>OU015498.1:137233424-137553424 GCA_907164885.2 Dolomedes plantarius
AAATATGATTTATGTCAATAAATATTTGTGCAATTTTTAAATAAAATATTGAAAAATTATGGGTGCGAATTATAGTCGAATTTTAATTTTTTCCGAAAATTTCGCGTAAAATCAAGCATGCGTATTTTACTCGGGTGCGTATTATAGTGGAGATTTTACGGTATCAGTAACTGAAACAATCAGAGCAGATAATTTACAGTCATAAGTTATTCGCAGACGCACGCACCTTCCATCAGCTCACTTCAGTAATTTGCATCTATTTTAAGATTTATTTGAAATACAGTCTCTTGAAATTAATTGAAATGTCGTGGAGACATGAGAGAGTGTTTAAAAAATTCAAACACACCCTCATTATAGGCTGAAAGGCTTCAGACAGCAATCGAAATCTCTGTGGCCATCAAATTTTCCGTCACTTTCGCCTGTTACTGACTATTACACCAATTCGCCTATCTCGTTGTCAACAGTTATGGATAAATGGATGTAAAAATATTTACGCAGTTAATAATTTGCTATGAAATTAAGAAATCTGCAATTTCCTATTGTTTTCACTGGTGTTGCAAAACCATCCATAATTTATAAAACACAGAGTATTCAAGTTCTTTGAACCAACTCACTAAGTTCATAATGAGCTTAGGGAACTACCGGGTGTCCCAAAAATGACCGACGATTTGAAAAATCAATTAAAGAAAATCGGATGGTGATAGAAATGTACGGTTTGCTGCATTCTGCTTAGGTAACCAGGGAATTTATTCTCACCAATTTTCAAAATTAGTTACAAAGTTCGTCAACAGATGGCGCTGCTTACTGGGAAAACTATAAAACAATGTTTTCAAAGCAAGAAGCATACGCAAAGTGGCATGGATTGGCTTCCCTATTCGCCAGATTTGACGCCATGCGATTTTTTCTTTGGGGGTACTTGAAAGACCACGTGTATCGTCACAATCCACAAACTGTAGATAAACTGGAACAATACATCTCTGCTGCTTGTCAGAACATTCAAACTGAAATGTTTGCACGGACGTCTGCGAATTTTGACCACAGACTGCGCCACGTTGTTGCTGCAAACGGTGGTTATTTTGAAAACATTGTTTTAAAGTTTTTCCCAGTCAGAATCTCCATCTGTTGACGAACTTTGTAACTAATTTTGAAAATTGGTGAGAATAAATTCCCTGGTTACCTAAGCAGAATGCAGCAAACCGTACATTTCTATCGCCTTCCGTTTTTCTTTAATTGATTTTTCAAATCGTCGGTTATTTTTTGGACACCCGGTATATGGTTCCGTTCTAGAGTTGATGGTTTTCACGGTACTCACTAGATTTCCATCGTTGAACTCTTCCCATAGCGCTTTATCCAGACTATATGCAGCTGAGAAAGCAATCAAGTGGTTATACGTCTTGGGTTGGACAGTTTCCGGCGGTCCTTGGGACCCGAACCCGCTGACGAACCTCTTGTAGCCGAGGTCGATGATCAGTGCGGCGGTGTGGGATGCGATGGAATCATTGTTGAAACACCAAGCTCCTTCTGCATTGTTCAGTCTTCCAGCAGAAGGAGTGGAGTCTTCACTAAGAGGGCTCGTAATGAAGGCATTTTCCACTGATCCAGACGATAGACCCAAGGCATTGTTGCAAGTACCTAAAATTTTGTAATGTATTTTATTTGAAATTCTGTAATATGTTTGTAATACATTTTGTAATGTAGTTATTCCATAATATACTTCGTCATAAATTTTGTAATATAAATCATTTGACAAATCGTTGGCCTAATTAACAAACCACGTAACTCCAAAAAGTAAGATTTTTGAATTTTCATGCTAGTACAATGACGACTGTTGGAAATCGTATGGCCGCAAACCCCGCAAGGGGCAGCGGCAAATTTCAGGCTGCAGACTGTACACAACTGCTTGGCAGAACATCTGTTCAAAATGGATATATTTCCTACCAACGTTTGCCTGATCTGAAGGGCAGGCGTTATGAATTCGGATCACCTCCTAACTTGCCATGGACTTGACAGAATCTCCCAAAGAAACGGAGACATCAGCAGATTGTATTGGGATGCAAGGATCGGTATGAACTCTCTTTGTGACTGAACTTTTTGTTTGTGTATATTTTTCTAGTTTATTTTGTTTCTAGTTTATATTGTTGGTTTCTAGTTTATATTGCTGTTTTGTTTTGTTTTTGTTTCCTGATCCTGTTGTGGGCTGCCTGATCTGTATGGATTAATTTAGGAACAAAGCCATATCTAACACACACACGCACACATTGGTTTATGGCCCCTGTACAACTCTGCCAAACCCCGTAACTCCAAAAATTTTAATTCATCCAAAATAAAAACGAAAAACAACACATTCTACGTAACTCCTTAACACAATTATTTCTAACCTTGTAACTCCACTTTAGTTATGAAGATGTTTAACTACATAACAATGTGGCCTATATATATCTCAGAAGTACTTTAACATTTATTTTTAAGAATAAACAATGATAATTTATCTTTTTGGTTCGTCCTGTAAAAAAGTAGGAAATGGGAGTTACGTTGTTTGTTAATTAGGCCAAAGAAATATTATCTTATATGGAAAGGGCTACAGTCAAAAATTAAATAACCAAATAAAAAGTTTCTAACCGTTATAATACAACATGTCCGGGCTAAAAGCACCCAAAAGTTATGGCTTAATTTTACGGAACTACCCTCTAGAATTTAAAAAATATATATTTAAATAGAAAGAACGTCTCACCAAGTTTTAATATCAATTAGATTTCGATCATAGTAACATAGGTTTCGATGTATACACCTTTTGTCTAAATGGTTATCCAGTTCTAAGTGTTTCGTAGCGTATCAGTAGTTATTACACGAATTTCTTGAATGATACGCTTCTTCAACTCATCCACAGTTTCAATTTTTTCTTTATACACAACGGATTTAATGAATCCCCGAGCAAAAAAGTTCAATTACTCCTGATATGCTACGAAACACTTGGAGAGAACTGGATTACCATCTAGACGTTAGTCGTGCTACAAAAGGTGCACACGTCGAAATCTGATTGATATTAAAACTTGGTGAGATGTTCTTTCTATTTAAATAAATCTTTTTAAATTCTAATGCGTAGCTCCGTAAAAATAAATCATAACTTTTGGATGCTTTTTAGCCCTTACACCCTGTATAGCAACTTTGGCTTTATTAGTCTGTAACAAAACGCATAAAAAAACAACAGTGTAACGTCATATACTGTATGTACAGAAACAAAATAAAACAAGTTTCGGTCGAAGGCCAAAATTGTTTTATAAGACGATGGGTTGCCGTATTAAAGGCATTTTTAAGGCTGTAGCTCCCATAAGCTACCATTTAGCAATTTTTTAAATGTGTCATAATAGTCTATTTTCTATACCGCTCAAAAGTCACATTATGCCTCTATTAATTTTATTTTGGCAATTTTGCGAAACTTAATGCATCCTATTTTATCAAATTACCATACGTGATATATATATATATATATATATTATATATATATATATATATATATGATACTTTGCTGGCCACTGTAAATGCAACACCCTGAAGGAAACATGCAAATAACATGCAATTTACAACATGCATTAGCGGAGGTGAGATATGCAAATGATTAGAATTTCAGCGCAGACGCACATCACGCGCGCCTGTGGCGCCACTTCAAAGCGCTATTTAAGGCTTGGAGATTTCGACGATTTCAAGTTCGGCAATTGTGTTTTTCTTGTGGTTTTTTCGAAAAAACGATCAATTATGCCTCGTCGAAAACAGCGATCATCTTTTGATCAAGTATCCGAGTTCGACAGAGGAAGGATAGTGGCCTACCGAGATTGTGGATTATCTTTCAGGGAAATCGGTAGTCGTGTTGGACGAAACCAAACAACTGTAATGCGGATATGTGATCGTTGGATGCAGGAGGGTACAACGGACCGGCGTGTTCGATCGCATCCACCTCAGCGCACCACTTCACGTGATGACAGGCAAATTGTGCGCATGGCAGTGACGGATCGCTCAGTCACATCACGAACCATAGCACAGCACATGCAGTCTGTAACGCATCATCCAGTGTCTGCGCGTACCATTCGACGCCGTTTACAGCAGAGTGGTCTGTCCGCAAGACGTCCATTGCTTTGTCTACCCTTGACGCAGAACCACAGACGTCTCCGCCGCCAATGGTGCGATGACAGAAAGATGTGGACGGCAAAATGGAATAAAATTGTCTTTACTGACGAGTCACGCTTCTGTCTGCAACACCAGGATGGTCGCATTCGAGTCTGGAGACACCGTGAAGAGAGGATGCTGAACAGCTGCGTTATGCACCGCCACACTGGTCCTGCACCGGTTATTATGGTATGGGGCGGTATTGGATATCACTCTCGCACACCTCTAGTACGCATTGCCGGTACTTTAAACAGCCAGCGCTACATCTCCGAGGTGTTGGAGCCAGTTGTCCTTCCTTACCTTCAGGGCTTGCCCACAGCCATATTTCAACAGGATAATGCGCGACCACACGTGGCACGCATGGTCCAACGGTTCTTCGTCAATCGCCAGATTGAATTGCTTCCCTGGCCACCTCGCTCTCCGGATCTTTCGCCGATAGAAAACATGTGGTCCATGGTTGCTCTACGATTGACCCAGATTCCATCCCCAGCTGCCACAGCAGATCAACTTTGGCAACGTGTGGAAGCTGCATGATCTGCTGTACCCCAAGAGCTCATCCATAGTGTCTTTGAATCAATGCCGAGGCGTGTGGCAGCGGTGATCTCCAACAATGGCGGCTACTCTGGCTACTGATTTTGGCAGGAACCACACTTCACAGAAGTCATTAAAGTAGAAGTCATTAAAGTATTCATTGCACCCTCCCGTAAAATAATAATAAGAATATATATATATATATATATATATTCTTATTATTATTTTACGGGAGGGTGCAATGAATACTTTAATATCTTAACATATATTTTTGATATTAGCTGTCATTTTTTGTGAATTCCTTCTTCTTTCCTCTGTTATAAAAAGCCGTTACACAGAAATGATACCATTTCAAACTCAGCAAGTCAAGCAGTTTACGTTATCGTAACGAATATTAAATGAATGCGAAGTGCTATTATTAAAACCCACTTATTTGTTTACCTGTTGCTAAGGGTCACATTTTCTCAAGCGCGCTTCATTCTCCCCAGTATAGATTTTCGGTCCCGTTGACTAATCCGTTGCGTCACAATATTTGCCTCATCACAGCTGAGGTAGATTAACTCCTTTCTCTCCCTTTTACACGCACACGGAGCCGCAGTATTGGGCAGTAAGTACCCTTATGGAAATGCGTCGCTTTTACTTGTTGGCCTTTTTTTTTTTCAACCGGGCAGTCACGCTATAAACGTGCTCAAACAATAAATATAACAATTAGATAATAAGTTGAAACTAGAATTCGTGTGCCATTTATTTTAAAAGTGTCACTTATTTCGAGAGGGGCATTTAATGATGATAGTTTTGTTGAAAATGAGAACTTGTCGATGATAAGGGTCGCGAATCAGTGAAGGCTGCTCTGTGCTAACCCTATTGGATTCTCTCGCCTCGATGTAAACCTAAAGAGAAATTGTGTCTACTATATTAAGAGCTGCATAAATGATGATAATCCAATGAAAATGGTAGTTTCAGATTGCCTGAACTTCACTGCACCTTGCAACGGGATTCATTTTATAAATTTCGTCCACCAAACGAATTTAGGAGCGTTTATAACACACTATGTTAGATATTTTCCCCGAATAATTTAAATTTTAAAATATTTGCATTTTTTTTAAAAGCGAAACATACTCCAAGGTGTAAAATTTCTTTCTCTTTACGGAGTTCAAATTTTTTTTTAATCTTTCAATTCAATTCGGCAATCCTTGGACACATTTTCTCCATAACATTGGGGTGAGCGAATCCAATAGGGTTAGTGCACAGCAGCTTTAACTTCGCACACCTTCAGCCCCCATGTTCAGTTATAGAGGATTTTCCTCTCGGTTATTTTTCTTATAACAAATTAGCAAATTCAGATTTTTACATAAGAGGGGTTTTCCCATGGTGGATTACAAGACAATGCAAAAATAAAGTTAAGAACAAGCAAACGAAAGGAAACTAAAAAGTCCATGAACGCAAAAATTTCCTAACCATCCAATATATCTTCCACACTGGAGCTGGGGGTAGAGAGGGACAACTCAGAATATGGGTCAAGTCCACGTTCTCGGCAATTACATAGCTTGTAAAGGGGTTCTCAGACAATATTTACATGGCAGAGATGTGCTCAATAGTCAATCATGACCGGTCACTATGCGACCTCATTCTGCCTCGGCCTCTCTGGGACTTCGGTAATTTTGTTCCATATGA
The DNA here is from genome assembly GCA_907164885.2 of Dolomedes plantarius. Taxonomy (NCBI): domain Eukaryota; kingdom Metazoa; phylum Arthropoda; class Arachnida; order Araneae; family Dolomedidae; genus Dolomedes; species Dolomedes plantarius. The sequence goes on from OU015498.1 coordinate 137,239,791, forward strand.
GGATATATACGTTTAAATAAAGAATGGGTACTTTTTAATTTTTTTTATTTTTCAGTTGAGAATTTTTAGGACACTAGGGGCTTCGCCCCTAGGCTCGCTACACTCGCTCCACTGGTGAATCAAGTGAATGAAGGACTCAATAGTTGTTTACAGCGATTGAGTCATTCATTTGTTTACAGTTGAAGCTTCCCCCCCACTCCCGGCGAAATGGATGAAGCCCGCCTATGGGTGAAAAATTGGATCTTCTTTCATGAAGCGAATGAGAAGATTTTTTTGAAGTATTTCTTTAAAATTCAATTAAAAATCGAAATTTTAAGATAGAAACTTGAATGAAGTTTATATGAATGAGAAAGCTTTCATCTTCCAGTTGATATAAATATTTTCTTTGTAACATAATAAGTCTGAGAGCATCGAATTTATATATCTCGAAACGCATAAATTTTTCAAAAAAGTGGGTTTTCAATTTTAATAAAAATATCAGTCTGTTTTAAATTGTTTTTAAACAAATGAGGTCTTGTTTGAAGGAGAAATGTCTGTAGTCTTAGATTGTAAAAAAAAAATTCTACGATCCTTTTTTGGAAAGTTATCGTAATCTGAACATGAAAAAGTCAATATTTTCCCACAAAACATAAAATTTAAAAAAAACTGAAAGTCCGACGAATATGAAACATGTCTTACTTTCTTCCCCACATTGTTCTGCATCGATTGGTATCGGTCTCGACCCCATACCCCCAGCGGTTTCGGAGGAGATAGCGTGACAAGCTTTTGACAGCGGCGGCGGCTGCAGCACCAGTTACTTTTTTTTAGAATAGGGAGATATAACTATGGGACGTCTATCGCTACAATATCGAATATTTCTTTTAACGTAGGATTACGTTCCTCCATAACGGACCTCCGGAAAGCAAAATTTCAGACTATAAAACCGTTCGTCGTCGCGAGTTATAATTTTGGCAGCGCGCCAAACCCAGTCTGTATCGCTTGGCTTGTAAACAGTTAAACAGAAAAGTACCAAAATGCGTCAAAATGTTGCAGCATATATATATACAAAAGAGGTAAGAAATAATCAGTAATCTTACGTCAATAACCCGCGGTAGTTTCGTTAGAAGAGACTACCTGAATTTTTTTTAAACATGTAATTAAAAACTTTTTTTGAAAACCACATTCTCTAAATCTGAAGATATTTTTCCAGTATGAAAAATACTAAGAGAAAATTTTCTGTAATATTGGGTTTGAAATCTGTGGTGTCAATGAAGGAACGCTCTTAACGCTGTTGTGTACTAACCCTATTGGATTCGCTCACCACAATGTTAACCTATGGAGAAAACGTGACCGCGGATTGCCGACTTCGATTTAAAGAATGTTTTTCTAAAAGAAAAACCTTGTACTCCATAATAGAGAAAGAAATTTTACACTTTGGGGCATTTTTTGTTTTTAAGAGAAATGCAAATAATATTTTTAAACTTAAATTATTCGGAGGGGGGGGGGGATCTGGTATAGTGTGTTTCAAATGCTCCTAAACTCCTTTGGTGGGCGAAATTTATCAAATGAATCCTTTTCTAAGGTGCAGAATTGTTCAGGCTACCTGAAAATATCATTTTTATTGGAATATCAGCATTTATGGAGCTGTAAATAGCAGACAAATTGTCTCCATGGGTTAACATTGAGGTGAACGAATCCAGTACAGTTAGTGCATAGCAGCTTTAACTTGGGTTCTGCTAGTCATTGTATAAAAAGACTAGCTGAATATCCATGCTTCGCTACGGAGTGCATTCAAATTATATACAACTGTCAATGTATGCAATTAATGCCAAAAAAAAATATTTATAAAAAAATCGTAACGGATATTTTTATAGACAAAATAAAATTGTATATTTAATATTCATAAAACATACTAATTTGAATTAAATTCTTAAAAAACTACCATCTCAATTAGTCTAGTGGTTAAATTTTATCTTTTACTGAATTTTAATATTTCTTTTGTCAATTTATTTCGCTGTTATGCACGTGACACAAAATTAATTTAAAGTATCACAAAAAGAAAAGAAACCACGTAGGATCAGCATTTAATAAATTAAATTCTAAAAATTAATCTTTAAAAATTCCCCAAAAATCTGAAAAGAGAGGTAAAGATTCGATAAAGATTTCATTTTAAAGGAATCTTTATGATCTTTCTCGCGACATAAATTTTATAACCCTCAGACTATTATTTTAAATGCAAACTTTTTAAAAAGTTACAAAAACAGCTTAATTTTTAATTTTAAAAAATCTAATAAGAATTTTTCAAAAATCTTTTTTAGTGCACCCCTACACTATTAGAAGAATCGCCATGCAAAATTTCAGCCCTTTAGGTCCAGCGGTTTGGTCTGTGCGTTTTCTGTCAGTAAGTCAGTCAGTTACGGAACTGTTTTATACCTATACCTGTAAATAACAGATAATCAAAAATGTATTTAATTTCTATTTTCTCAGTGTATTTCATATATTGAATGATACGAAGTGGGTGCTCGTATTACAGTTTTACCAGTCAAAGAAATATTATTTTTAAAAAGAAAGATTTCATTATTAGTTTGATGTATTTGCTACAGAATAATGGTGTACATTTAAAATTAAAAAATATGATGAAACTTTAAAATATCATATATAAAACTTTAAAACATCATATCGTTTATTTGCCTTGATAAACAATGCATCTGTCGAAAAATATGTACAAAACAATATGAAAAAAAATGAGAAACGCGTGGTAAATTGCTTAGTGTTGGCCGTTTTTCCATCAGAATTTATTTGAATGTATTCATTGAAGAGAAGTTTTCTTTGTCATAAAACTCAATTAGCTATCGATCAAAATGATGTCTCGGGAGTATTTATCGATTTATGTGCACAGTCTCTGGCATGATTGATCGCTCTCGAACTTCTTGGCAGGCTTTGCAAGTATGATATTCTAGGTGTGACTAATAAGTTACATAGATGTTACATCGTTAATAGAAGACTACATGTTCTTATTCAGAATATTGGCTTCATTTTTCTATCCTGTCGTTCAAAAAAGGTCCAGGGTATTTGCTCGTGTTTTATAATATTACATGGCATATATTACATGTCATGTTTTCCATAATCAGTTTTTTTTTAGCAATCATATCAATTCATTTTTCCTTTGTAATATCTGTGGTCATCTAAAAACCGACTTCATTTAATAACTGTTACTTCGCGAAATATTGCTCAATGAAATGCGTTTATCAAGATTCGTTTTTTGACTGCTTTTTAGAAGTTCCTGAAAAGGTGATTACTGGATAAAATTAATTGCTTCAGGTGATTTCTTATAAGTGTAGAAAAGTTTTAGCTCTATATATAAACAGAGCTTCTCTACGTTTTGATATCAAGTATTTCATGTATTCGGTACCAAATAGTAAATTGTATTCTATTTTTAAATTTCTTTGTTGAAAACAAAATTATGTAAAATGTACATATTCAAACAATATGCCCGCATTTTTTTCACTAAATTTATCAGAATTAATATTATATCTTACTGTTTTATTTTTTAAAGAAATTTTCCTTCTACTAAGCCTTTTCTTAACCGTAGGAATGACCGATTAAAAAATAAAGTGGTCAGTAGTAATGTTAGCTTATTTTCCCATAATTTGCACAAGAAAAGGAATTCATCTACATTTCGATAAGACTTTCAAGTATTTAAGTTCAATAATTTAAGTGAAAAGTCGTTTCTGTTCTTGCTGTTTTTGGTACTAATGCCCCCAGGTCGTAAGTGTTCCAGACGAGGTTCATATTGGGTTTGCAGGCTGAGGAGTGCGGCTCTGGTTTACAGTAGAATCACAAGGAGGGTTCATCTTAGCTAGGTGCAACCTCATTTTTGACCGAGCACCCCCTACTGGCGACATCTGGGAGAATCATACCCTCTCCCACCATCTCTAACCTCATAGAGAAACTTTCCGGTTTAAGGATTTAACATGTCAATATCTGGCCTATACGTGAAGGTATCTAAAAGCGCTTATTGGGATTCGAACCGAAAAGCATCTGTGCTGAAAGCCGATGCGCTAGCACTAGGCTACCTCGGGCTCGAAAGTAGTTTCTTCCGGTTTTTACTCTCGTTAGTTCCTTAGAGTTCCTCTATGCTTTTTTCGAAGATTGACTGTCTGGTTCAGAAGCCAAAATGCATCGATATTTGAGTTACAGAAACAAGCTGAAACGAATAGTTTTTCTGAAGAAAATATTAATGGATTCCAGGATTAAACATGCAGTGACAATCAGTCATCTTTGTTATAAAATCTTGAATCCTGTAAGCGAGTTATTGTAACATAAGATTAGTTCATGGAAAGAGAATGCTGAAAAATGACAAAATGGAAAGCTTCGACAAAATGTGAGAACTCTCTCTCTCTCTCAGAATATCAGAAGCTATTCAAGTATAAGTTGGTAAGACAAAATTGTAATGCGCCCTCCCCCCCCCCTCGAATCATGTTTAATGTTAGTTTTACAGATTACTGCTCTACAAATCTAAAAAAAAATGGAAAAAAAACACCGAAATAAGCCCAAAATGTAAAACCAGAAAAATAGCATAGTATATATGATAGCGAAAGAAATAGGAAATTGAAAATATGTTTATATATTAAATGTGCAAAAAACATACACGGAGAACCTAACATTTCTGCCTACTTATTTTACTACGTTGTACGTCTTTTCAATTTTATCTCTCGTATTTGTGTGAAAAATGTTGTAGATTTCTCTCATTTCTCGTAAAATTCTCTCATTTCTCGTAAAATGATTTATGCGTTATGCAGGACAAAAAGTCGTCAAAAAATCAGATTTTAATGTTCTTAAATTAACACATAGTACAAAGCTTTTCTAATCAAATTATATAAACAGCAGGATTCTACAAGGATCACTTTCCAAGATACAACATTTTTAAGATGTACATACTATCTATGCACACTCTACTTTACATCAGTACTTTAAGTCTGTTTATCTCAGATTTGCAATCGTTAAAAATGTGTATCCAATTTCTTACAAAGCTCCTTCAATGATAACTTTTCCAGATACAGCATTTTCAATCTTTAATCTTTACTATTTACTTGTACTCTACTTTACATCAATACTTTTTATCTATTTATCTCATAAGGGTATTATCTTGAATCTGCAATCTTTAAAAGTGTAAATCCAATTTCTTACAATGCTCCTTCAATGATAACTTCTCCAGATACATTTTTATTCTTTACTATTTACTTGTACTCTACTTTACATCAGTACTTTTTATCTATTTATCTAAGAAGGGTATTATCTCAGATTTGCAATCTTTAAAAGTGCGTATCCAATTTCTTACAATGTTCCTTCAATGATAACTTCTCCTGATACAGCATTTTTATTCTTTACCATTTACTTGTACTCTACTTTACATCAGTACTTTTTATCTATTTATCTCAGATGGGAATTATCTCGGATTTGCAATCTTTAAAAGTGTATAACCAATTTCTTACAATGCTCCTTCAATGATAACTTCTCCATATACAACATTTTTATTCTTTACTGTTTATTTTACTATACAGTATCAGTACTTTTTGTCTATTGGTCTCAGAAAAGAAATATCTTGGATTCGCTATCTTTAAAAGGGTATATCCAAAATTTCTCGAAAGGTGCCTCTGTTAAATATAAAAGAGTTCCTTTCTTTTATTTTCATTGAACTTTGCTCATAATTTGTGGATTTAGAGAAAAAAAACAAAAATATTTTTCTTGGTGCAAACCCTACCCTGAAAGAAAAAAAGAAATTCTTTTGCCCTGTAAAGTTAGTTAAAATCTTATTTATAAACATTTATAAATCCTGAAAACAAACTAAACCTATCCTATACACAAAGGTTTAAAAACTATGCATAAAGAGATTTTAGTTTGGAAGGTACATCAAACACTCAACAAGCTTTAAATTTGTAATTCAAAAATTTTTAAAACAACATTTTAAGTTGTTCAAAGACATTTATGGTGAAAAAAAATCACTACAAAATTTTTGAAGATAAAAATAAATTTTGCTCGGTTTCTTCATTTACAGGTGTATTTTAATCACGGTTGAAAATCGTTAACCGGAATTTTTCAACCCGCTGTTAGTCTTCGTAGATTATGTGAATCGTGTCAATCAAAGCAAAATTCATTTCCACCTCGTAGGTTTTTCATTAGAAATAATTCAATATATTATACTACTTAGTTATTTTTGAGTGACTACAGAGGCTGTTCGCACATTTTTTAGACGATTTTGGTAAGCGGTAATAAAAATTCGTTTGCTGCAAAAGAAATAATTGCAATTGTACTATGTTTTTAAAAGTCAAAATTATCGTCGGCGGCTTGAAAGTTTTGTTTTTATTCAAAATGGCGTTTTTAACAAAGCAGTGATTCGAAAGCTACATTTATGCTCTTTCCGAAAAGAAATATGCATACTCCGTTATCCAAAAACGATGTGAGAGTCATGGTTTTGTGATATCTAAAGCGTCGATAGGTAATATCGTCAACAAGAAAGGAAAAAAACGTCAAATTGGAGCCTGAAGTGGGACAAAAATTCCAAACAAGTATCCAAGGAAAAAACGGACATCTTCGACTATTGCAAAGGTACGTTGTTTAATGTTAAAAAAAATCCCCCTGGTCAAAGGACAGTTGCAAAATCATTAAAATGCTCGGTGTCCACTGTAAACAAAATGATAAACGTTGATTTAAATCTTAAGAAAGCGAAAAAACGCACTGTGCATCGTCTTCTTCCAAATCATATCGCTGAACGCAGGACACGCTGCAGAATTCTATATGAGAAACACTTATCCAAAGAAAAATGGAAAACAATTGTCACAATAGATGAATCATGGGTGTATTTAAATGATTGCAACAAAAAAAGAGCCATTTATTATCATAAAAGGGGAGAAAAAAAATTTAAGTACATGGTTCAAAGAATCGAAAGAAAGTTTTTCTAAGGGATTCATGATTGTTGCTGGTTTTTCTTATAATGGCAAGTTAAAAATAAAGAGAGTGGAAAAAGTGTCAAGATTAACTCCAAATACTATCAGGAACATATTTTATCTCCAATTTTTCTGAATGAAATACCATCGCTTTACCCACAGTGCCATCAATCTGTGAGACTCCATCAGGACAAAGCTAGCAGTCATACATCAAAATCCACTGTAAATTTCCTAAAAGAAATGGAACAAAAAACTGGTATCAAGGCCATACCCTTCACTGGTATCCCTACTAAATCTCCCGATGTATCACCTATGGATTTTTGTGCTTTCGGACTGTTAAAATCTGCATTATCCAAACGTCGTCCCAAAACCCTTACAGGACTCTGGAAAGCTGTTCAGGAGGAATGGGATAGAATACCTCTTCTGACACTTCAAAAGGCATTATTATCCTGGAAATTGCGGTGTCGAAAGATAGTTCAGAATAAGGGATGTCAAATAGAACATTTAAAACACAAGAATTTTATGTAATTTAGTTTTGTAAATACAATATACATCGTCTAAAAAATGTGTGAACAGCCTCTGTATAACTCTTTAAATTCATGAATTTCATGATTTTTCAAGAACTTCTTTTGGAATAATTTGGTCCTACTGGTTTATACTTATCAATAACTACAAAAACATTTTGTATCAAATAATTCTATTAATTTAAAAGAAAATTAATTTTATGTTAATTTTCTGGAAGCCAAAACTACAAATAAGTTACTTATATTTTTACAACATATTAAACTACAGGCTGAATATATATCATTTACTATATAAATATACGAACTGTCAATGTCATAATAATTTAAATTAGTTAAAAACATTAAATATTTTAAAAAAACATGAGTAATATATGTGTAATAATTTCTAAAATGTTTTTGAAATATTATTCATTTAAACATTGCAAGAAACATTTTCGATGGTTTATAAGACTATTTTGATGAAATTCCAATGTAGGAAATACAACTTTTGATCTAAATTAAAAATTAGGAATATCTTTGAAACATTTTGATTAAATAATATAGTACTTTAACATGTGTAAGAAAAAATTAAAACACAGATTTCTTTGAAATAACAACAAAATGATTTATTTTTTCCTGAATTGATCAAACGTCGAAATACACTTAAACTAGGTGGCCCGTGCGACCCTTTCCCATGCGATTAAAATGCGATAAATTTTATAGCAAGATTGGTGGTTTGTAGTAGGAGGAAAGAAGAACCGGTTTATTTGTAGCAATTGTTTATTTGTCAAGTAACAATGGTGCGTAAGGATAATACAAAACCGATTACAAAACGCCTTTGGCCACAATATTAGAGGTGAAGCACAAGATAAAACGGGAGAACATGAGATATGTACAAATGTACACGTCAAAACACCTTTGAAGACGATATTAAAATTATGATACAAACTCGTGGAAAATGTGTTATTTGCATTACAAAACATCTTTGTGCACATAATTTGGCTGTACCGTGTCGACGCATCCAGAGAAAGAACTTTAGGGCCAAAAGTCAATGTTGTACTTCTATTTTTAAACAAACAATATAATGTGTCATTCTGAATTAACAATACGTCAGAAGCGGAGAACTTAATCTTTAAAATGGTACCTCGTGTATCGATTTCGGTTAAGTATGAAACAGAGAGAAAGGGATTGTCACAAAAAATCACCTTTTAGAAATAATATGCATGGTTTTTCCATGCAAAAAGAATAATATTCACTTACGCGGATGTTGCCAATACAGAAACTCATTAATGAGATCACAAAATGATAATAGAAGCAAACGATTTTTAAATTTAAAATTTCAGGGTGATTGATAATGGCAAAATAATAAAAAAAAAGCTAGCACGTGCCATCTAGGGGAAGAAAAACTGTTTATAATGTTTATATAAATAAAAAAGATTGGTTCTAATTTTTTTAACTGTATTAACGTTGATCTCTTTGTGAAAAATCCCTTCGCTATTGACTGTGAATTGATCAAGTCAACAAAGAGCAGAGCAAAACCCTCACTTTTTCCATTCAAAGATTTTGCGATATTACAGCTAGGTTTCGTTAGATTCACAATCATTGCTTACCATTTTTTTAATTATTTCCTTTTTCAAAGTGCGTGTTAAAACACTGTGTTGTGGATAGTTAATGAAAGTGGAGCTGATGAATAAATCTATGGTGCCCGGTATAAAGGACTTAAGATAAAGACAGTGATTTAAATATACCAAGTTATTGGTTTTTATACCAATCGCAGAAATATAATTTCGACTTGAATCTTTTGTACAAAGAAATGTACTTTTGTATACAAAATTGATAGACTCAAGCCTTTTTTACAAGTCAAAAGGTTTTTTTTTAATCAATACTAACAAAAATCTAAAAATAAATTTTTTGACTTCAGCCCTTTATACCGGGCACCATAGAAATATGAACTGTTCTGGTCACTCACGTAACTGACAAAATTTAAAATATCCAATATATTGACGAATAAAATTCTTTGTAAAAAACTTACAGCATAGATTATATGATTATGTTTTAAAATTTTAAAAAATAGTATACTCTAAATGTGAGTAAACGTTAAAAAATTTTTTTAATATGTATCAAAATAGAAAGATATCCTTTTTTGCACTTTTAGTACAGTACATTAGAACGTTTTAATGGCATTCAAAAGTTCTTCAGCTGCTTATCGTTGTTTTATTTCCAAAATATTTCCCAACATATTTAATGTCTTTTTGATGTCATATATCTTTTTGATTTCATATATTATGTCTTCCCAACATATTTAATGTCTTTTTGATGTCATATATCTTTTTGATTTCATATATTATGTCTTCCCAACATATTTAATGTCCTTTGGACATTGAATTTACCCCAACATATTTAATGTCCCAACATTTTTTATGTCTTTAGCTTACGGGATCCATTTTTCCGATTCCCTCTTTAGAACGGGAATTTCCATACCCCCTTTGTAAGAACGGCCATTATAATTAATATATATATATATATATATATATATATATATATATATATATATATATACTCTCCTTGATGTCTGGAAGTTTGACAAACACTTTAAGATCTTTTCTATTTATTCGGCGCCCGGGAATAATCCAGACTTTTCCTTCCTCAATGTGTCTAGAAGATCAATTTTCCTTGGTGATTTTAATGCACATTCCACTATTTGGGGATATAGTGATAGGAACCAAGCCGGTGAGGCAGTTGAAGATCTACTCAATTCTACTTCTTTTAACTTGATTTATGACAAAAATGACCCTCATACGTACCTGCACTATAATGGTACAGGTACTACGCCAGACCTACTTTTGGTATCCGCTGATATTGGCCATATGTGTAGACGAAGAGTGCTTGATGATCCTGGCTCAGGTCATCGACAGGTTCTGGCCATATTTGATTTCTCTGTTTTGCTGAACTGTAGACCAAAATCAAAGATCTCCTGGAACTTCCGAAGGGCAAACTGGAGACTTTTTGAGTCTCTTTTGGATAAAAAACAGGAGCCTAATGTCATTGATTTTAATCACAATATTGAGCTTCTATATGGATTTATACGAGAAAAATTTGTTTGGTGTGCTGGGAAAAGCATCCCTAGGGGCAAGATAAAGAACTATAGATGTTTCTGGTCAGAGAATTTGAGGGACCTTAAAGAGAAACGTGACAGACTCAGGCGAAAGGCTGAATTAACCGGTCGCCCCTCTGATGTACAGAATTGGAGAAAACAGGCTGCGCTTTTTAAGAAAAGTATTTTGCAAGAGAAACGTAGCACCTATAATGACTTTCTCTCAAGCATTGACTTCCGTAAGGACGGTAAAAAAGCTTATAAATTTGTTTCAAGCATCAATAACAGTGGTGTTAATACGGCAGGTCCAAAACGAACTTTCCGGGTAGATAGTAAGATAATTACCTCTGACGTCAGAGTCGCTAATTCTTTTGTTCAACACTTCTCTAGTCTACAACAGAAAAGCAGATACGCGAGACATCTTTCAAGAACTCTCACAAAAAAACTTAAATGCAAAATGAAAGAAGAGGGCGCTCTTCCCACCGATTTGGATATTTTCAATGCCCCTTTAAGCCTAAATGAATTGCTGTCAGCACTGAAGTGTTTGAAACCACGAAAATCTCCGGGTGAGGATGGTATATTTGCAGAATTTCTTTTACATTTGGGCCCTCGTGCCTGTGAAACCATCTTAAAACTATTCAATTTAATCTGGTACACGGGAAAATTTCCCTCTCAATGGTGTAAATCTACTATCATTCCTATACATAAAAAAGATTCAGATCCAGGCCTTGTGAGTAATTTCAGACCTATTTCCCTAACAAGCATTCTTTGCAAGGCCATGGAGAGAATCATCATGAGTAGATTGAACTGGTATCTGGAATCCGAAGGGATCCTAGAAGATGAACAGGCTGGCTTTAGGAAATTTAGGTCTACCAGCCAGCATGTTTCATTACTTAGTCAAAATATAAAGGATGCTTTGAATAAGAGGCAAATTCTCTCCGCTGTCTTCATTGACCTAAAGTCTGCTTACGATCTTGTATGGAGAGAGGGCCTACTTCAGAAGTTATCAAACATCGGCATAAACTCTAATATGCTTGGATGGATTAACGGATTTCTGAAAACCCGATTATGTAGAGTCCGGAACAACTATTGCTTTTCAAGATACAGAGCTCTCAAAACTGGCTTACCACAGGGTGCAGTCTCTAGTTGCACACTTTTTAACATCTACATTAATGATCTGGTAAGTGAATTGAAAAAGATTGACGGGTTACGGTGCCTGCTATATGCTAATGACTTAGTCGTCTGGACTACTTCTCCCAAGAACAAAGCTAATGTGATCATTGAAAGTTCTTTGGGAAAGGCCTTGTTAGTTATTGAAAAATGAACAGAATTTAATAATATGAAAGTTAACCTCGATAAGACATTTGTAGAGTCTTTTTCCCTCACTCATCAACCTTTCCATCCACAAATTTACTACAAAGGTCGTCAGATTCCATCGTCTGATGGATTTAAATACTTAGGTGTAATTTTCGATAGAAAACTTACATGGAGGTCTCATGTGGCGGACATCATCCGACGTGCTATGAAAAGACTTAATCTCTTAAAAATATTAGCAGGTTCTAAATGGGGCTGTTCAGGAGCCACTTTGAATTTTACATACAAAACGTATATTTCACCTATTTTTGTTTACTGTTGCGAGCCGCTGATTACAGGATCAGAGCAAGTTTTTCACCTTTGTGAGATTTTTCAAAATCAGGCTCTGCGATTGATTACGGGGGCAGTGAAGACAACACCCATTGACTGTATGCTGCTCAGCACTGATAACAGGCCTTTCAAGATAATTATTCAAGAAAGAGCCCTTCTCCTTTGGGAGAGAATACTTAGAATCCCTGGGTGTTTGTTCCTGTGGAACCAGGACTCTCTAAACTGTGGGAGAAACTTGAAATCACAAAATGGTTTTTGCCAGGGAGTTGCTGATATTAGATTTAAGCTAGATTTGAATTACGAGGTTGAAAATTTCTCTCTCCCCATCAGCCCTATTGTTGATAAGAAATTTTCTATCCTCCTAGAACTGATCAAGGATGTCTGTAAAGCGGAGACTAGTGACATAGTGCTAAGAACTCTCGCTCTCGAGACAATGGAATCATTTTACCCTGAGGAGGAATGGTTAAGAATATATACTGACGGTTCCAGAGTGAGTGGTTGTGTTAACGTCGGTGCTGGTGTTTACTGTGATCTTTTTTGCCTTTATACTCCCGTCGGTATCCATAGATCAGTTTTCGATGGTGAGATCGCGGCCATCTGCCAGGCCCTGTTACAACTCCGCTCCTCGTCTGGACTCCTTTTCGAAAGTTGTATTACTATAGGATTCAAAGGCCGCACTTCAAGCTATTGACGCACCCGGCCACTCCCGAACGTTAACCATCGATAATTGCTTAAATCTCCTCAACTGGCTTGCCAGTAATAATAAGACAGTAGTTCTCCAGTGGATTCTGGCCCACTGTGGAATCCAGGGAAATGAGGCGGCTGACTTCTTGGCAAAGAAGGGCGCCTCTGTCCTTCAGAGAACTAATCCCAAACTTCCTTTTAATAGTATCAAATGTCTAATAAAGAACATCTTCAGGGATTCTTTTCGCGAAAAACTCAAAAATCGCAACCTTAATAAACCATGGCTTAATCAGATTCTTAATGTCCCTCAGTGGCCTAGGACGAAATCTGTCGCCATGTTTCGTCTGATATCTGGCCACGACTGCCTGCGTAAACATCTATGTCGCATCAACGTCGTTCCTGACCCTCTTTGTACCTTGTGTGATCTTCACGAGGAAATGGACTTGCCTCACCTGTCCAGATGTCCTGCTCTTCCTCGGACATCAATCTGGGAACGCTACTGGATTGCTCGCTTTCATTTATAGATTTATTGTTGTCATTTTGATGTTCAATTGTCTTTTAATGTGCCATTGGAAATAATATATATATATATATATATATATATATACACAGGTGGTTATCAAAATAATGGAAACACTACGGAACATCATGAAAACCTTTATTAATACGGCCCAGGAAAACATTTGGCATTTAATACCACCTGATTCCCCTTGGAATTGGATTATACAAGTCATTAATAGTGGTTTAGAATATATTATACCATTCTTCAGGGAAATATCATGAAAGTTCCTGTAGAGATTTTGTGGTGGATATCGATACCTGGCTCTATCCGCTTATGCAGATCACAGTGTTTCGATGATATACAGTCGAGAGCATTGCACAGAGCAAGATAAGATATTTGACTTCTTTTTCATGCTCTTCAAACCAATACTTGATAGATTTATCTGTATGTATAGAGGGATTATCATCCTGGAGAACGCCATCTCTTGAGAGAAACAATGTTTGTACCATAGGATGGACTAGTGAGCTAAAGTTTCGACATAGTCCTTCCCATTCAATCTCCCTTTTAGGGAGAAGAAACGATAGGGCCTGAAGAAAACCATGAGATGCCATCCCAAACCCTGATAGATCTACCTCCATGATTGACAGTTGAGATGAGACAGCCAGAATCTTACGCTTGTGTAAGTGTTCTCCAGACACACGCCCGTCCTGTTGCGAGGAACAATGTGAACAATGATTCGTCGGACCAAATGCCGTTTGTCGACATATTACTCGACCAGAATTTGCTGACGTGGCACCATTATGGACGATATTTGTATCTGCATTTATTACAAGTGGCTTGGAAATAGATACTCTTCCGTAGATGCTTTATTTATGAAGTTCCCTTCTACCTCTAATGGTTGATACCGAAACATGGAGACGCAGATTGAGCTCTTCGGTCATTTTGATTGGAGTTGTTTTATTCCTTCATGCCACAATCCGCTTCAATACCTCGTCTGTCTCTTTCACTCAGTTCTCCCTTTCGTCCACTGTTCTGTTTGACAAGGATGTTTTTCCGTGCACTCTGTATGCTATCATGACTTTCGATACCATAGCTCGAAAAACACCTATTAGCCTGGGGGTTACAGTAACAGATACTCCAATTTAAACAAGCTCCAATAATTTGCCCTTTTCGCAAGGTCTGCAAGATTTGACATTTTACGTTGTTCCCCCAAAATCACGATGCCCTTAGCTTCATTACTGCTACCTGACAGTAGACTAATACATACACTATACAGTCGAACCCCGTTATAACAAACTTCAAGGGACCAAAGGTTTTGTTCGCTATATCCGAACCATTACGAAAAATGTTAAGAGTTCACAAAATATATAACTCATTAGTTGCTATGTGTATTCAATAATGATGTATTGAAAGAATGATAAAATCTATTAAAAATGGTCATTAATGAATTAAATTGACTAAAAAATACAAAAACGTGATGCCCATGTGAACCACAGGTAGATGCATAGTGCCACTCATTCCAGGCTTACAGCCCGAAACGAAATACAAGTCAATCAAGCTCTCTCCCGACCGATCTACCTCCGAAATCAACCCTTTACTCTTTCTCATCACTTCTCCCGACGCAAGATGTTTACTTCCTAACCCGAAAGAAAAACCGGAACTCTCAGGATTGGACAATTTGGCCCTTGCAGGTAACCTTGATCTCTTAACCGAAATTCCAGCTTCTGAACCGACCACTGAATGCGCCATCTCTATCTCTATCGCTATCTCCTCTCCCAAATTCCTTTCTAAACTTAATACCCTTTTACTCTCATATTCTCCATCTTCTCTCATATCCATTACCCCTTTTTCAATTCTGAAATTTTTCTGCTCTCCCCCAATGTCTTCGTTCTTATCTTTCAAACGCGAGTCGGGTTCATCGGGTTCATCAACCTCCTGCCCTAACATTAACTCTTTCTTCCCATCCCCGCAACTCTGCTGGCCTTTTTCCGATGCCCCCCGAAAGTTTTCAGAACACGGCAAGATTACTCCCTCATTTTCCTCTGTCGTAATTTGAGCCAACGAAGACTCTTCTGCGAGTGAGTCACACACCACTCCCGTCTGGGTCTGACCGACAGTAATTCTTACGGGGGTATTTTGTCCTCCCCCCTGCAAAACCATCTCAATCCTGCGTTCCCCCGATTGCAAAACCTCCCGCACTTCGCTCCCCTTGTCTGCGTTCTCGAAACCGTACAACAACCTCTCCTTTCCCTCCACACAATTTCGCGGAACAGGATCCGCTCCTCGACTGTTTTCACAGCAAAAATCTACCACTTTCTTCTCTTCTTCAATTTGCTCAGAATCATAATTCACTATCTCCCTTACAGTATTCTGCTGATATTCTAGGGTCGCCAAACGGGCCTGATACATAATCTGCAATTTTTGTAATTCGAGAGCTCTTTCTTTTTTCAGATTTTCCATAGCCAAAATTCTATCTTTTTCCTCTTTCTCCCTAGCCGCTTTTTCCTGCTGTAATCTGTCTTGCATAATGGTTTCAAGAAGACCCCTAACAAAATTCTCCTCGTAATTTGGACTGCTCTCTATTAATTTTTTAGATGGATTATTAATGCATCTGGGGCGGGCTGTTGACCCAACCTCATCGCCAAAATTTTCAAATCTGCCTTTCTACCTTTACAAAGATAAGCCATTTTTACACACAAAATCAATCACAAATTTATAAGCACAGGTCAGGAAAATTTAAAAAAAACTCAAAATGACTAAAACACCTTCAATTAAATTTTCTTCGTGAAACCATGTATTTCACCATGGGATCATACACATAAACAAACAAAATAGCAAAAATTTTATATATAACACTTTAGCTTAACTTTTCCAAATTGCAATAATAACTTTTCCAAAATCAAAACATTAGATTAACCTTTTTAACATTTGATAACACACAAAAACAATACTTCTACATAGCAAGTCGTTGAATTAACGTTTATCCCGCTACTATAATTGAGATATACAGCTTGTATATTTTCCACGAAAGCACTAGTTTAGTCAACCTTTATATAAAACAACTCAATTAATAACCAAGTAGCAAACGTTAATCAGCACTTATACCGCTACAAGCATTTACCGGAAAATACAGTTTGTATTTCCAACCCACAAAGGCACTAGCTTAGTTAACCTTTGAAAACAATTAGAACCTTCTAATTAACAACGTTAGTTAACGTTCAAAAACTCTCAATACATGCCTTTAAGAAAATTATCGAAAAATACCACTGTATTTATTTTTTAAAAACAACAGTTTGTGCCAGGTAGCTTACCCAAAAAATAACAAAAAACTCAAATAATAACTGTTTAAAAAAATCATTGAGAAAAAAAATACCACTTGTATCTATTTTTTTTTAACATTTTAGGCAATACAACCAGGGTAGTTTTTACCCTCCACAAGAATTATAACCGTTTGCATCATAGCTAGCTTAGCCATTTACACGTTACATATAAACACTACGGTTGCAAATACACTACTTTTGTCCCCACAAAACAATTGCACTGATATGTCTTTCCAGCAATTCATGACAACTTAAGACTTAAAATTATTCCCGAAAAATACCTACCCAAAAAAAAAACAATGCAACTTTGAGTATCTAAAAGCAGTACTCACCCCTTTTTTCAGGCCACAGCAGAAACGTCATCGGTCACTCGCAGACACTCTCCACAACACGGATGGCACACTAATACACTTTTACTTCCAGTAGATCTTGACCGCACTATAAAATACGCAGAAAACAAAACTCTCCGTCAGACGCGAAACATTCTCAATTTCATTGCAGCGGGGAAACACGGGCCAGGGCTCTCTGAAAACACCCTCTTCTTGGACGCACCATGAAAAAAAACAGGAGCTTCCCCTCCTGCGAAGCTGGGTCGATGACCTCCCGCAGAAACTTCCACGGAGAAAAACAGTCACTCCCCCGCTACGGCGGAGCAATAAAATCTCCACTTCTATGGGCTCAATTTGGCATACTGAACTCTGCTTTCAGAACCGGGTACGGATCCGACCGCTGATCACCAATTAAGGCTGTGGCATCACGACAAGGCTGATTACTCTCTGAGGCATTTTTTTACAATTTTCACTACTATTGATCCATACCAAAGAAAGACAGAGTTCTAATTAAAAACGAAAGCCAAATTTTTAAAACAAAACATAACAAGTAGATTTATTTACAAAAAGAATTAAACATTAAACACTTTCGACACAATTTACTCAATTTTACGTGCAGATTCACAAATACACGCTCCAGGGTCCATTCTCAGCCCAAATACACAGGAGCCTAGGAAAAACACGTCTACACTGTGCGGAATCTATGAAGCGTCTCTCTCAATGTCTGGATTTTTCAGATTGGGTCGAGGGGGGCGGCAGTTGCCGGCAGATTATCGGCTGACAGCTTTAGTGGCTTGGAACCGAACAACACATTCTTTGAAAACCACGCAGCTGTGTTTTCCAAGCGCTTGTGAGGTCTCGGGAATAAATAAGACCATATCTTTCCAGTACGCTACAATGTGCTCTTCTTCATCAGCATCAGAAGCAGAATCTTCGATTTCAGAATGATTCATTTTAATTTCTTCCACAATATCTTCATCAGTCGGATTTTCACATGTAATGACTTCATCATCACATGTTTCGAACAATTGCACGCCACAATCTGAGAATGATAAAATTTTGTGCTTTTCTATCAACATCGCGATTAGTAAATCTTCATCGTCTTGTTCTTCAACAGTCTTTGCTTCTTCAACATTCGTTGTATCTTCAACATTCTTAAAAAGTTTGAAAATTTAAAAAAATTCAGTTGTCGACTGAAAAAAATGTTCGTTATAGCCGGTTCTTAAGATTTCGGAGGTTCTCTATAAAAGGATAAATTAGCATTAAATACATTAGGAAAACGGCGGGACCAAAATTTTCGTTCGTTATATCCAGGAGTTCGTTATATACCAGGTTCGCTATAACGGGGTTCGACTGTATTATATAAAAAAATACCTGTGGCCAGACTTGTTTTTTAAGGAATACGAAGCACATTCATAAACACCACTAATATTGATAGGTGTTTCCATTATTTTGATAACCACCTGTATACATATATATATATATATATATATATATATATATATATATATATATATATATATATATATATATATATATATATACATATATATATATATATATATATATATATATATATATATATATATATATATATATATATATATATATATATATATATATATATATATATATATATATATATATATATATATATATATATATATATTCTTGGGCCCGTATTCTTGAGATCCATGCTATCCCACCCCATACGGAAAAGGTTAGCACTTTCCAAGATTTCCATAACTTAAAGCTTTCCCAAGTATACCTCTATACCAGGGTTTCCTAAAGTGGGTGATACCACCCCCCTGGGGATCTGGAACGATCCAGGGGGGAGGGGGGGTAAATTTAAATTCAAACACAGCTGCCAACAGTTCTGGCTGTCAAAACGGATACCGATACTTTATCCTGGAAAATAGGTATAATACAAACGTTTTTAATTATATTTCCTTCATCCTGTTTAGTCGAACACGGGTTCAGTGCAGTAACAAATTTACTTTACTAAAAACAGAAACCTTCTACAAATAACTAATTGCGATGATTTAAACATGCTGCTGACAAAAATAGAGCCTAACATAAGTATATTGATAGCAGTACACCAAGTTCATCCTTCTCATTAGGTTTAGTTTTAATGTTATTCGTCATTTTTTCTTTAACATTATCCATCGTTGCCTTAATTTTCTGTGTGTAATGTGAATGTTACTCTGATTAGTTTTAATAAAAAAAATTTATAATTTCAAGTTTCAAGGTGTCTTATTTAGAACATATTTCTACCCGGTATTGAAGAACATGGGTAGAAATATGAATACCTAAAAGGACGCAAATTTGTCTCTACATCTCTGTTTCTTCGCTTACGGAAAATTTCCAGGGGGGGCACTAAGTATTTTTCTAAAGGGGTTGGTAAGTCAAATAATTTTAGAAATCCCTACTGTATACCTTGACAACACGTGGGAGAAAGATGTAAAGCTTGAAAAAAAGACATACAACCTTTACTACTGATTAACATCATTCTTGGAAGATAAATTAAATTCTTAAATCTGTGTTTGCTGTCTGAAGGGTCTTAAGTCCAAAATGGGCTTAAATGAGTTATGAAACCAGGCATGTTTGAAAAATCAAGGGCTACTGCAGGGTACAGAAAGCTAAATCCAATTCCCCTCCTAAATATTTTTAATCATCAGTGAAAATTTCGGATATGTGAAACAAAACACAAACATGTTAGTTTTCAATCCCGTTTTTCTCAAAACTACGATTTTGGATTCGACACCCTTTACACAGCAAACACAGAAATATCTGTGTTTGAGAGTCAAATCAAATGTCTGCTGTAAATTTTTTCTCGTGAAATTTTATGCCCCTAATCACAGATTGTTAAACAGGAAAATAAAGCTAAATGAACTGACAGTAAGTTCTACATTCTAAGCGAACTGAACAACATTTATTTCCATTCTTTAATTCTCAGGGTGCTTATTATATGCTTTCTAAGGGTGCTTATTAATATGCTTTCTAAAAGTAGCACAATTTTTATAAGAAAGTTTAATTTTAAATTTTTGCTGTAAGATTTTGCTTTATAATAAAGTTTCTAAACTGCATTAATATTCTTAATAATACGCCGTAATTTTTACAAGCAAATTTCTTAATTCTATGCAATTCAAATGTATTTTTGTAAGGAAATACGATCAAAGAAATCTTAATCTTACTCCAAGTTTCATCTAGACGTACACACGTCAGTCTCTTAGAGTCAACTTAACCTTCAGCTTACGGAGCACATTTTCTCGATTCCCCTTTCGAACGGAAGATTTCATACCCCCTTCGTAAGAACAGCCATTAAGCGGGTTATATATATATATATATATATATATATATATATATATATATATATATATATATATATATATATATATATATACCGGGTGTTTCAAAACTCGCGCGCATCCACATAGTAATCCTTGCTGCTTAAAAACCAAAAGGGGTGCAACGTGTCACACATCACGGGACAGTATGGAAGTTTTAACAGAATTTTTCGATGATCGTATCATTTCCAAAGGACTTTGGCCACCACGTTCACCGAACTTGTCAATTCCAGATTTTTCCTTTTGGGATATCTGAAAAAAGTCGCCTACAGCAATAATCCCCATACGCTTGATGAACTTAAGAGTAACATCCTTCATGCAATATCGGACATTAGTTCTCACACACTTCGTAAAGTGTCGACTAATCTAGTAAAAAGAGTTCGATTGTGTGTCCAGGAAAACGGACATCATTTTGAACATTTACTGTGATTTGACCATGTCTGACACTAAAGATAATCGTTCAAACTTTGTTTGTCCTTTATTATGTTTGTTAACATAATTATCTGTCTTTAAAACTCAACCACAAAGGTTCATGTGCTCGACTTTTGAAACACCCGGTATATATATATATATATATATATATATATATATATATATATATATATATATATATATATATATATATAGATATATATATATATACGCATATATATATATATATATACACATATATATATGTATATATATATTTAGATACATACATATATATACGCATATATATATATATATACATATGTATATATTATATATAATATATATTATTATGTATATATACATATATATATATATCTATTATATATTATATATATATATATATATATAGATATATATATAATATATATATATATACGCATATATATATATACATATGTATATATATATATAAATATATATATATATGTATATATACATATATATATATATATATATATATATATTATATATATATATATATATATTTACATACATCTATATATTATATATATATATATATATATATATATATATATATATATATATATTCTATATATATATATCTATATATATATATATATATCTATATATATATAATATATATATATATAGGGTAACTCTAGGATAGATGGCCACAGTTTTTAAAGATTGAAATAAAAACTGTTAGAATGCGAACACAAGAAATATTTATGCATATTTAAAATTCTTATAGATATACTCATCATATTTTGGGCAAAAAATAATTAAGGATTGAGAACAAAAAGTGGGAAACATAGTTTGAAATTAAAATGGCAGATGGCCATGTTTCCTTCAAACCGAGGAGAGATGGCCATCCAATACAAGAAAGAAAAAGTGAAGTTAAAATAACAAAAAACAACACATTTCATATAGTTTATCATGAAAAACATATAGCAATTTGTAAAGATGCAATTATAACACGGAAAATGAGTAAATAAAATTCGAATAAACAACATTTGAAATATAATTTCAACCCTTCACTTTTCGTAAAATTTTACCACATTTTTGGCAAAGGTCTTCATAGTTTGTACACGACTTATGGAACCACTTCAGACACCTTATGCATTTTATCCAGTCATCCTTTTTGGTTGTGGTATTGTATTCTTCTCCACAACCAACACAGTGATCCTCATCAAATTCTATTTCCTCGGAATCTGTAGAATCTTATAATTTCAAATGTATTTTATCTTCTTCGCTACTGGAAGTGTCGAATTTTTGTTTTTTGTCACTTGTATCATTAAAACGTTGCTTTATATCCAGTTTTTTGGCAAGATCAAAAGCGAGAATTCTCACATCATCTCGAGTAAATGGAAATCCTTGTTTCTTCATTCGTTTAATGTGTTTTACTAATCTTTCTTCGTTTTCTTTTCCACACATCGGACCAGGACCCATGCTGCCTTTATTGGAATTATTGGTCTTCAGTCGGCGCTCCAAAGTCTTGCGTGGAATGCAAAATGTTACAGACGCTCCATTTACCAAATATGATCCCGTTTCCACAGCCACCATTGCCTTAGACAAATCATTTTGACTCCAGGTCCCTCGGTTTGAATGAGGCTTTCTTATGTATTTATATGTATTCATATGTACTTCTTATGTATTTTATGCATTTATTCGGCATCTTCAAAAACTGGAAAAAAAAACATCGTTCGGCATATTCTATTATTACTATTGAAATATTTATATTAGTTAAAATTGAAACAATTATATCCATTAATATAATTATAAACATAAAAGTTATATAATTATTTTAAATATAATTATATTTAGTTAAAATCCTCACTCCGTATAATTTTGAAATATTGATTAAAGGTGGTCATCTCTCCTCGATTTTATGTGGCCATCTATCCTGAAATTGAAGGATAGATGGCCACCCAATTTAAAGCGTCACTCCGCCATTGTACGTCTTTGTTTTAGTCTTAGAAGCAAAGATTGGATTATATACGTGCCTTAAAACTCCGTAAAGTTTAAAAAAATGTAACGTACGTATTGCAAAACATTCAGATACCTAACTCAACAAAAATATTCAACCACTAAATTAAATAAACATTAAAATTTCACTTATTTTTTATAATCGAAAAACACAGCTGTACCTCGCAATAAATGAACTCGCTGAACATTTCCTACGAAAAAAAGTTTAAACTACCATCTATGATCAAGTTTTGGAAATATTTAGATTGGCCATCTCTCCTAGACTTACCGTACCTATATATATATATATATATATATACATATATATATATATATATATATATATATATATATATATATACATATATATATATATACATATATATATATATATATATATATATATATATATATATATATATATATATATATATATATATTCATTCTTGGGCCGGTATTCTTGGGATACATGCTATCCTCCCCCCCCCCCCGTAAGGAAATGGTTAAGTAGAATATTTTTATTAATACACCCCATCTAAACTATTAAATTTTCACCCCTTTTTTAAAGCATGCATAAAAACTGAAACGCTTGAAGTATGATCAAGGCCACATATTGATCTTTCGCTTAGAAACATATGAAACACTCCCGTCATATCTAGTTACAAATGAATAAACGTTTGATGTCGTTAAGAAAACAACTATTAGTTGCCCTGTATCATGAATACTGTCCACGGATAGTACCAGTAGATAATATGGTAGATATATTGGATATACGATGGTCATTCTAAATGTAAAGAACGTTTTGATCTGACGAGTCGCGTAATTCTCCCACCACCCCCGCTGCCGTGAAATTTACTTACCAAATCATTCCCGCCAGTTTGACGCTAACAGTGAGCAGCTGCGATCATTTACTGTTCATTTTTGCGATTTCAAAATGTGTGACAAAATTAAGGATCCCGCCAAGTGTGAGGTTCGTAGCGTAATACGCTTCCTTAATGCAAAAACACGTTCACCTTATTGAAATTTACAGACAGATAACTGAAGTTTATGGAAATGTTATGAATGAATCTTCTGTTCGAAAATGGTGCATTATTTTTAAATGCCGCAGACTACTGCCAGACCCTTAACCGACTACGCCGTGCCATTCATAACAAACGGCGTGGGTTGTTGTCCAGCGGCATTGTGCTTCTTCGCTCGTTCACATGCTGCTGCATTGACGAAGGAATTGCTTCATCAATTTAACTTGAAGTTTTTGAACATCCTCCTTATAGCCCGGACTTGGTCCCCAGTAATTACTTTCTTTTTTACCAAATTAAAGGATTTTTTGGGTGGAAACCACTATGGAAATGATGACGAACTGAAAGAGGAAGTTAGTGACTGGTTCAAAAACTTGGCGGCAAGTGAGTATGCAGAAGGCATAGGAAAGCTGGTACAGCGCTTTAACAAATGGTTCAATTTGAACGGCGACTACGTATAAAAATAGGTAAGATATCAAAATGTGTTCTAAAATAAGTTTTCTTTCATTATCTTAAATAAAAATAACAAGAGAAACAAACGTTCTTTACTTTCAGATTGACCCTCGTATATTCGACGTTGGTTGATAGAGAGAGTCTTAAAATATCTCTCATCTTAAACATACAAAAATCAAATTTATTTGTTAGCGTGAGAGATAAGTGATCCCACTTTCAATCATTTTCATGCATGGAATTTGAAATAAATTAGTACATTGAAAATTCATATATGTGTTTGTGTGTGGTCGATAATGTAAAAAGAAAATTGAGTTAAATTGCATGAGCCCTTACACGCAAAGAGTAAAACGTTTCCCAGAGATGCAACTAGAAATATTTTTAAATATTTCAGTCAGTCACGCTTCTTAATTTGTAGTTACAAGGTATATGGGACAAACCTATATATTTTACTATCTTACACCTTTATACTTTTACAATATATTAAATAGTTCTTAGGCACATGAACTTAATATTTCGTTTCTATTTTTCTGGTGAAATTAAAGATGTAATCAAATCAACGGAAAAATCTATCACTTTTATAATTACATCTGTGAATTACAATTTTAACTTCCTTCACTTTATATTTTCTTCAATGAATGAATGCATTATCATACACTGAATTATAAGAGTATTTTTGAAATTTAATATTGAAGGCTCTCTCATTTTAACTATTATTCGTTATCGCTGGTTTTGATTCAATTACAAATTTTAATTAGTTATTCCCTATAAATGCACTAGTTTCAATTAAGGGGGTCAACGACACAAATTCATCAAGAAAAGCATATTGTTATTTTCTTCACTTTGAAATATTTACGCATTCTAATGTAGCTTTTAGAATCAAATAGTACAAATCGCGTAATTCAAGGACAATTCCATTGCAAGATATAACAGTCCTACGCTTCACTGTCTATGCCTTATTTGTACATTAAGTCTAAAAATAAGGGGATATATGTTAAATTCTAGGGCAGGCATCTCGGTGACATTTTATATAGCATTCTTTCGTTCTATTTTCATCAATATGAAATGTCCCTGAGATGCCTGCAGTCTTCGGAAATTTTGATTCAGAGTCAAAATTCTGAGAATATTTTCTCCCAAACAAAAATTCTGATTAAAAAATTTAATAAATTAAGTTTTTATAAATCCCGAAAATGAATTATTATGAAAATTTCGCCAATCACAAGCGTAAACATATGTTGCAAACAAAGCAGCTTTCTTCTAGGCAGAAAAATCCAAAATTAAACATACTCTAAGCCAGGGATTCCCAACGGGTCTATAGTATTTCAAAGGTCTATTGGGGGTCGATGATAAATTTTTCTGTTTTAAAAGTTAATTTAATTTTTTAGGAATGTAATTATTAGATCATAATATCCGTTTTAAAATGTATAAATATATATTTATATTCGTTATGTTAGTTATTTTGAGTATGCAATGATAAGAAATTTCAGGCCAAACATTAAAAAAATTGTATCAATGCATCAAGCACAACCTCCACATCAATTGAAATCGAACTTTTGTGCAATTAAAATCTGTGTTTCTGAAATCCTGTTTATATTTGTGAAATTAAAAATGAAAATAGTACAAAAATAATAAAACATAAACCTAATGAACCACTTTTTCTGATATTTTGTTCATATTCTAAGTCACACTGTTATCTTTAAGTGTTTTATGTGCAATTATTAGACATGTATTTAAGGACAATTATTAAACATGTTTTTGACCCCCCCCCCCCCAAAAAAAAAAAACTAAGTCATCTTTTGACAGGCGACAAAAATTCGTTATTTGCAATTAGAAAGAAAAGCAAGGGGATTGGTACAGAAAGTAATGCTCACGCAAAAACTTAAAGGTAAGATCAGGATTTAATATGTCTATCACAAAATGTTAAGGAGGAAAGAGATGTGTTGATTGATCACGTTTTATTCAAACCTATTTAATTTTGATGTACCTGAAAGGTATTAGGTTTAGGAATATATGGGGGAGCAGATAGAATAATCAATTTTATATTTATAGCTATAATTATGAACGTATATTATTACTATTAATATTGTGACTACCACCCGCCTTGGGCGAGGATCGAACTCTCGTCTCCAAATCTCCAGACTGGTATTCTACCAGCTGGACTTCTCCATAATTGTTAGTAAGAGTTATATCCAATGACTTTCCATAATAATATTATTAAATAACAATGACATTATTACTATAACCTCTGAAACAATATTCAATGCAAATTTTAGAAAAGGCATAGGCATTCAAAGTATTTGGCAAATTTATAGAAAAATATTTCTTATCCATATGCATATACATATATTATAATAATAACTGTCGTTACTATTTTTTGTGCTCAAATGAGGACTATCTTCGAAGTAAATCAAGTGTACAGTAAATTTAGTTAGAAAAAGTTCTGTGTACTTCCTTGTTTCTTGACTTTAATTTTTAACTATTTCCCAAAATTAAAGTTGAATCTTTATCTAACGAAGTCCCATCATTCAACTTAAAACTTCATTATAAAGATCATTAGTTAAATAGAAATAAACAGGGCCGTGCTTAGGGTGGGGGGGGGGGGGGAGCGCGAACTGGGCAACCGCCCAGGGCCGCTAAAATTTAGGGCCGCCATTTTTATTTCTCATCGCAACACTTTTCTAAATGTTACGGGATTTTTAAGAAATCCCTCATTTTTCGCGGTTTCTATAATTCAATTTATAAAGAAAAAATATGTTTCGATTTTTTTAAAAGAATCGTAGAAAGAATCTTAATTGAAAAACTACCCTTCTAGTTCGAAAAATTTCTCGGTTAGAAAAACGCGATTTATCTTCAATTCAGTTATAGTAAAACCTTGATTATCAATCCCTTTTTTCAATATCAGGTTCTACTATCTGTCAGTCACTACATACAGTCATTTAAAGAATTATAAACCGTTTTGTTGGAATCTGTCAGTTTTCATGGAAGAGTTGCAAACTGAGAAAAACGTGAACATATCTTTGTGAACGAATACTAATACCATTTGGTCAAATGTTTGGTCTATTCGAAGCAAACAACAGACAAGACATTTCTCCACGGAGTGTAAGACAAGTAAGTAAATGCGCTCCAAACCTGTTGGGAAGAAAGGTGTCTGAAGGCTTAAGGAGTGGGGTAAACAAAAAATGGCTTTTATTTGTTCCCTATATCATTATAATGTATTTAATTTCCCACTTCTCGAAGAATTGAAAATATTACAAGGCAGGTACAGTCAGTATGCTTTGAATACGGATTGTACGCCTGTCCTCCTTGGCACTTATTTCTAATGAAATTGATCTCTCATTATCTTTGGATTTTTAACTTATAATAGACAATTTTGCTGCTCAGAAATCAAGAAAAATTGCCTTATAACCAACAAATTCATACATGTTAGAATTTGATTTTAACAATTTACATTTTCTAAATCGTGTAAATAATTTTTCTGTTGTTTCATTATTCATACAAATTGATTAATTTTATATTTTAGTGGACCAATTGTAATTTGATGTATAATTTTCTTTTACATAGCTAGAATGTAGGTTTTTGAGTATCGAAACGTAATGCACTAAATGTAGTAAATAGTAAAATCAGTAGTGGATGCAGTTTTTTTCTCTGGGATTTTTTCTCTTGGGGGGGGGGGGGGGGGGGGGGGGGGGGGGGGGGGGGATCGAGGCTATCTTACAATTTCCATTACTCAGTACGTAGAAAAATGTGATTGCCAGTAAAGGCGTTTCGCCCAGGGCCGCTAAATCCCTAAGCATCGCCCAGGGCTGCTAAAACTCTAAGCACGCCCCTGGAAATAAACTTAAGTCGAAAAAAAAATGTCAGCTGATAAAATGAAACAGGTTGTGAAAAATACTAAACCAAATTGCTTTACAATAAAACTTACATCGTTCAAATAGTGCTTAGGTGAAAATGAGCTTATAACTGACAAGACAATATGTGTGAAATAAAAAAAATACAATGCAAATAACGTAATGAAATTAAATTAATTATGTATACAGATCTTTGAAATGCAAATGTCACGAGGAAAACAATTTAAAAATATAACTAACATACAGATAGCAATAATACTCCCGATTGCTGAAATTTAAAAAGCGATTTATGTTCAGTATTCTGTATACGTTCCTAAGTAATAAAAAATAAATAAATAAATAAATAATAAAATCATTATTTTGCCATTTTTTTCATAAAAAGTGTTTTGTTCAAAATAATGTGAAGTATTTTTAAAGCTAAAATTAATGAATTTCATTTAAAAAACCCACCGAGAGAAATCAGTGTGCTAATAAACTATGAAGCAAACTTTTGAAACACAAAATGATAATTAATATTCAAAACTTTTATTAGTCGGAGGAACTGTAATATATAGAGATTGTTTATTTAATACTAGCTGAATACCCGTGCTTCACCACGGAGTACATTTTAGGATAATTACAATGAGAAAATAATGAAATTGCTTTAAGATAAAGCCCTAACTAAGCAAGTTCCACCTCCTACAATAGAAACAACAGTTTGATGAACATTTTCCCCGTCAATAACTAAATTTTTTTCAACCATTTTTTGGAAACGTTTCTTATCCAAGGTAACGGTAAATAAAACGGCAAATGTATGCAATTAATGTATGCAATTAATGTATGCAATGTATGCAAAATGTATCAATGTATGCAAAAATATATAAATATTTATAAAAAAATCGTAACGATATTTTTATAGACAAAATAATGTAGAAGAAATATTCAAATTAATGCAACGCTCAATGTATGCAATTAATGTCAAAAAAAACCAACAAACAATATTTATAAAAAAAATAATAATTTCAGGTAGTCTCTTCTAACGAAACTACCGCGGGTTACGAACGTAGGATTACTTATCGTTTGCTTACCTCTTTTTTTTTCGGATTCTGGTTCTTTTCTGTTTAACTTTTTACTGCTTGCCCCAAGCGATACATACTGGGTTTGGCAAGCTGTCAAAATTAAATTTTAAAAATTTATCTTTAAAAATGCACCAAAAATCTGAAAAGGGAGGTGAAGATTCGAAAAAGATTTCATTTTAAAGGAATTTTTATGATCTTTCAAGTGATATAAATTTTATAACCCTCAGATTATTTTAAATGCAAACTTAAAAAAGTTACTAACACAGCTTAAAAATTTTAATTTTAAAAATCTAAGAAGAATTTTTCAAAAATCTTTCTTAGTGCACGCCTACACTATAAGAAGAATTGCCATCCAAAATTTCAGCCCTTTAAGTCCAGCGGTTTGGTCTGTGCGTTGTCTGTCGATCAGTTACGGAACTGTTTTATATATGTAGATGAAGATATATATATTCATGTAAGTGTCATAAAAAAAGAAATCGTCAAACTGATTTCGATTAATGGAATTTTATCGGGGTTCCAACTAAGTTCTCTTACATTTCCCCTCATATGAAAGAGCCCTCACCTGTTGCATCCTGGGCGCACACCACGGAAATCGCTGTGGGGAGAAGCAGCAGGAGCCATCCCTTTAACACCATGCCCTAACTCGGACCATGCCTCGGATCCTTTGTTTGTGTCCGAGCAGCGTCCTTCCGCTTCGGCGACGAGATCACGAAGTGAGGAAAATGTCACAAAACAATTCCGCAGATGTTGTTTACGCCAAGTCGTTATGGTTACCGATAACTCACCGATTGAAGTTTAAATGGATCACATTAGCATAGCTAATATGGATTGAGTCGGCCCTGAAAAAAAAAAAAAAAAAAAAAAAAAAAAAAACGGCGTCTAAGTACCACTTCGAAGTGCGGCGTAAATTAAAGATGTAAGAGGGATAGAGCAGGATATTTGAGAGCATACTCTACAGAAACAAATTCTACTCGCAAATCAAATTTTCTTTTATTTCCTTCACTAGTACCAACGAAGTTTCTTTTTACTATTTGAAATAAAGAGGGGTTTTTTCTCTGTAAATAGCCTTTTTATCTAAATATATAAAACAGTTCCATATTTATATATATATATAAAACAGTTCCGGAATTGACTGACTGACTGACCGACTGACATATAACGCACAGACCAAACCGCTGGACCTAAAGGGCTGAAATTTTGCATGGCGATTCTTCTTATAGTGTAGGGGTGCACTAAGAAAGATTTTTGAAAAACTCTTCTTAGATTTTTTTAAATTAAATTTTTAAGCTGATTTTGTAACTTTTTTTAAGTTTGCATTTAAAATAATAATCTGAGGGTTAGAAAATTTATATCACGAGAAAGATCATAAAAATTCCTTTAAAATAAAATACTTTTCGAATCTTTACCTCCATTTCCTGATTTTTGGGGAATTTTTAAAGATTAAATTTTAGAATTTAATTTATTAAATGCTGATCACGTGATTTCTTTTCTTTTTGTGATACTTTAAACTAATTTTGCGTCACGTGCATAACAACGAAATAGACAAAAAAAGATTTTTTTTTCTTGCTAATGCGGCAGACGATTGGACATTATCCAAGGAAAAAATACTAAAATACAATAAAAGATGTGTTCCTCAAAATGTACTATATTAACTGTACTATATTCTTTAGTATGTTCTAGTAGATTTAATTTCAATATTTTCTTCTACATTATTTTGTCTGTAAAAATATCCGTTACAATTTTTTTATAAATATATTTTTTTTTGGCATTAATTGCATACATTGACCATCGTATTTAATTTGAATGTACTCCGTAGCGAAGCACGGGTATTCAGCTAGTAATTCATATGAAAGTTCAAGTACCGAAGTTTCTCGATTTTACTAACCCGTTTGAACCCACACAAAAAAAAAGTTATTAGGAGAATAGTATTAAAAGATTGAGACATACATTAGGATGCACAATTTTATGAGTAACTTGAGAAATTTTATGAGTATTTTTTAATAATCCCGTATCGTCGCGTACAGTGGGTATACTCTTGCTTATCATTGACATGCGCCAAACATTTTAACACTTTATGTTCAACTCTAAACACACCTAGACGATTCAATTGATTCATGGGACAAAACTTTTGCGGAAGAGCAAACCCAGCACCCTTATCGTGATGAGAAGCAATATTTTCAAAGGCTCTTCCCCATTGGATTCGCTCACCTCCATGTTAACCTATGGAGAAAATTTGCCCACGGATTGCCGACTTGGATTCAAAGATTTTTAAAAAAATAACTGTACTCCGTCATAGAGAAAGTAAATTTTACATATGTGTACATTTTTCGTTTTAAACAAAAAGCAATTAATATTTTAAACTTTAAATTATCGGGGGGGAAAAATCTGGTATAGTGTGTTTTAAAACGCTCATAAATTCCTTCGGTGGATGAAATTTATAAAATGAATCCTGTAGCGCTTTGCAGAAAAGTTCCGGCTATCTGACAATACCAATTTTATTTGATTATCAGCATTTTTGTACCAGTAAGTAGTTGACAAAAATATATTTTAAATAAAAAATTTGGGGGCAGCGCCTAACCCCCCCCCCATAGAGAGAGAGCCATTACAATCCCTCAAAATGTCAATCCTACGGGGGGGGTGAAATTCTCGAACTGTCAACTGGAGTCCTCCCACCACAAGAGTCTGCAAGAAGAGGAAAAGGGAAATACGATTTTTTTCTTAGTACATAGCAGCCTTAAGATTCTGGAGAGAAAAGTTTTTCGTATCCCGAACCTTTTTTTCTTGTCTCTGTCTGGGTGAAGATACGTGAAATGAATTCCATCAGTATCTTAAATTCTACAAATATTTGCTCGGAGCGACATTTGGAACAATTGTTTGGCCACATTGTTTGGAAGACGAAGACATGCATGAAACGAAAGGATGAACGGTAAGCAAAAAAATACCTTTCAAATCAAGTTTACGATCCGGCGAAGAGCTAGTTCATTCATTCTCTGCGCCTACCACAACGTTTGCATGTGAATTTCTCTACATTAGGCGACTCGCATCTTCTATGTATTTAAAAAAAGAAAAAAATCCATTGTCTCCCCCTCCCCCTTTTGATTCCTCGACAAAAGGAAAACAATAAAGGAAAAGAGATGAATTCTTATTTCTCCTCTTTCCTTTTACTGGTTCCTAACAAAAGAGAATGAACAGCATTTGAAAAAGTAAAGGGAGAAAGAACTGTTTTGGTTCAGGAATCTTAACTAAAATAAACATAAAATATATGAGATACTTTTGGTGCCAAGCAAAATAGTTGGTTAAAACAAGTCAGATCGTTTGTAAAATAATTTCATATTTGCCAGTTCGATTCTACTATCTGCCTGTCAGTAACTTTTATCTATGTCAAATTGGGGTAATAACTCGAAACATTTAGACTAAGATCTATATTTTATAATTTGATCGAATCCCAGAGCTTGGACCAAAGTTATCATTCAGCACAACCATTTACAAGAAGAAAAATTTAGTAAAAAAACCAAAAACATAAATGCAAAAAATATATAATTACTCTATTTAACTTGGATACACTATGTAAATTTAAATTTTAAAAAACTTTCCCTATTGATAACTTTGAAAATAGTTTCTGTCTTAAGAACAATCTAATACAGTAATTCTTAACCGGGGGTGCGTTCACCCCTGGGGTGCGAGAGAGCACTTCTAGAGGTAGGAGAGAATGTTCTAAATTTTCAATGAAAATTACCGCCTAACAGCTTATGAAAAACATGCCTTATTCTCTTCAAGTTGAAAATGGGAATTTAGCAAATTTTCCTTTTCTGGATTCAGTAATTTTGGAAAATCCTAAAACAACAATCATACCTGAAATTAAATTTCTCCTCCACCAATTGAGTGAATCATTTGATGGATAGTTTTCCACATACGAGCTAATGCACGTTTTGAAATTGAATTTGAAAAACTCGACTTAGAACAGTTCTGGTGTAAGCAGTTAGAACTTTATCCAGAATTGGCAAAAGCAGCATTAGATACACTTTTACCATTTGCCACCACTTACCTTTGTATAATGAGTTTTTCATCACTATTCCACATCAAAACAAAAGCCAGAAATCTCTTAACGGCATCTGATGACTTACGCGTGGCTCTTTCAAAAGAGGAGTCTCGTTTTAAAAAGTTAATTATGAACAAACAACAACAACGTAGCCCTAAAAATGTAGGTATTGTTTTATATGTAATAATATAGTATGTATTGTAAATCTATTAATTTTTTTCTGCAATAAATGTCTTTTTCTGAATAAAAAATAGAAACACATTTTTCAAGGGGGTGCGAGAGCTTATTTTCAGATTCGAGGGGGTATTGACCATGAAAAAGGTTAAGAAACACCGATCTAATAAATATGAAAACATTGAAGAATGTCTCCTCAAAAAAAAAAATACTTTAAGCCATTAATTCCATTTAAAATTACATCCAGGTCTTTCATACTAATTTTAAATATCCCTAATGACTACTATCTCTGGATATATGAATATTCTGTATGTTACATGCCGGTGTCTATATATTTTATAATATCCTGGAGCTAAGCATTTACTGAAATATAGAAGAAAAATAGATCACTCACGTCTCCTATTGCCAGTTTTACTTTCTGCTTCGTATTATTCAGTTCATTTATTACCCACATACTGACAACTATATGCCACACCAGGAACGGGTTACCACAGTTTCGATGCATCGATTGGTCCTCAAACAAATATGAGTCAATATATGCCGTTAAAGTTATATTAAAGCCTTGTATTGCGTGACATGCAAAAAAGAATTTGTTTTTTAAATTCATTACTAGGATTATAGTGAAATAAATTAAACAAACATCTTTCTTTCTAGCTCAGAACAATAAGGGATTTCCATTTCATCGTAAATGACTGGACTTAAAATTTATTGGTTTGCACCGCCGATAGTGTGTCGTTATTACAATTTTAGACAAACATGGGACATCATAATTATCGAAATTTGCATCAGTATGGAACTGAGTTCCATGGATAAACTTACTGAAACATGGCTGTTAAATGATTGCGTCTGTATATTAGGAGTTTAAGATGTATGACTTACAGTTAAAGGCATGAATATTTCAAGAAGTTGTGTGTTTTCTTTTCATGCGTATTCCACAAATTTTACGTAAGCAACGCTGTAGACTGGAATCTAGCTGTTGGTTGAAGGCTGTAAATTTAACCATTCTATGGTAAAATCTAAAGTCGTAGAGGTTTTTTTTGTTTTCAAAGGGTCAAACATTATCCCAGAGGAAAATCAGACTGTTATAGGCTTCCCAAGACACTTTTAACTGCCCACCGCAATAGCTTTAATGTTGTACAGTATCCATCAGCGTTTATTGTAGCACTATGAAACCAACAAAGAACATACCTTTTCTGTCCCAAATGACATTCATCTTTATTTTTCCCAATTTTTAGAGTCTTCTTGAACTTTTTTGGTCTGGGTTTGTGAAAGAAAAATATGCTGTTGCACGCGGCAGAATATTTAGAGGTCTGGTTCATTTCACACAAGCATAGAAATAACAAAGGATGCTCCAAATGGATTGAAACTCACACAAAGTTTGACAAATACGAAGATTATACTAACTGAACCTGAAATTGAAGGGTTCAGTCACGTGCTCAAATACGAGTGGCAGACGGAGGTACCACTATTCAAACCTCCTTCTTAGTATATAGTTCCTTTAAATCACCCTAGGACAAGTGATGTTAAAAGGTGTATGCATGTGTTAAATTGCTTTTAAAAGTTTGTGCATGTATTTTTGCATTAAAATAGGGTGTGATAAATGTATTCATGCATGTAGGGTGTGAATAACTGCCTGGTTTGTAGATACTATTCGGATAATGTTTATAGAGGCTTTCTTTCAAGTCCCATTTTTGGGAATTACCAAATGCCTCATGTCCCATCTCGATCGATAGAAAAGTAAAAAATTTGCATATTAATGCAAATTTATCCCCCAATCCCCTGTAACTTCTGAAAAATAGGATTTAGCTGTATTTTAGTAATAAAGAGAAAATGTAAAATTGTATATCCCGTTACCTAATTGTTTTAAAATAACTGTGCCATGCACGTATGACATGAATCTCCTACGTTTATTGCAATCCACCAAGTGAATGTTCTTCCACATAGTTATAATCAAAGTTCTACAACCAACAAAGCGACCAGCCTACTTGTTTTCATTCATTTAAATCATTCATCAGTTAAATCTATTAAATACATGAGTCTCCTACGTTTATTGCAATCCGCCAAGTGAATGTTCTTCCCCATTGTTATAATCAAAGTTCTACAACCCACAAAGTGACCCGCCTACTTGTTTTCATTCATTTAAAGCATTCATCAGTTAAATCTATTAAACACATGAGTCTCCTACGTTTATTGCAATCCGCCAAGTGAATGTTCTTCCCCATTGTTATAATCAAAGTTCAACAACCCACAAAGTGACCCGCCTACTTGTTTTCATTCATTTAAAGCATTCATCAGTTAAATCTATTAAACACATGAGTCTCCTACGTTTTATTGCAATCCCGCCAAGTGAAATGTTCTTCCCCATCGTTATAATCAAAGTTCTACAACCCAAAAGTGACCCGCCTACTTGTTTTCATTCATTTAAAGCTTCATCAGTTAAAATCTATTAAAAATTCCGTTTTATTTAAAAATTAAATCTGTGTAGCGATACAATACCTATCATCGAGAAAGAGCATTTTGATAGCAAAAAATACTTTTGGTTTTGTAGCTTTTAAAGTTTTGTACGTGCTTTGAAAAGTTTGTGGTGTATTTCCACGTAGCTTTTAGAAAATTGTATGTACGAATTGAAACAGATGTTTCGAATCTCGATTCATCGTCTCAAATTTTCATACTTGATTTGATTATTGAGTTGGCGTTTTTTCAGAAATATATTTAAGAGCTACTTCACAACAACAACAACAAAAACCCTAGAGGGCAGGGTCCCCAGGTGGCAAATCGAGGAATGTCTCCACTGGAATTTCATTGGTGGTAGACGAGAAATAAAATACTTTCCGCGGACCAACAGGTAGAGCTCTAACCTTGTTCGGGGCAATGGCACCCCTCTTCTATGGATAGGGCACATTATTTTATTCTCTGCACTATTCCTAGACACGACAACAACAACAAAAATATGAGAGAATCATCAGTAAAACATACAAATTATATATTCAAAGATTTATTTCCAAAAAGTATGTTCATTACAAATTTCTGCAGTTTTGAAATATCAGAGAAAAATATATTTACGAGTTATGGCTTAGAAGCAAGAGCTTCCAGTATTGTTCAAAGGTAAAAAATCTTTTAAAGTGTACGTTTAGAAAATAAGATCCTTTTTCTTCCCTCGGCTAATGCAAAGGACACAGTTCTCTAAGCTGAAAAGAAAAAATGCGTTACATTTAACATTCTTGGTCTAGTTTACAAAAAGATTCTGTGAAATGTTTCAAATTCTTGGCAATTTTTACCTCTATCTTTCAGGAACTTCTACATCTTCGTCACCGTCTTCTGCATTTTCTGTCAAGTCAGACCGTTCCATCATACTCTGAAAAGACATTATTAACAACAATTAATTATAAATTAATTAACCTTATGTGGGATAGATATCATTGAGGTTTAAGTTAGGAAACTTCACCTCTTTTACTATACTGTACTTAGAAATCAACTATTATCATGAAAGGCAACTCATGAGCTTTAATTTGTTCTCTTATTTACGAGTACTAAGGTCCGGGGTGCAAAATTTAATTTTTCTTTTTCATATACTCTTAACATGACTGATTTTTTTTACACATTTGGTTATTTTACTTTTTAAGCCTTTGTTCACGCACATATGCAGTTTCTCATCGCAACTGTCTATCGTCTCCTGACATAGGCGTAGGGGGAGAGGGGGTCACGTGCTCCCCCAACTTAACTTGAAATATATTAAAACATTAATAGAAGTTAAGTTCAAATCGGAAAATTGTAGAAAACTTTTAAAGAAGTAAGTTTTTCCCGCTTTTTCAAAATGTGAAACTGAAGATTCCGATTATGCCTGTAATATCAGCAACCCTTTTTTCTTTACAAGAAATGAACTTGATTGTTCACCCCACATGTGCACTCCCAAGTACCCAAAGGAGCGTTAATAGAAAGGACAGATTAATGGCTTTTTCCTTTCCAGAGAGCATCTGTTGCAGATATACCTGACATGCGGCGACTGCCCTGTAATTTGGGGGACAGCTGTTATCGATGACCGACGGTAGTGGAACCCCTCCCGCACAATGGAGGCGTTTGCTGATTGTCGCCTAATTGACAGCTTGGGTTCTGACGGCAGGAGCGGAAATGACCCAGCGTTTCCGGAATTAAGGAACAGTAAAGAATTCTCTGGAATATTCCAGGCTCTCGAGCGGAGAAGATAAAAGGCCGGCTGCCTTTTGTCTCGGGGGATTTGCTGCGCCGAACCTGCCGGAGTGCGGTTGGAAGTACGAAGGCGGATGCCGATTGTATTCTCTTGAGAGATTGCACGGGTTTGCTCTGGTTGGAAACAGAGACCGTGGATATAACTTTTGGCTTGTGTTAGCCATGACATGGATGTATTAAATACTTTCTTGTAAATATCAAGGTTTAATAAAACCTTTGTACATTTGTAAGCAAGTCTCCGTTTCGAATTTATGTTTCGTGTTTTAACTTGTTTCATCAGGTTTTAAATCGCTGTAGGCCACGTCTCTATATGCCTTTAGCCTTAACCAAGTTTTTAACAGTGATAAGATCCATAACAAAAATTCGATGCTATATTTTTTCTCATTTTATTTATATTATATTTATTTTTCTCATTGTATAGCTTTTGAATACTACTCAAACATCAATTCTATTGTTATTCAATTTTTTAAAAATCATAATATTTCATATTTTAAGGACCGTCGGGCAGTCAGTGCGCTGAGGATGGTCCTAACTGAATTCAATTCATGCCCCCCCCCCCCCTAAAAAAAGTTAGAAGCACGCTACGCCTATGTCTCCTGACAATGCGGCAAACTTTTTGAAATAGAATACGTCAAATTTGACACTTTACCTGAAAATAAATAATAATTATTGTAAATAATGAAGAAGGTTTCTCGGAAACCGCAAAAAAAAAACTTTCTATTCTCTAAAGTTAAAATTGGAATATTTCGTGCAGTTTAACAAATGTCCGCCGACAACAGTTTTATATAACAACACCGAGCACGGTACAATAAATCGAAGTCATTGTACAATAAATCGAAACCGATGGAAATAAAACCCGTGGCTGCATATTAATGAAATGGAAAGTACACACAAACGAAAACCAATCATTAATTCAACTTAGAGACGCGCCTTGAAATCACAGCTGCAAATTTAGGTCACTAGAGACACGCTATGAAAGCAAGTTTCGTCCTATTTTCGCATCCATTTGAAATAAAATAGTTGAGTACTCCAACAAACTAGGAATAAACGTATTCACGAATAAGAAACCGGATGATCCGCTTAGGTATTAATTCGATTGCAGGATTGTACATCGAATAATAAAGATAAAAAGCATACTATATAAATCTAATTACTCATTTTAATTTGTTGTTGTTGTTGTTGTTGTTGTTTCTAATGCCCCCTGGCTGGAAATATTCTAGACGAGGTCTATATTGGCTAGCGGGTCGATGGGTACGGCTTCCGTTTATAATGGAACCACAAGGGTCGGAGTCCGATTTAGCCAGGTGCCACCGTAATTTCGACCGAGCACCCCCAGGGACGGCATCTGGAGGATCGTATCCTTTCCCACCCTCTCTGACCTCATAGATGGACTTCCCGGTCAAGGGATTTAACGTTTCCCCATCTGACCTAGACACGGGAGTATTGAATGGCGTTTGAAGGTAATTGATCCGAGTGCCCTCAGTAGCGAAAGCCGATGCACTACAACAAGGCTACATAGAGCCCTCATTTTAATTTTACTATGTGCACTTGTTAGTTTGAGAGTTGGATAAAAATTCTGTTATATAACTTTGAGAGACTCATGAGGGAAGGCGACGATACAAATTAGATATGTAGTGGTCAAGACATCGCTTCAAAATTCATGAGTTGCCGAATTTGATACTGATAAGCCATTTCAACGCTATTAGCCCAGTCAAAATAGGTTTTATGGCTAAAAAAATATGAAAGTTTTGAAAATTGGTGGAGATGTTTGTTTGGACATACTGTTGAACATATTAAAAGTCCCCACTGATCAGACTTGAGCTTTCACCGCCATCTTGGAAAATGTGTACACTTTTTTGGTTTTTTGCAAGTAACTTGAGAAATATTGTTTTTATGTAAAAAATTTGAGTGCAAAAATTGAAGAGAATTAAATTGTGAACAAAAAATTTCTTTACATTTTTTAATAAGTCTAACACGAACAAAGATAATTGACTTTGAAAGGAGTGAACTATCACACTTGGAACGCGGATGCGCGGGTCATCGCCATCGCGATGGGGGAATGACCCAGGCATGTGCGTAAAAAGTCTTGCATACTCATGTTTGTCAAATCTCTGCATATCAAAGCTCGAGAGACAGTGGCACAGCATCCAGTGACGCACCCAGGGGGGGGGGGGCAAGTGGCCCTCCCCGAAAAGAAATAGAAATTGCATTATGAATATTGATTTTGCATTATATTTTTATCCGTTCATCTCGGCCCCCATGCATTATAAATATCCTTATCCGTTCATCTCGCCCCCCCCCCAAGAAAAAATCCTGGGTGCGCCACTGACAACATCCAATCCATTGTTATCAGGTTGTATTGTGAGGCTTGGTGAATTCTATCTTTTTTTTGTAATACTTAGGCTACATTGGGTACATAATGGTTCGAGGTGGGTTAAAATAAATACTAATTTTGGTGTACGTAACTACGTCAGCAGAAAAATGTTGCTTGGCCATGCATACGCTAGAAAAATCCTAGCTAATTTAATTACCCAAACAGCTTTAGCAAAAATAATGTTTGACGATATGGACATATCTGATTTCAAAAGCAATAATCTCCATGAGTTTTTTAAAGGTTTTAAAGGCTTTTTTTGTGTTTTTGCGTATAACTTGGGAAATATTAACTTTATGTAAAAAAAGGTTTAATACAAAAATTAAAGAAAATTTAATTGTGTACAAAAAAATTAAATAAATTTTGTCGTAACCCTAACACGTACCAAAATATTGACTATTAAATGCGCGTTGATTATGGAGGTAGCATCCAATTCTCTTTGTAGGCGCTTTCCTTTGAATTATCTCCACTCCATCATTGCGGCATTCTTTAAATACAAGAAAATAGACTTTAATGTGTTTTGGTATGTAGATAATTGATCATTATTAATTTTATAAACTAATGTAATAAACTTGGGTGTATTCACTACCGTATTTTCATTGTGTATAATTTTTAAGCTTCCCTCCTTTATGGTTGACGTGCTATTTTCGGTACGGGATTGTTCTCGTCATCAGTCTTGAAAATATCGTCCATGGGTCAGCTAGCATAACCTCATTCATTAATTCCTTTTATTGGATCGTCATGATCTACAGGGCAATAACTGCAATGGAGTATGCCATTGTGACATATCCCATTGCAGTTATTGCAGGCCGTTGTGCAGTTGATGCCTGCTTTCCGACACACGCTTCTTTCTCCCCAGTCAGTCTTAAATGACTGGGCTCAGTTGCAAAACACTATGCTTAAAACTAAATCGAGAGCCACTGCATCCATAATTGTGATGGGCACAAGGGTTTTGATGCGCGTATTGACGTTTCCAGCCCTACACTTCCGGATTCAACTCATTACCAAACCACTTCTGCACTTGGTGATACAACCGAAAGGAATGTAGCCTGGCTTCCTCTCAGTTGAGGAAAGAGACGAAATATGTGGTTTTATTTTAGGACAAAATTTTGCGAAGCATTTGTACCTAAACTTATTTAGGGACTGTTAACTGGAATGTGCTCCATACCAGATCAGAATAAAACATTCTCCTGCTTGAGCAACGTCATTGTGCGATGAGTTGCCTTTATTAACTACTGTCATGTTGTATTCCATATCTTTACTTTGGAACATTTTTACACAAAGTTTCTTTCCTTTGTTGGATGCTGCAGAAGTAGTATCGCATCCACTGAACGCATGGAGTAAAAGGATACTTTGGTATGTCCCTATGATTGTATTTTATTTGATGAATATATTTTTTTACTTTGCTTTCCCTTTGCGTGGTTTGACAAGGAAAATATCTTTTTTCTGTAAGAGTGAGAGCTGTTAATAGAACCAGGTGGTCAACATCTTAGCCGATGATTATAACGATGTCGTTAACAGAACATGCTTCATTAATTGCAGTATTTACAATGAGAATATCGGGGTCGTCATTACTTTGTCGGAATGAAATCCCATTGTTTTCTATCTGAACTGATAGAATGCTGATCAATTCGCCCTTGTTGTTTTCATTTGAAAGGAACTATTCTTGTTGAACAGTAACTCGCATGTTTCCATCAAAGTTTATGTCTACAGATTTTTTCACAATAGACCGTATATTTTGTTCATTTTTTTATAATGTTAGTGGTTTTGGATTAGCCATTAAAAACGACTATACAGCTGGTACCATAGTGATTTTCTATATATTTAACTTAATTTGTGCAAACAGCCGAAAAAGTTAATTTTGTTCCCCATTTGACACAGTGTAGGAGAAAACTACTGTCCACAATGTTGACGCAGTTCAGGAGGTTAAGGTCTTTGTTTGGAACTTTAAAAACGTCGTACAGGGCCAATGTCGTTGCCTCTCGCATACCATCTTCATTAAACAGAGCCAACGGAAAAGGAGCTTACTCATATTCTAAATAAAATGCTAGGTCTTCGTCGTTTTGTTTAGCAATCGCTATCCTCTGAAAAACTACTATA
Source organism: Dolomedes plantarius (assembly GCA_907164885.2). Classification (NCBI taxonomy): domain Eukaryota; kingdom Metazoa; phylum Arthropoda; class Arachnida; order Araneae; family Dolomedidae; genus Dolomedes; species Dolomedes plantarius. The sequence goes on from OU015498.1 coordinate 137,281,802, forward strand.
TTGAAACTACTATATTTACTACTAGGTTGAAACCGTTTACTTTCACCATACAAATTACGGTGATCAAGCTTTCACAAGGTTTGCCATTTCAAAGTACTGAACCCAGAGGGCTGCAGTGGGGTCAGTCTTTTTCAACTGCTTAAAAGTCATCCTCATTTTAATCTCATATACGATGGCTCATATATGAGTATGTTCGTTTATGGTTTCTAGAGATAGTAGTTCAGTAGCAAAATCTCTAAACAACTCATGGAGATTATTGCTTTTGAAATCAGATATATCCATGGCGTCAAAAATTGTTTATGCTAAAGCTGTTTGGGTAATTAAATTAGCTAGGATTTTTCTATCGTATGCATGGCCAAGCAACATTTTTTCTACTGACGTAGTTGTATACATCAAAGTAAGTATTTATTTTTACCCTCCTTCAGCCATTATGTAACCAATGCAGCCTAAGTATGACATAAAAAGATAGAATCCATGAAGTCTCACAATACAACCTGATAACAATGGATTGGATGTTGTGCCACTTTCTCTCGAGCTTTGATATGCAGAGATTTGACAAACGTGAGTATGCAAGACTTTTGGGGCACATGCGCGAGTCAACCCACCCATCGCGATGGGGATGACCCGCGCATCCGCGTCCCAGGTGTGATAGTTCGCTACTTTCAAAGTCAATTATCTTTGTTCGTGTTAGACTTATAAAAAATGTAAATAATGTTTTTGTTCACAATTTAATGCTGTTCAATTTTTGCATTCAAATATTTTACATAAAATCAATATTTCTCTTGTTACTTGCGAAAAACCAAAAAAGTGTACACATTTTCCAATATGGCGGCGAAAGCTCAAGTCTGATCGGTGGGGACTTTTAGTATGTTCATTAGCATGCCTAAGCAAACATCTCCACCATTTTCAAAACTTTCATATTTATTTTAGCCATTCGTCAAAACCGGGTCTATTTTGACTGGGGTATATATAATTCACAATAATAATGCTTCCCGGACGTTAGTCCATAAGCTTAGTGAACCTGAAGACCAGGAGCTGCGTAGCAATACCTGCAAACTCAGCCGAGGGTTTATTTACCCTGTTTGGTTTATGTTTAGTATGGGCCTGGACGCCGGACGAACAGTACAGAACTGCCGACCAATTTGGGCAACCCAAGACCCCTCAACGCTATATAACGAATTCAAAGACAGAGCGGGCCCATGTCTAGCTCCATCATTGTTTAGAAAAAAGGGACCTCCAACTTTTCGGGGCCAAGGGCAGCATTGCTAAATTCGTTAGTTCACGCGGATCATACGTCAATCGAATGAATTGTTAAAGACATGTTCAGCAGCAATATACACGGTGGTCATAAAAAACTTTGCCGATATATGGACCTCTAACGGCCGTTCCGTTCAACGATCGAAAAAAGATTTCAGATACAGTTATTCAGAGGTATGAGCTCGGGATTTTGTGAACGGCAACAAAGTGGCGCTCACGGTTACGGTTATAGGTACAGAAACTCGAAATTTTCGAATGGCAACCCTCACTTTTTTCCGTCGCAAAATGCTCAGCGCATGCGAAAACCCTAAAGAGCGTTGGAACGGTACACGTATCACAAGAAGCGGGCGCGTTATGCACGCGCAAAAAAACAGCTCTGCGAACGGCCTACAAAAACACGATCGGGGCGGTGGAGGAAATTTGCATATGGCAGAGGCAAGACACCAATCACTAATGACAACACAGATCGTAGAAAAGAAAACTTTTTTTTGGATTACACATTTTCACATTTTCAACATTCCTTCCCCCCTCCCGTTACAGCCAGCCTGTTTTCCCTCTGTGTTTTCAATCTGTTAGCCCTTTTCAGATCATTTTTTGTATTTTACCTTCCATTTAAACTTAAAACGACAGGATCTGGCGCGGCAGGCCACCAAGGATATGAGGGACGTGAATTGAAGGTCCCTCACTTAGAATGTTTTGTTTCCTGAATCATAATGATTTGAAAATCGGCATGTTGGGGGAAAACTGGGTCACACCTACGCAATTTAGTTGTTCCCATAACAACAAAAAAACCATCAAAGAATGCAGTTTTTTGATATCTAATACTCAGCACTCTCCGTTCAACCCAACGAAGCTCCAGTTCTCAAAAGAGTGAAGTTCAATATCGCGTGCAAAAATAAAAATGTCCCATAAACGTTAATCGCAAAACCTAATATCCTACCTAATGAGGAAAAGGCGATTCTGTTTGTTTTCACGATAGATGGATCTAAGCATTCAGCATAACGTCTAATAAAAACAACGCACAGGCACAACCCCTGATTTCTAATTTTTTTTTTTTTTTATGAAACCTCATTATAGAATGGAGATAAATGTTTTCCAGTTTTCTCTTGGTTTAATTTATTTCGTCATGCAACAAAACATACTCCTTTCAACTCTTTTACATTTGCATGCCCAAAAAAGGGTAACATAATGTACGTTAAGTAATGAACTTGCATGATCTGGACTTTGAATTTTGTCCCATTCGTGCATAGAAATATTGCGTAATTTATGTATGCTTTCTTTCGGAATTTTAGCCCTGAACTAAGTCCTCACGGGATGTGCAGTGCTGAAAGAAAATAATGTTATACCTTGCTTTCGTATTGTAAATAGGTTATCCAATTTTAAGGACAACAAAAAATTGTTTGGTTTCGTTTGGAGCGTTACGCTCAACTTTTTGCTACACGAGGGATAATTTGACAGGTTAAAGCTGATTCCGAACGGCTACATCCATGCCAACAGGGGGACTCGAACCCACAGGATCTGAAAAGCGCCCTAGCCATTCGGCCGGCCATCGTCTGGACAGCAAAAAATCAAAGGGATTGAGTGAATCAAAAATACACTCTCAGCTATAAAATCTAGCATACACATCACATTATGTATGCTGTATATGTATGCCCAACCAACCAAGACACACACACACACACTTGTATATATATATATATATATATATATATATGTGTGTGTGTGTGTGTGTGTGTGTGTGTGTGTGTGCAAGCAGTAAATGAAATAATAAATATAAAAATGATAAACAACACAAATAAATAAATATATATATTATATATATATATATATATATATATATATATATATATATATATATATATATATATATATATATATATATATATGTATGTATGTATGTGTGTGTGTGGGGGGGGGGGTTGTATCCATGAATCGCACCTTATCAGTTTTGAATTTGGGTAAGTCAACATAAAACCTCTGTCGCAAGCAATGAGACTGGTGACAGAAACCTGTATCGTCACACTTTCCCTAAATATCTTAAAGAATCGTTCTGAAATTATCACATACGTTTATAAGCAGCTTCATTATGGTGTTCTGCCATTGCATCTTCTGAAGTACCTGTCGAGTACCCTTTGGTACGACGAGATCACTCGGGCCCAGCAAGCTGTCTAAAACTCGATATTCCTCCTCCACCTTTCTCAGGTGCTTCTTCGTCTCGGGAACGTTGAAAACATCATTCACGGCTTGGTGGGCAAATACGTATTGTTCCTGAAAACAAGCAGACTTGAATTCTCAACATATGAGTAGTTTTTCACTGTATAAGGCTGTACCAAAATGGGCAAGCTTGTAAACATATGAAATAATCCAATTACAGGCTATGTCTACACAAAACTCTTAATAAGTATGATTCAGATGGAAGTTAAGGAAGTTAAGGCACAAAAAAAATATTGTTTTCTTTTTTTGCTTACATTCTGAAATGATTATTCTTCCGTAAAAATAGGCTGTATATAAACATCATTACAAATATATAAAAGCATTTGTTTGGTAATTTTAGGTCGTTTAGAAAAATATTTAATTCAAAAGTTAAAGTAAGTTTAAGATTTGAAAATCTGCTCATTCAATAGCTCTTTTAGCATAATATTATCATTTTAGTGCATAGAAAACATTCCAAAACAATCCTTTTCCTTAGAAAGATTTTGTTAATGCAATTCTTAATCATAATTCTTAAACGAAGAAATGTGTTTTTCTTTCTCGGGAAAATTATTTTTGGCGTTTTTACTTTGAATGAAAAATCCTCCACACAGTTTTATGAAAATACAACAAAGGAACTCCGTACAAAATTTCACAGAGGTACATTGTAATTTAAGCTACATCCTTTTAAAGATATCAGATCACATGAAAAATTCCATTTCTGCATATATAGATTTAAATTATAGCTGGGTGCGACAATGTAATCATCATAGGAACAGGAGGTTTGATCCTAAATGCCCAACCTCGTGTGATAAACAAAAGACGCAGAATATGCTACTCCTTTGGTAATTTTGTGTCTCTCTTAAATGTCCAAAAGTACAGCCTTTGTTGAAATGTACAAAACACCGCAGTCAGATAAACAGCCTCACACTTGAAGCAAATGAAGAAACAATATGAGATATAATCGATGCAAAGTACATAAACGTTGCTAGAGTTAGTACTTAGTCATGAAAAAGACTATACCCTTCTCAAAAGTCAAGCTTACTTTTTTCTCCACCACATCAGGTCTTAAAGTCCTCATATGATCCAACCGTTTCGGAAAATCCACTACGCCCTCTTCCTCAGCCCTCTTTATCATGGAGTCCATCAAAATGACGGTGCCCGTCCTTCCGATTCCAGCACTGAAATCAATAGAGTCCTATTACTACAGACAACACTGAAGGGGTAAATTAAAGCTTCAAGAGAATCGTATATTTGTTATGCGCATTAAAAGGGAAGTACTCTACTACCAAATGCTGGTCAGTTTGATTTCGTTGTCAAGTAGTCTATAATGCCTTACTGTAATCCTCACGGCCTGTAATCTGCAACTGTAATTTTAGCTGATAAAAAAAAATTCTAGTACAATCCACAGCCGTGGTAACAAATAACTGATGACAGGCGGCGACTCCGCAGACAATTGTGACATTGATCACCTACTTTCTATCAATAACCCCCTTTCCTTCTCCCCCAGAGCAAAAAGAAAAAAAAATGGCGTCAATTGATGACGCAATTAAAATGTTTAATGTTCATTCAAATAAAGCTTGCAATTGGATATTATCATCGGCACTATAATTTTCAACAGCAGCATCAACACAGAGTATTAAAACGGTTTTCAACATATTCGGATGTAGATCAAGATTGTCGCACGACGTCAAGAGCTTGCAAAACATTTTCTTGCGATACAATAGGTTCGTCATCGAAAAGCCCTGTTCACCTATGATAATGCTTTGGTGCATTCTACTAAAAAAACTGGGACTATTCACAACAGATGTGTTTTAAAGATAAGTCAAAAGCACTTGAAATAAGCTAGAACTCCTGTGCTTTGTAAAAATGAATTTGTGATCTATTCTAATTATACGACCCTAGCAAGGTGTGATATTAAGAATCACATCAAATTAGCATGGTTAATGTTGGAATTTCAGGAAAGGCAGGGATAAGAGAGCAAAACCTTATATCCTGATGACCTCATAGCGAGGTTTGGCTGTATTACTTACCTACAGTGAATTACGATAGGAGCTTTGCTTTCCGGATTGTAAAGTCTTGCTTGGTTCATGAGAGAAATGACTGGCAATCTGTCCTTGGGCACCCCCAAGTCCGGCCATCCAGTAAAATGAAACTGACGTATAATGCGTGGTTGATCAACTCCAGACTGTGAAGAGAAAGTATTCATCTCCTTGAAACAGTTTTTCCAAACAGAGACTTTTCTTAAAGTTATCGTAAATAGCAGTCTTGAAGTTATCGTACAGTTTAAGTATGCTAAACTAACTCGTTATTCTTTTATATGTTTGAAAATTTCATTTTTTACGGAGTAAAATTGATTAATATAAGTTTCACATCGTTTCCCTGACAGAAACAACAATGTAGTTTACGTATCGCACATATTGCTTACGCTTAACATTAGATATATCTTATTCGGAATGTTTCAAACTACACAGAGTGTACTCGTTGATAATTATAATATCATATACGCATCATATACCTTTACAATATTGTAACTATTAACGTATATACGTATTATTAAAGGGATAACCCTTTAAGTAACATAAATACATTATTTAAAACTTTAATCCCAAAGTACAGAAGTTTTTAACACTTATAGTAATACTAGCTTTATATACCCGGCGTTGCACGGGTGTACCCTTAATAAAGCTTACTTGTATGATATGTATATTTGTATTTTATGCCAATCGATACCCCTCTCCACTGGTCAGCATCCCATCAGCATATTATAATATCCCCCCCCCCCCATGCTGATGTCAGCATTAAAATGTTTCTTTCAATTTTGATATCCCACTGGATCCCGGCCCTTCGAGGAGTTTGAGGGCTTCCCCGTAAACCCTTGTGAAAATCGCCAGAAATACCTGGCGTTGTCCAGGAATATTATCCTGAATTTAGTTAACAAAAAAAAATGAATGGAGTTAACCTGAGCTCTAGATGTATGCGTACTAACAACCGAAATATATACAATTCATACACACACACACACACCTTTCCACACTTCATTTAATTAAGGTTGATCTCTCTCTTTTCCCCTGCCACCAGTTTGGTGTTCAAAATAGTGATATATAGGAAATATAAATTATTTGATTGTTTCTAGCAATTTTTACGAAATCTAAAGCGAATGTCGAAACATCGTGACATTGATCGTGTTTCTTGCATTTTAAATCAAGAATTTTATGGATATCTGTTTCCTTTTTTGAGATATGACGGAACATGTAAAAAACGCGTAAAAACACGTTTAGCCCCCTTCCCCCCTTGGGGCCGAATCTTGAAAAATCCTGTAATTGGTTTTTAGATAATCATGTTCCTTACATTTTAAAGCAAGAATCTTATGGACATCAATTTCCTTCTTTCAGATATGAAGAAATATGTAAATAATACGTTTTAAACCCCCCCCCCCCCCTGGGGGCGAATTTTGAAATATCCTGAAACTGATTTTTTGGTAATCGTCTTCCTTTCATTTTAAAGCAGAATCTTATGGATATCCGTTTCCTATTTCAGATATGAAGGTTATGTGAAAAACACGTTTAGCCCCCCTCCTCCCCCCCTTGGGCCCGAATTTTGAAAAATCCTGAAATCGATTTTAGATAATCAAGTTCCTTACATTTTAAGCAAGAATCTTATGGATATCTGTTTTATTTCTTTGAGATATGAGGGAATATGAGAAAAACACGTTTTGCCCCCTCCCCCCAGGGGGGCCGAATTTTGAAAAATCCTGAAATTGATTTTTAGGCATTCGTGTTCCTTTCATTTTAAAGCAAGAATCTTATGGATATCTGTTTCTTCTTTCGAGATATGAAGGAATATGTGATAAAACACGTAAAAGCACGTTTAGCCCCCCTCTCCCCCCTTGGGGGCTGAATTTCGAAAAATCCTGAAATTAGTTTTTAGGTATTCATGTTTCTTACATTTTAAAGCAAGAATCTTATGGATATCAATTTTCTTCTTTGAGATATGAAGGAATATGTATAAAACGCGTTTTGCCCCCTCCTCCCCTTGGGGGGCGATTTTTGAAAAATTGCTTCTTAAATGACGCCTTCAGCACAAAAGTAATAAGCTCCTAAAATTTGATATCTGTATCTCCAATAGTTTTTACTGGGCGTTGATTCCTTTATATATATAGATAAAACACGTTTAGCCCCCCTCCCCCCCTTGGGGGACGAATTTCGAAAAATCCTGAAATTAGTTTTTAGGTATTCATGTTTCTTACATTTTAAAGGAAGAATCTTATGGAAATCAATTTTGTTCTTTGAGATATGAAGGAATATGTGAAAAACACGTTTTGCCCCCCCCCCCTTGGGGAGCGAATTTTGAAAAAATCGCTTCTTAAATGACACCTTCAGCACAAAAGCAATAAGCTCCTAAAATTTTATATCTGTATTTCCAATAGTTTTTGCTGGGCGTTGATACGTGAATGAGTCAGGACTTCTTCCTTTATATATATAGATATAAAACAAAGTTCATAAAATATTCAGAAATGTGCACCAAAGTAAATCAAATGAACAATAACAGGTGTATTAGAAACATATGATTTTTAACAATAAATTATTTAATACAACAAGGTTTTTAATGGCGATGAAATAATAAGAATTATAATAATACCATCTTTACGGAGAAGGTTCTGACAAAATGCTGCAGTCGTGGAATGGAATATTTCATTAACTTTGTAACTTCTATGTCTCCATAGTTGGCATTTTCCTCAGGCCAGTATTTATCAACTTTTGTCTAAGGTAAAACAAGGAGATATGTAGTACACTTCAAATTATTCAAGTACAAAAAGTTATTGTATAGAGATGCATTAATTGACAGGCATTTGACTTCACTGTGAAACAAGAAAAGTTTAGCCACAATTTTACTGTGAGCTTAAGGTAAATGTATTAGTAAAACTATCTAGTCTAAAAAGAATACTTCTTTTAATGGTAGGTCACCGTACGGACATTTTATTGAGAAAAAAATTTCGTACATAATGTTATAGTTCTGCAATGCACTAATTGACAGACATTTGGCTTCACTGTGTAACAAGAAAAGCTTAACTACAATTTTATTTTGAGCCTAAGGTAAATGTATTAGTAAAACTATCTATTTTAAAAAGAATACTTCTTTAAATGGTAGGACGTTGTACGGGCATTTTATTGAAAAAAAAATCGTTAAAGTACAAAATGTTATTGTTCTGCTGTGCATTAATTGACAGGTATTTGACTTCACCGTGAAACAAGAAAAGCTTAGCTTAACTACAATTTTATTTTGAGCTTAAGGTAAACGTATTATTAAAACTATCTATTTTAAAATGAATACTTCTTTAAATGGTAGGTCGTTGTACGGGCATTTTATTGAAAAAAAAATCGTTAAAGTACAAAATGTTATTGTTCTGCTGTGCATTAATTGACAGGTATTTGACTTCACTGTCAAACAAGAAAAGCTTAGCTTAACTACAACTTTATTTTGAGCTTAAGGTATTAGTAAAACTGTCTATTTTAAAAAAGAATACTTCTTTAAATGGTAGGTCATTGTACGGGCATTTTATTGAAAAAAAACCATTAAAGTACAAAATGTTATTGTTCTGTTGTGCATTAATTGACAGGTATTCATTGTGAAACAAGAAAAGCTTAACTACAATTTTCTTTTGAGCTCAAAGTAAACGTAATTGAAAAACCATCCACATTAAATGAACACATCTTTAAATGGTAGGTCAATGTACGGACATTTTATTGGGAAAAAAAATAGTCAATAGTCATATGTAAAATGCTGTTAAAAGAAGTGAAAAATTCGCAGTCCAAAACATTGAGAATTGTGAATGGATACATGGTTTCAAAGGTTTATTTAGCTCACATAGAGAAGGAAATAAATTGAATATTTTAGGGAGAATAGCAAGTGGTGACAGAACCATTCATTTAGAACGATCAACACTGAATGTAATATCCTGCTGTGAATAGTTTAAGGACTGATACATTGGATTTTTCTTTTAATTGGATGAATAATGGGAAACGAAAGGACTTTTAAACCTCGTACATCCGGCTTGTGGGAAAATAACTATTGTGTAGTTGTCCGAACCTGAAATACAGTATCATGCTATTTTTTTTTTCCCTTCCAGAAGCCCACAACTTCCGAATATCAAAATAAATTCAGCTTCGCTATAACATAATTGTCTTGTCCTTACAAAAGTCACATTTTTTTTTCTTTTGGGACGACTCCCAAATGCTGAGGATGATAAAATATTGAATTGCCTGTATTCAATTGTACCAAAAAGTGAAAAGAAATATGATCTATTCATTGAAGTATTGAAACCGAAACATGTTCGATCTAAATGCATAAATGTTGTCGCTTTCGAAATTTTATCCAGAACTGGAATAATTACTATGAATAATTAATCATTTTCATCATCCTCAGTTTTTAGATGAGAGATTAGTATTATTCATTTGTCAAAATTTTTGTCTTTTTGATTATATGCATGGGTAATGGAAAACTAGAAATTAAGGCAATATATTAAGTAGACTTCGAAAAAGAAAATAAAGAACCATTTTATATGACAACAGAAAAATTAACACCAAAACTAGTAAAAGAAGTCAAGAAATAGAAAAATATCTTTAAATATCTATTAGTAACTGTAAATTAGGCTCAATACGAATTTGTTTTTGAAATTCAATAACAGCGTTTAGTTTATAGTTATTGATAGGGAATTTATAAAGGATGTTTTACTCCCAATTTAAGTTTTTCTACACTGCCGATTTAACATGAGACGAGAGTTTGAGCGTTGCAGAACGTCTCATTTATCTGCCATAGTACATTCTTGAACAATATTTCTCTCACATTAATCATAGTCATGCCTGACTATTGATATTTTATTGTAAAGAAATGCTTAATGCAGGGGAGTATATCTCGTCTCAAACATGCGTTCTTCGACAAGTTTTGGGTTCTGGCTTTGCGAACTGTAGCGGATCATATCTAGTGCAACTTCTCCAATGCGGCAGACGGCTACTTGAACATTACCCTTACCATCATATGACACCGCGGATTTGCTGGCCACTTTTCTGGGAACACCGTATGGGTGGACCAGCATTATTCCCCTATGGGCCGGTCCCGTAATTTGGAACCGAGTCAAGTGACAAGACCGGAACACTTGACCCCGCACCTCCAGAGGTATATTTGAGAACTTGGAGGACATTGCAGTCACGCCCAATTTTACGTGCCCAGGCCACCATTAGTGAACATGGCGGTGGATTTTGTCAGGGACCTGCCTTGAACCCGCAACCCTCAGATCACTGGCTCGACGCCTTTGCCAACCGGGCCATCGCGCCCTTAACTAATGTAACTATCAAATTCAAAGATATAGGTCACGCTAGAGGATACTATTCTAATGTTAATTTAAATTTTTTAAATGTATATTCAAATCCCGTGCTGGAGGAATATACATGACAAGCGATTTGTTTACTATTGTTCTTATATCACCAGGTTTCATTAGTTCACGCATTACCCATTGGCAATTGTACAAATCCAGTCTGTAACAGTGCTGTTCTTTATTGACATTCATGAAAAGATTGATGATTTCATTACAATGTTCTATCGTAACACTGAAATTTGTTTTTTCATCTATTTGTGCAAGAAAATAAAAAGCAGATTTATACTTTTATTAGAAGTAATATTTTTACGAAATGGAATAAATATTCATTTTAATCGTCATATGCTTTCACGTTCCCTTTGATGTGCTTAAATCTTCAAAACAGCATTTTTTGCGTATTTTATTCTGCTGAGAGCTTCAAAAATATTTTTTTGTGTTTCAAAGGGTTCGTATTTATGTGGCACACAAGCAAAACACCTAGTGCGGCTGATATAATCATGATTTTAGCATTAGGATTCGATCCTCTACGTACATTTCAATTGAAAGAGAAGCCATTGAAAATAATACTACCTCGAAAGGGTTTTAATAGATAGAATACCGGCTTCGACCTTTGGAGATACAGGTTTGACTCTCAGTTTCAATAGGGGGTCGTTCAGTAGCAACTGACCATTAGAAAGAAAAATTATAGACCTTTAGATGGCATATGACAATTATTGACTGAGGCAAAAAATTATTCATCGTCGAATTACAAAGATAAAAAATAAATATATACAAGCTAACGTCCTCTATCCTTGACCTTTAGATGAAAGGGAAGAATATACTCAGAGAAGTCATTGAAAGTCCTCATGTCGAGGGTTAATTGCCGATAATTTAATTGTTAGAATACCGGTCTCAAGTTTGGAGACGCGGGTTCAACTCTGGATCCTGGAGGAGGGGAGACAAATCCTGGAAAATTCTTATTACTGACAACTTAATTTTTCATCTTCCCACCATTTGGTATGCGTAAAAAAGTACTTCGGTATTAGTGCAAAATTTCGGACTCAAATTTTGCCGAACAGGCACGCTCTAATAGCTGAAGAATCTGTCGGGAACGGTTATAGTTAACTATTGTTCTTTATACAGTCAAACCTCGCTAACTCGGACCTCGATTTCGCGAATTTTTCGATATCTCGAAGAAAAAAAAATTCCCTTCAAATTCCCTATGCACTCAATGTTAAAAAAAACCTTGATTTCACGAATTGTTTTGGCTCATCCCTTGATAACTTGAATTTTTTTTCATAAATGGAGAAGAAAATATTTTCTAAAATCAAAAAAAAATATCGAAAAAATAGAAATTTCTAAAAAGTAGAAAAGCTATTAAAAACTTACAATGTAAAACCCTGCATAAACTTTAAAATGAAGGGATATAAGGACGGAAGATAACACAATAAAATCACAACTTCTCTTGACCCCCCTAAATGGGAGTTGAAATTCCTGTTTATTGTTTCCTTATCTCTCTTCAGTAAGTTGCCATGCATATGCAGTGACCATCCATCCTCTCTTTCATTTTTTGTCCTCTTATTCTCCAAGGTTACTTTCTAGAGGGGCTGGGGTGGTTTTAACAAAACAGGAAATGAAGGCATGAACAAAAATCAAGAGGTGGGTGCTTCCAAGAACAATGTAGAATTTCTTATCATTACAACTAGGAGTGAAAGAAAAAACTACACGTGTGAATGCATGCCTGTGCTTTCTCGCATTCAGGCTAGTGCCGCTCCTGAAAAGGCTGAAAAGTTTCCTTTCTGTTTATCTTGGTTATTGCAGAAAAAAATTAGAAATCGTTCGAAAATAACATTTGGAGAAGGTGAGATCTTCTGCGAGTCATCTGTTCAAAATGGCTAACAAACGAAAATTGAATACGCTTACTATTGAAGTGAAGAAGCAAATTATCGAAGAAGTTGAAAAAAGTTTGAAAAAGAAAAAGGAAATTGCTAAGAAGTTTGGGATTCCAGGCAGCACATTGTCAAGAATTTTAAAAAATAAAGCAATTATCCTAGAAAAATTCGATGACGGTTTAGGCAAGCGAAAGAAGCTCAAAACTTGTGAATTTCCAGATATGGAGAAGTGCCTAATAATGTGGATTACGCAATGTAGAACTCAAAACATCCCCCTAGATGGACTTATAATCAAAGATAAAGCTGAATCTTTTGCAAAAGAATTAGGTTATTTAAATTTCAAAGGCAGTAATGGTTGGTTAAAAAAATTTTAAAAAAACGAAACAACATTACATTTTTGAAAATGTGTGGGGAAAGTGCTAACGTAGATGAAGATGTTTGTGTAGAATTTAGAAAGAAAGTAAGCTTGATATTGAAAGATTACGACGAAAAAGATGTGTTCTATGCGGATGAAACTGGGATTTTTTTTAAATGTACTCCCGACAAAACCATGCATGTAAAGGGTGAAGCATGTCATGGAGGGAAGATCAGTAAAGAGCGTTTAAATTTATTGTTTTGCGTGAATAGGAATGGAACAGAGAAGTTAAAACCGTTAATGATAGTAAAATCGAAAAAACCAAGGTGTTTCAGCGGGATAAAATCTTTTCCTTTGGATTACGAAGCTAACCGAAAAGCTTGGATGACATCTAAACTTTTTGATAACTGGCTCAAGAATTTAAATAAAAAAATGAAAACAGAAAAGCGGAAAATCGTGCTTTTCATTGATAATTGTACGGGGCACAGTACCATACCTAAATTGGAAAACGTAAGAATTGAATTCTTTCCCCCGAATACTACATCAAAACTTCAACCACTTGACCAGGGCATCATCCAAAGTTTCAAAGTAAAGTATCGTTATTAAGTGGTTAAAAAAAATGCTGTCCGAAATGGAAGAAGGTGTTTCACCATCTGGTGTAAATATTCTACAAGCTATGCGAATGGCAGACAAAGCTTGGAACATTGTGTCTTCCGCTACGATAATGAATAGCTTTAAAAATGCTGGATTCATAAAATACCACGAAAGTTCTCAGATAATCAACATCGACCACCCTGCTGACAACTGCGCATAAAATGATTGGAACCGATTAAGCAGACTCGTGCACCTCGATAACATGTAATTCAATGATTTCGTTGTCGTAGATGATGCAGTAATAGTGTGTGGTCAGTGGGAGGACAATGAAATCATCGGTCAGACGAAAGCTTCTTGTGTATTATCAGAAGAAGAGGAGGAAGAAATCCGCCATTTGCCACCAAATGTGACAAACAAAGAAGCACTCTGCAGTGGACACTTTGAGGAGATATGTTGAAAGTCAGCCAAATATGTCAGAGGACACATTTAAAGCCATTGTCCACTTAGAAAGTGTAATAGATAAAATTTCATACTCTTCTCTGAATCAACCAACATTTAAATCTTTTTTCAAATAATTTTGTAAATAGTGTTTATTAAAATTAAAAAATGAATTGCTTTTTTAAAAGGTATGTAAAAAAGCTTTATTCCTCTATTCTACTATTGATAACATGCGATTTTCGATAATTCGAATTTTTGATATTTCGAATTTTTTTGTCTGTCCCTTCAATTTCGAGATATCGAGGTTTGACTGTATTTCATTAAAAATCGTTCCTTAACCGTTTCTTTAAATTCACGGTAACTTTATATTTAATTATTAAAAATCGTTCCTTAACCTTTTTTTTTTAAACGGTAACTGTATATTAAAAAAGATAAGAAAACGATAAATTCTTTTTTTTTTCGTTGGAATAAAACAGAAAAAAAATATCGTTTTCTATTTTTTTTAAATATACAAGAAGGGCCTGTTCACATAGGGGTCCGGTAGCGGAAGCGTTAAAGTATTGAAATATATTTAACCAATGACAAACCTACAAACGATTAGCAACGAAATTTTTAACGTCTATGATTGGTTTATTTTCGTCTCAGCTCCATCTTTCCTTTTTAGCCCAGTCAAAATAGGTTTTATGGCTAAAAAAAATATGAAAGTTTTGAAAATTGGTGGAGATGTTTGTTTAGGCATGCTAATGAACATACTAAAAGTCCCCACCGATCAGACTTGAGCTTTCACCGCCATCTTGGAAAATGTGTACACTTTTTTGGGGTTTTTTGAAATATTTTTAAAAATATTGATTTTATAAAAAAAAATTAAATACGAAAATCAAAGAACATTAAATTATGAACAAAAATCACTCATAATATTTTTTTATATGTCTAACAGGAACAAAGATAATTGACTTTGAAAAGAGAGCACTATCACACCTGGGACGCGCAAGCGCGGTTCCCCATCGCGGTGGGGGGAAATACCCGCGCATGTGCATACCATAATTAGCCAAATTAGTTTTACACTAAATGGGAAGGTTTTTTTTTGTATTTTTCCAAATAACTAGGGAAATATTAACTTTACGGAAAAAAAGTTTATTTCAAAAATTAAAAAACATTAAACTATATACAAAAACGATTTTATACATTTTTGTCGTACACCTAACAGGAACGAAGATATTGACTATAAAATGTGCGTTGATAATGGAGGTAGCTTCAAAGTCTCGTAGTAGGCGCTCTTCTTTGAATTTCTAACCTCTCCCACATTTCGGCATTCTTTAAACACAAGAAAATAGACTTTAATGTTTTTGGCTATGTAGATAATTAATCATTATTAATTTTATACATGAATGTAGTAAACTTGGGGGTATTCACTATCAGATTTCCATTGCGAATAATTGTTCAAGCTTACCGGCTTCAGGATTATCGTGTTTTTTTTCGGTACGAGATTCTCCCCTTCGTCAGGCATGTATAGATCGTCTATGGATCCGCTAGCATCGGCCCATTCATCAACTTCTTTCATTCGATCGTCATCATCAACAGGGCTGATACCATTCTGACATACCCCATTGCAATTATTGCAGGCCGTTGTGCAGTTGATGCCTGCTTTCCGACATCCGCATCTTACTCCACAGTCAGTCTTACAGTTGCAAAACACCATGTTTAAAACTGAATCGGGAACTACTGCATCCATAGTTGTGATGGACACAAGAATTTTCTCTTGACGCTTCCAGCCCCACAGGCAGTTCGGCCTTTCTTTTTCAGGTGCTCCAAAGTCTTCCTCATTTTAATTTCGATGGCTCGTATTTGAGTGAGTGCGTTTAAGGTTTCTTGCGATGATGGTTCAGTAGCAAAATCTCGAAACAACTCACGGAGATTTTTACATTCCAAATCCGATATGTCCATGCCGTCAAAAATTATTTTTGCTAAAGCTGTTTTGGTCGATAAATGAGCTTGGACGGCCCTAGCGTATGCATGGCCAGGCAACATTTTTTTTTCTGACGTAGGTGCATAAATCAAAGTGAGTATTTCTTTGAACCCACTTCCAGCCATTATGTATCCAATGCAGCCTGAAAATGACATTAAAAGATGGAATCCACCAAGCCTCACAATACAACTTGATAATAATGGATTGGATGTTGCTGCGACTATCTCTCGAGCTTCAATATACAGTGGTTGGTCAAACGTGAGTATGCAAGACTTTTGGTGCATTTTAACACACTGCTGGGCAGCATATTTCAGCACAGTGAAATTGGTGTCATACTTGCTTGGTGGTGAATTAACAAAAGGAAGGGGTATTACTTTGGTCTTTTCACAAGGCTGGTTTCTGGTTATATAATAGAAAAATCCTTTCCATTCAGGTATATGTGGAAGACCTAACAACTTAGCACACATCCAGGAGATATCAGATGTCTTAGGCAGTGGTAAATCTTCAGCTAAAGGATTTAAGACATTCAAATCTTCGAGAGTAATTGTTTTTAACCCAGGCCCTCGAAAATTTTCAAACGTTTCCAGAGGAATGATTCCCATTTTGCCTACGGTCGATGCGGATGTAAGTTCGGTTAATTTTTTTTTATCTTCGTCCCGGGTTCCACTGCTGACACTGGAGTAAAACAAGCAATGCCCCCCATGCTATGAAACGTATTCAGGCCATCGATTGTTGACACATTGAAATCTGCATTGTCAAATACGAATTGGCAGAATGATCCCTCACGCATTTGGGGTTGCGGATTATTTATGGCTGACATCTCAAGTGTTTGGGCTTCACAGTAAGGAGAACAAAATCCCAAATTCGAGAGCATTGTTATTAAATTCTTGGAACAGAACTTTTTGTACAAAAATAAAGCAAGACCATTGAGCAGAGGAGACATAAATGATCGTGGCCTTAGCGCTGATATAATGACGTGAGCTATTGAAGTGACTTTTTTTTTCCGCCTTAGCAGTCTTTTTTTTAATAATCAAGTGCTCCAAAAAAGATTTTAGCTTTCTGGAATGCCCTTGTTCACATCTCTGAACAAGTTATCACTTGGAGGGTAGCAATGAGTGTCATAAACTGGTGTCTGGATATCTTCTTTTATTATGGCTGCAGCAGTTTGTACTATTCATAGACGCTCCTCACGATCATTTCGTACCCTTTTGTCGTACCAAGAGTCTGATAAGACTTTCATTCTAGTATTACGTAAACATATGACAGTAACTGTTTTGGAGTTTGAAGCAAAAATAATGCCATCCCCGTATTTTTGTTTCAACTTATTTCTCAAAGTGATGTCGTTTGGAACTAGCCCTGTAATTTGAGATTTGAGTTCGGGTAGTGAGAATTGACAGTCGTCATTATTATCAAGGAAGAAGGATATTTCGTCTACAGCTGCTGAGACGTAATCCGACTCAGGCCGCCTCTCTTTCTGATTGGTGCAGTGTGTAGAAAAAAAGTCATGAAGCAATCTTGGTGATAAATCGCATCAGCTGGAACTAAATCAGCAACGTTTAATGTACGACACTGAACTTCCTCTCCCCACTGGTCATGTCTATTCTCTGCAGCTTCAAGAACTTTGTTTTTCATTTCGAGACTCCTAACTTCGTATATAGTTCTTCGCCTGTCAGTTGTTTTTTCTTTTGTCTTGCTTTGAATTCTTCGTCTATCACTGATCTTACAAAAGAGACATTTTGTTCGAAAATCGAACTGAGGTAACAAAAATCGTAAACTTACTGCGCACTCTTCACTAAGGGATGTTGACGCGATTTCTGCATTTCTTTTTAAATCAACTTTTATACTTCCTGGTGTGGTGTAATTTCTCCGACACAACCGATGAACCGAAACATATTTAAAATGTTCCAACTGTTCATGCTTATTGTCTTTTCTTTGAACACTAGCTCTCTTTAAAGCGTCGATCCCCTTTTCTCCTACATTCACGAAATCATCATTTGACATTAATTTTTTACATATAAAACAGTTCTGTATCAGCCATTGTTCACAGACGCACACGGAACGGTGACTAACTATTAACTGGCTAGGAAAATACTAGGGTAAGACCGATTTGGCGCCTTACGGTATGCACATGCGCGTGTCTTCCAGCCATCGCGATGTTCACCCACGCATGCGCGACCCTGGTGTGATAGTGTGCTCTTTCCAAAATCAATTATCTTTGTTCGTGTTAGACTTATAAAAAAATATATGTTTTTTGTGCATTGTTTTTTGTAGAAGCTACCACCATTATCAACGCGAATTTTATAGTGAATATATTCGTTCCGGTTAGGTCCACGACAAAAATTTATAAAATCGTTTTTGTACATTATTTAATGTTTTTAATTTTTTGAAATAAATTTTTTTTACGTAAAGTTAATATTTCCCTAGTTATTCGGAAAAATTCAAAAAACCTTCCCATTTAGTGTAAAACTAATTTGACTAATTATGGTATGCACATGAGCGGGTATTTCCCCCCAACGCGATGGGGAACCGCTCTTGCGCGTCCCAGGTGTGATAGTGCGCTCTTTTCAAAGTCAATTATCTTTGTTCCTGTTAGACATATAAAAAAAGTTATGAATTATTTTTGTTCATAATTTAATGCTCTTTAATTTTCGCATTTAATTATTTTTTATAAAATCAATATTTTTAAATATATTTCCAAAAAACCAAAAAAGTGTACACATTTTCCAAGATACCGGTGAAAGCTCAAGTCTGATCGGTGGGGAATTTTAGTATGTTCATTAGCATGCCTAAACAAACATCTGCACCAAATTTCAAAACTTTCATATATTTTTTAGCCATTCGTCAAAATCGGGTCTATTTTGACTGGGGTATTTGCGCTTCCGCTACCGGACTCCTATGTGAATAGACTCTTTCCGTTAATTTAAAGAAAACGGTTAAAGAACGATTTTTAATAATCTATACATAAAAAACAGTTCCGTAACTGACTGACTCACTGACTGACTGATTCACTGACTGACATACAACGCACAGACCAAACCGCTGGACCTAAAGGGCTGAAATTTTGCATGACGATTCTTCTTATAGTGAAGGGGTGCACTAAGAAAGATTTTTGAAAAATTCTTAGATTTTTTTAAATTAAAATTTTAGCTGTTTTAGTGACTTTTTTTTAAGTTTGCATTTAAAATAATAATTTGAGGGTTATAAAATTTATATCACGAGAAAGATCATAAAATTCCTTTAAAATGAGATCTTTTTCGAACCTCCATTTTCTGATTTTTGGTGAATTTTTAAAGATTAATTTTTAGAATTTAATTTATTAAATGCTGATCACGTGATTTATTTTTCTGGTACTTTAAATTGATTTATCGTCACGTTCATAGCAACGAACTAGACAAAAAAAAAATATTTTTTTCTTGCTAATGTGGCAGACGATTGGAAATTATCCAAAAAAATATTAAAATACAGTAAAAGATATGTTCCTCTACTGTGCTATATTAACTGTACTATATTAACTGTACTATATTCTTTAGTATGTTCTAATAGATTTAATTTGAATATTTTCTTCTACATTAATTTGTCTATAAAAATATCCGTTACGATTTTTTTATAAATATATTTTTTCTTTTACATCAATTGCATACATTGATCCTTGTATTTATTATAAATATATTTAAACATATTTTTGGCATTAATTGCATACATTGACCATTGTATTTAATTTGAGTGTACTCCGTAGCAAAGTACGGGTTTTCAGCTAGTTAAATATAAAGTTACCGTTAATTTAAAGAAACGGTTAAGGAACGATGTTTAATGAAATATAAGGAACAATAATTAACTATAACCATTCCCAACAAATCTTTGACAATCTTCCCCGAATATAAATTCGGAATCATCTTTAAATTAATTAATTTTAAAGAAATTTCATTGCATAAATTTTACTACAGAACTCTCTTTTAGAAACAAAACCCACTGAAAAAGGGAGAAAAAATTCAGTACACGAAGAGTTCGAAAGCTTTGCATAATTGGATCATGAATAAGACTGAACGCGGAAAGAGTTTTATCGGGTATCAGTCATAAGAAAGTAACTTACCTGTCCGTGTTCGATTATGTTAGCAAGCATAACTATTTTTGTCGAGTTCAGCTGCCAGATCATTCTCCAAAAGTCGTTGATAGTGTGGGGCAAAGGACCTGCAATTAAAACCCAACACAAATTTTTTCCATTAAAGAAGCAAAAACTTTAAAAACTATACGGGAATTATTATTAGCCATTAATTATTTTGGAAGACAATTTGAGAAAAAGGATTTTTAATCTGCATTTTTTTAAGATTCAATAGAGTATAATCAAGCTTCGTTCTGCGTTGTATTTATTACGTTAAAGGTCGGGGGAGATACTTCCATCGCGTACATGAGGCTTGATTTTTATTTTTCTTAGAAAAACTATTCAATTTTACCTTGAGGCAAATATAAATAACACATTTATCAATAGCTTTGTAAAGCTAAGGCATTGAATTTATGGGAAAATAATATTTTTCCCGAAAATCAAATAATGTTTTCCAAAAATGAAAAATAATATTTTTGTAGGATGAATTATATTCCCCAAGAAAAAAAAGTATTTTTGTAGGAAAGAAAAAAGGGGAAAATAATTAGAAAGTAGTATTTTTTCAAAATTTTGCTATAATTAATATTACTTCATATTTAAAACTTTCAGTACATGCGTCTCCTATGTGTTATTTATAACGTTTCCACCACCGAAAAATTAGGAAACTTCATATTCGAGTATTTTAATTCGGTTTACATCTATTTGATTCACAATGTAATTCCATTCCATGTTCCAAACTAATCAAAGAGCTCGATTTTTCAAGAAAGAAGATGTACCAATCCGTATTTTCCAATGTAGAACACTTTAAACAAGATAGTTGTGAGGGATGGAATTCTAAAAATAGGACTTCTTACAATCAGTGAGATTTTTCAGTGGTTAGAATACCAGTCCTGAGTTAAGAAAACACGGGTTCGATTCCCGATCTCAGTAAATGAACTTTACAGTGGCACCCGATGTTTGAAAAGAATATTATACATTGTTAGTTTACGATGGAAAAATTCATTGTGTTAAATATTCAGTGTCGTCGAAGAAAATAGATAACTAGATAATTCAATAGACTGTGTCGCAAACATGCTGGGAGAAAGAGAAAATATGTCAGGTATTGAATGCGGATATAAAGTAAACTAACGTGTTAAAAGAAGGAGTTCTCATCTATTAGTATCCAATCATCGTCCTCTGGGGGACTTTGAGAAGACTGTGGTCTGCATTCTCTTCGCAGAAAATTAACACTCGATAAGAATAAAATTACTGAACAGCATTTTCGTTGTCCTTTTTTTATATTAGTAAAAGCGAATATCGTCTCCGGAATTTTTTCTGGTTAGTGAGAAAGGGTACTAATATGGGTATTTCAAGAAAGTGAGGATTTGTAAGGAGGAATAACCCTGCATTTATAGTTACGCTTACCTTGAGTTGCAACATATTCTTTTTCCAAATTCTGTCCCTGGAAAAGAAAACACTTTAGCGGTACTGTTAATTTTCTAAAATTCATAAAATATTTCACATATATATTTGATTTCCATATAAAAAATTACATGACAATCATGTATCATTACATAACAATTTTCTTTATAAAATAAACAAAATGAATAATGAGCTCATATAACATTAAGCTCTAGAATCTTCAGTTCATAAACTTAAAGGAGATCAAGAAGTAAAAATGCATAAGAATTAAACAAACTTTTCCAAACAAATTTACATTTTCAAAATCATTATTTCATATCAGCAAATGCTAACGTAAGCTTTCATGGGTAGACCTATGATGAGTTCCCCATTAAATTAATTTTCCCTCGAATTTCAATACGTGAGCGTGAAATATGGTAACTTTGAACTATTTAGTTCGACTCTGATGTATTAATTTCTCTAGATTAGTTTATATAACAGAAAATGGCTCTAAAAAACCTTGAATACTTACATCCATGTAGTTAGCATTAATGTAATCGGAGTGTGGATCGTCTGAAAGCTTAGTCAAAACAACTCTAGAGTGATCAACTGAAAAAAGAAATAAATATGAAGATCTATTGTTAATGGTGGAATATCGCCAGACCTCGCAAATCTTCACTACTCATACTAGGCTATGGTGAATTTTCTTCTCGAAATATTTTTAATCCTGGAATAATGAATACATACATTTGAATTCTGTTTTCAGCATTTGAAAACAAACTTATAAATACAACTAGGTTTTTTTTTTCAATAATTTTTTAGCTCTAAGATGCTATTGTTCCCTTTGACGGATATGCTTATCTGCATTTACCAAGTTCGCCAAAGTTGTCAATAAAACAAGTAATTTAGCAAAGCCTTAGTGACCTTTAACAAAAAAAAGAAAAAGAATTTATATATATATATATATATATATATATATATATATATATATATATATATATATATATATATATATATATATATATATAATATATATATATATATATATATATATATATATATATATATATATATATACATATATATATATATATACATACACACACACACACACATATATATATATATATATATATATATATATACACACACATATATATATATATATATATATATACACACACATATATATATATATATATATGCGCGGTCGGCTAAGGTTGTAACCCTTCAGATTTTAGGAGGATCAATGGACATAATTTTGTTTCATGCAAAAAATTATTTAAAAAACTGCTTAAATTACCTTCATGCTTTATATGCAAGATGCCTATAAAACACAAATAGATATCGTGGGGAGACTTGGGTCCAAACATAAAAATATATCGTTAAGTAATTGTGGAAATATTCCAAAATTAGAAATACTTCTGATTGAAGGCATTTTGAATAAGGAATACGCAACCTGTACAGTTTTTATTCCTAATTATTCTATAATACTCTTATGTAACCATTTTTCTTTTATTCTTAATTTCTTTACGTTGATTAGACACATTTCATAAAACATTGGGAGTTCTAATGCTATATTGAAATCTCAATCTTCATTACTTAAAAAAACATAAATTACTGGAGTTAACAAAATCTTCTAAGATTAGAGTGTGATAACAGTAGAGCGAGAGATATTTGTTTTGTAACAAGTAAGAAAATTTTCCCACGATGAGATTTATCATAAGCGATAGAGGGTAGCAGAAGTTTATTGTCTGCAAATAGACTTTTGAAATCTTCAGTTTATTTTATTATGCCACAAATCATAATCATTCTCAGAATAAACCTCTTGCGTGTATAACATAAGCCTGAATTTCAATTGTCCCGAAAATTCCAATGTTACTCTCTAAATTACGAACTTCCATCTAACAAAATGTTCCTCTTTAAGTTTTGTGTTGAGGTAATTCAATGAAATATTTAAATCTCTTAGAGCTATTAATAGTTCGGTCATCGGAATTATCTCTTTGTCATCATTTTAGGCTGTATTTTTGTCTGAGCTTAACAAAGAGTGTTCATTTAATGATATTTTGCCAATAACAAATTCGGGAACATTTTTCTTTGGCTATTCATCGTTTCAGAGCCAGGCAAATGATAATCCAATTGAATGTTCAAATATTTACGTGTATTTAATTTGTCAGTAATCAAATTAACAATTCTTCATTTGAACTTTTTTTCAAGCGTTAAGTTTTTCCTCATCGGAAGATTATCTCATTATTTAATCTTAAAAAATGCTATAATTTTATGATTTTGAAACTTACTCGAGTATGTATTACTCAAATGCTTGCATTGCTGATAAGCATTTTGAGCATTAAATGATCGGATCTGGGCTAAAAAAATTGTAATGGCATTTTTCAATTGATTTTTCATCAAAAAAAAGTTCTTAGATTCACCTTCCCCCGATAATAACCTTTTTTCTGAAATTAAAAATAGTTTACTGTGAAAAAAAATTGCCTTTTAGCTGCCGGTTTAAGACATTGAAATTTGATAGGATTCCATCTTTCGTCTAAACTTAATGAGGTGTAAATACGCTATATTATTATCAATGGGCTCAGCTCAAATTTTCACCCGTTTATGTGTGGAAAATAACACTAAATTTAGCAATCTTAGAAATTTAATGTTAGTTCACGGATGATCAATAAATAGATGGCATGTTTTTATCGACAGTTCAAGAAAAATTATACCAAACCTAAACAGTCACCACATGGATGATATATGGTACTACAGTCTAAAAAATGCATATTGTTTGGTAACTCCTGCCCTCATTTTGTCGAAACTTATTTTTAATCTGTTTCTAAACATTTACAGCAGTATCATAAACTTAGAAATATGGGGCTGCGATTGATTACAATCAGATAAACAGTGAGTTTTATTTTTAATCTGGATGACACGTAACTAGTTGAGTCCCATATATGCATTCATCGAAAAAATTGCCAAATAGCGGCTAATCGCGAATACAGCTTTAAAACCTATAATTAGGTATCCCTCCATATAACAAAATTTGTTTAACTCGCTTTCTTTCCATTCCAGGAGTAGTGAATTCTGACAAACATAGCGGTCTGTGCGTCCTTTTTGCTTAATAAATTATAATTATCATAAAACAGTTTTAGAATTATTTAGATGATACCATATATTACAATGCTCAATTAACTTATACTCATACATTACTTTATTTAAAGAGCTTTTCCAAAAATTTTTTAATGTCTATCATGTGTTACAATTTGGTACTACAGATTCAAAATATATTTCCATGCTCTAAAACTTACATGCTAACAAATCTTCATAACGATTTTTCTTGATATTTTCTGGCAACGATGCAACTGTCCATGGTCTTCTTTGGCCTCCTTCGATGCTCTGTTAAGTAAAAAAATAGATCATACCAAAAAAGGGAAAAAAATTCTGATTTAAAGATAAGGGTCCACAATTCTAGAAAGATTTAAAATATTTTAAGAGTTACAAACACTGCATTGCTAAAAGTAATCAAACACTTCCGAATATGAAAATAAAGGCAAATTCGCATGTTTAAATGAAGATGAGCAATGTGTATTATGTAGTATGTATACACGTGGTTAAATGTAGAACATGCCCGAGATAGCCAAGTGGTAACGCGTCGGCTTGCGGTGCTGAAGGTGTTGGGATCGAACCCCAACACGCGCCATTAAATATCTCCGTGTCTAAGCCGGGTATGGGCACGTTAAATCCGGGAGGCATTCTCGGTCAAAATTGAGGTGGCATCGGACTCCGACCCTTGTTGTGCCGTTGTAAATTGGAACCGCACCCGTCAGCCCCTTAGCCTATATGTACCTGGTCTGGAATATTTCCACCAGGGGGCATAAGAAACAACAACCACAACAACAAATAACGAGGTAATTACAAACGTAACGAGTTAATTAAATGAGGGTAATTACAACGTAGAATGAATGTTGTAATTACCCTCGCATTTGTGAATTGTTCACTATGATAATCACACATTTACTTCTCAGCCTGGTGATGAACTGTTAACTAGTTCGAAACTTGTAGCTATCCTTTTTAATGTATTCTGGAATCGAAGAAGTGTTCATCACTCATTAAACAGTATTATAATTATAAGATTCGACGAGGTGTTAATCATTGGTTTAAGGAAATATTGCTTGATAGAATTTTTTTTGGCTCGGTCTGTAAGCATGATAAATAGTATCTTTTTGAAGACACCAAGCATTCTTCTCGTGGTAACTATTTCTTTAGACATGTTTTCTGTTATTACTGAAATTCGGCAAAATGCAGTGCATCACTTTAGAGAAAATAAATCGAATCTTTCCTGAATACCTTCGTACCTTGTAGGTAATTAAGTTAATTAAGTGCAATTCATGGTTAATCCAAAATAATTAAAGATTTCGTTGTTTGATTATGAGGATTTTTTATAGCTATGGTCATCCATTTTTTCACGAGAAGTCTTGGCCAGGGCCAGGTTTTGAAAATTCTTGACTATAGGCCCAACTCGGGATGGGGGCCCCCTAACACTGATGTGGGCGTAAAATTTCCAAAATTGACACACAAAAAAATAATCACGAATCATTCTGAAAGTACCATTTTACCAAGAACTGGCTATTTAAAGCCTAGAAGCCTAGAAAATTATCAAATAACAAAAAGCAATACAACATACGAGTATTAACTTCATCATTAAAACACCAGTACAATGCAACCAGAAAAACTTATTAATCCCTTATATACACTATAAAATACATATGATGAACTATACATATAACTATGCATATGATGAACCAATCAATCAAATTTGAAAGGATATATAAAAAAATTGAATGGGGAATTTTTTCTTTTTTTTTCTTCTTTTAAAATAAAAATTTTGGGGGCCCCAATATTCGAGGGTCCCTAAGCCCGGGCGTAATGGAAAATCAGGGCTTGGTCTCGGCAATGAAATAATGTGTCACTGCAACCCTTAAAACGTGTCTTACCGCAAACTCTTCGTACAGCTGTTCAATCCCTTCTTCTGTGTCCAGCAGTTGGGGGAGATCAGACACTGACGTCTCATGACTTGGACCATCTGATGATTCAAAGTCTGCAATATATTAAAAAGCTTAAATTTCCTCTCTGGTTGATATTTTCCTAACGAGCAGTTGTTAACACTTAATATATAAGTTGTAAGGTATTCCAAAAAATTTTTTGGACCAGTTTTATTTACGTTTACTTTCTAATCACCTTTTCGTGGGCACGAGTACTCCAAAAAACCTTTCACATCCCACAGTAGGTCGCCAGAAAATATGTTAAAGGTAAGATAATTAGGGCGTATGATGTAACCAAATCACGAAAATACTTAATGGAGTCATGGAGCTGAAAAAAGATAGAGAATTCCCCCACGATAGTAGCAGAGATTCGACTCGAATAAGCTGTCCAAATTCAGATGAAATCAACCATCGCCCAGACCAGTAGATTCGGTGAAGAAGGGAGATTAAGTTGGTACATCAGTTGTCCTCGCACCTCTTCAATCTCCATGTTAATCTATGGGGAATGTTCCCCACGGTTTTTTCTAATCAGACATTAGCAAATGCATATTTTTGAACTATGTTTTAAGCATTTGAAGGGGAAAAAAAAATACTTTAATGCAATTTTCGAGTTATTCAAATTACCTTTTTTTTTATTTTAAAGTTAGTTTTAGGAATAATATTTTTATTTTAATGCAATCATTTTAAATCAATTTTTTTATAATTTTGTAAAGAAAGATATCAATAACTTAACTCTTTATAAAAAAATGAAAAAAATAAATAAAAAATGGCTACCGAAAAATTCAAAATTTTAAAAGCTGCGGACACTTTCATTAGACATCTACCTACAAAACAGAAATGAAAACTGTACATTTGTTAATTTGTGATACGAAAAATACTAAAAGGAACATTAACCCATAACTTAACATGGATGCTGTAGATCTACGAGGTCAACTGAACGGCGAAATGGTAACAGTGATACAGATATCAAGTGATACATATACAGTTATCAAAGCTGGGAATATGTACTATACTATAACCGAAGAGCAACGTATCTCAGCATAACATTTTTTTTTTCAGGTGGTGATTCGTTATAACCCGGTAAAAGGCTTGCTTATTCCATACCAGGAGGACATAGCCTAAATCGCATCCTTTTCAACTTGTCTACGATCGTGAGAAATTTTTGCGTCGCGTTTGTCGAATTGGATTATGCATTGCTCGTTGTGCGATGGGCGCGTAAAGTGGGAAACTAAAGTTTTAGATGCTTGAATACTACTTACCTATATATGTGTTCTTAACTCTTGGCATTTAGAATTGCCTCTTAGTTGTCTACTTCTCTCCCTAGTATTTCTCTCCCCATTATAACATAACTACATATATATATATATATATCTAATATATAAAAATGAATGTTTGTATCTCTGTAATTGTATAGAAATCCACAGTTTAGCAGCAACGATCGTGAAATTTTACATACAGGCGTCTTTAAAAACAGCCGAGGGTCTGAAGAACTTCAAAAATCGAAATTAATTACCGTTGATTTTTAATTAATAAAAAACCAACAATTTGTAAGCTGTTACACTTTGTGGAATCACTTCTCTGAATATGGCGTCCACGTTAGGGTTATCCGGCAAACAGCGAGCGAAAAGATAAAAATAAATAAAATCAAAAAGTTTCAAGTTATATATTAAACCAGAATAATAAATGAAAATAATAATCTTTCAAGTCAGATTTTTTACTCTAAAATAAATCGGATCCAACGGCATATTGACACTCTCACACGCGATGGAAAATTCGAATCAACCACGCTAAGTGTCACGATCTTTTTTAAACGCTACTGCAATCCCCCTAGCTTATGTCTTTGTGTCTATTGAAGAGTTTAAGACTAAGCTTCTATCCTGCTAACTTATTTCTCACTTAAAACTCCTCTTACTCCATAAATGTATGTATATTCACCAATCTATAGCAACAATCCAAAAAACTCATTGCGTATATTTTTTACTTTACTCACCAGTTTTGTGTATAATCGTGGCGTAGTCGTTAAAACGCTTCATTTGGTACCCCGTAAGACTCGGGTTCGAGTATGGGATCGTGCAAATTTTGCTAAACCTGTATTTTCAGCTTTTTTATGAAGGCTTTCTTATTTCAGCTTTTATTTTATTATTTTTTTACTTATTATCTTTATTTTATTTTATTATTTTTTAAATTATTTATTTATTTTATTTTATTATTTTTTTACTTATTATCTTTATTTTATTTTATTATTTTTTAAATTATTATTTTTATTTTATTTTATTATTTTTTTTAATTATTTTTATTTTATTTTTTTTTTTCAGCTTTTTTATGATGAAAGACCGAATATAGCTGAAATCTGAAGAATTTATTATACATTTATATATTTTTAATTGGTTTTCATATTATTAATGTGTATAACATTTCGTATGCTTTTTTTTTCTATGTTATTTATACTGTGTTTAGTTTTTTAATGGATTTTGGTAGGTTTATTATAAATTTATATATTTTATGTTTTACTTTCCAGGATTTTTTGCTCCAATGATAAAGGCTAAATCTTTTCTATGTTATTTATACTGTGTTTAGTTTTAAAATTGATTTTGGTTAACAAACATTCATCAATAATTTATTTCTGGGCATTGTATTGCTAACAATTAGCATAATCAACAATTTTTTAAGGATGCGACTCTCGATTCACAGATATGCAATAGATGGCGCCACTATTTTAAACTTTTAGTTTTCTATAAACCAACACCTCCTAAACGTGTTCCTAAACGAACGGTACATTCAAATTAAATACAATGTCAGTGTATGCAATTAATGCCAATATATATATATATATATATATATATAATAAATACGACGATCAATGTATACGATGGATGTAAAAAAAACAAAAAAAATATTAATAAAAAAATCGTAAGGGATATTTTTATAGACAAAATAATGTAGAAGAAAATATTCAAATTAAATCTCATAGGACATACTAAAGAATATAGTACAGTTAATGTAGTACAGTTTGAGGAACATATCTTTTACATTATTTTAATATTTTTTGGAATAATGTCCAATCGTCTGCCGTATTAGCAAGAAAAAAAGCATTTTTTTGCCTATTTCGTTGTTATGTGAAGATAAATTTATTTAAAGTAACAGAAAAAGAAATCAAGTGATCAGCGTTTAATAAATTAACCTTTTACATGCCAATGTTCCTTTTTTGGAACACGATGTTTAATATTTTTTTAAAAATAAACTGTGATATCTGTCAGTTTGAAAAAATTACCGTATATTATAGAAGGCATGATTGATTGTTTGACTTTTTTTTTCAAATATGAATATTTTAGCTTAGAAACATTTCTAAAAATCAGCTTTTTTCACAATTTTTACAGTACGTAAGAAAAAAAATTCTATAAAATTCCTAAAAATTCAAATCCACCCAAAAATTTCCCCATCGTACTTGCAAAGGACAAGTTTAACGAGTTAATAAAATAAATTAAAATAATAACAAGAAATATTTCCTCAAGACTGCGTAAAAATGCAATGTTCCAAAAAAGGAACATTGGCATGTAACGATATACAAAAGCAGTGATATCACACGTGATCAGTGATTCTGCCGTCTGATTACTTAGAAAATTCAGCCGAACTTACAAAGCTGTATGCCCTACAAATAGGAGACTCTTTAGACGTCGACGCAAATGACATTCGGCAGTTTCTTGGATTTCTGTTGTTTAGTGGCTACCATTCAGTACCTGATGAAAATACATATTCGAGCTCTCAGGAAGATTTGCATATCCTAATTGTTAACAATACAATGCCCAGAAATAAATTTCGGATGTTAAAAAAGTATTTCCACATTGTTGATAATAGTAAATTGGAACCAGGCGATAAATTAGGAAAAATTTCTCCCTTTTATAAAGAGGTTGGAAAAAATTTTCGTCAATTTGGATTTTTTCATGAAAATATGAGTATTGATGAATCCATGGTTCCGTGTTATGGACATCGTTCGGCTAAGGTGTTCATACGTGGAAAGCCAATTCGCTTTGGTTTCAAAATTTGGATGATCTGCTCAGTAAATGGTTATCCTTATGCTATGTCTATCTACGGTGGAAAAAGTTCGAAAAATGAAAATTTGCCACTTGGATCAAAAGTTGTCTCCGAACTATTATCTTTTATTGA
This sequence comes from Dolomedes plantarius, assembly GCA_907164885.2. Taxonomy (NCBI): domain Eukaryota; kingdom Metazoa; phylum Arthropoda; class Arachnida; order Araneae; family Dolomedidae; genus Dolomedes; species Dolomedes plantarius. The sequence continues at coordinate 137,312,527 of OU015498.1, forward strand.
CAATCCAGAGAAACGCAAAATATTTTTCGATAACTTTTTTTACATCGTACAGTCTGCTGACAGATTTATCTAACAAAGTCTTTAAGGCAATCGGCACAGTGCGAGATTCCAGAACGGGACAATGTTCTCTTAAAACAGCAAAAGAAATATCGAAATTTCAACGTGGAGAGTTTGATTACCGATGCGATGGAGAAGTTTATATGTGACATTGGAACGATAGTTTTGTTGTAACTATTACATCAAATTTTATCACTCACGAACCATTAGGAAGAGCAAAAAGATATGTCCGAGCTAAAATAAAAGTTGATTTTCCTTAACCTTACATTATAAAATTATATAATAAAGGAATGAGTGAAGTACACCTGTTGGACCGACTTCCTGGAAGTTATCGACCAAAGTTACGCAGCAAAATATGGTACTTTATTCCTTGATCATAGTGTGGCATGTAAAAGGTTAAATTCTAAAAATTAATCTTTAAAAATTCACCAAAAATCATAAAATGGAGGTAAAGATTCGAAAAAGATTTCATATTAAAGGAATTTTTATGATCTTTTTCGTGATATAAATTTTATAACCCTCAAATTATTATTATTTTAAATGCAAACTTAAAAAAAGTTATTAAAACAACTCAAAAATTTAATTTTAAAAAAATCTAAGAATTTTTCAAAAATCTTTCTTAGTGCAATCCTACACTATAAGAAGAATCGCCATGCGAAATTTCAGCCCTTTTATTTCCCGCGGTTTGGTCTGTACGTTGTATGTCAGTCAGTCAGTCAGTTAGTTACGGAACTGTTATATATATATATATATTATTATTACTATCTTTATATCGTAACGTTAACTTCATGCGCACGCATTATTTTCCTATGCTTTTTTTATCTTTATTATAGCGTAATTTTCATATGATTTTAAACAACAATAATTTTTAACTGGCATTCAATTCGCTGTTAAAACTTTATATTTACACCCTATTTAAAAGAAGTAGGGTGTAAATTTTTCAAAGAGGATGTTTCAACACCCAACTTCAAAGAAGTAGGGTGTAAATTGTAGGGTAGAAAGTTGGTAAAATCAAAATTTTGTGCAATGTATTTAATTTCTCGATTAAAAGTAGTTTTTTTCTAAAAATTAATTTATTTCGCTTGAAAAGCTAAATATTTTATGCACGCGGTTTATATTATTATTACTATCTTTATATCATAAAGTTAACTTCATACGCGAGCATTATTTTCATATGCTTTTAAACAACTATCGTTTTTATTCATATTATGTTGGTTTTTTATTAATTAAAAATTAAGGTTAATTAATTTCAATTCCGGAAGTTCTTATTTTTATTTTCATATGCTTTTTCATTTACGAATTATTCAAATGTTGGTTAAAAATCTTATGTAATTCATACATTTGCGTGAGTTTAATTATTGTAATTAATAAATTTATATTTCTGGAGAGGATGTTTCAGGTTTTAGTGGTACTAGGATGAAAGGCTGAATCTACCAAAATTCTGAGGAGTTTATTATGGAGAGAAAAGAAATTTAATATGTAGAGGATGTTTATAGGAGTTTAATGTGGAGAGGAGTTGAATGGTTTGCAGCCCTCAATCAAACACTTCATTTTTTAAGAGGCAACGCTAGAGTCATATCATGGTTCTATTGGAAATTTCAGCTAAACCTGTAAGTTCAGCTTCTTTTTTTGCCCAAATGATAAAAGGCTAAATCTAGCTGAATTCTGAGGAGTTTATTATAATTTTATATATTTTTTTATTGGGTTTTCATTTTATTCATGTGTATAAGATTTCACATGTTTTTTTCTATGTTATTTATAACGTGTTTAGTTTTAAATTAATTTTGGTTAGCAAACATTAGACAATTTGACATTTTTACTTTTCAGATTTTAGTGCTTCAATGATGAAAGGCTGAAATTCCTGAATTCTGAGATGTGTATAACATTTCACATATACTTTTTCTATGTTATTTATACTGTGTTGATTTTGGTTAACAAATATTGTTAAAATTCCGGGCAATGCCGGGTACTTCAGCTAGTATATATATATGTATATATGATACATGTCTGTATATATATATATAAATATAAATATAAATAAATATATATATATATATATATATATATATATATATATATATATAATAAATACAACCATCAATGTATACAATTGATGTAAATAAAACAAAAAAATATATTTATAAAAAAAATCGTAAGGGATATTTTTATAGACAAAATAATGTAGAAGAAAATATTCAAATTAAATCTAATAGGACATACAAAAGAATATAATACACTTAATATAGTACAGTTTGAAGATCATATTTTACTATATTTTAATATTTTTTGGATAATGTCCAATCGTCTGCCGTATTAGCAAGAAAAAAATATTTTTTTGTCTATTTAGTTGTTATGCACGTGACGATAAATTTATTTAAAGTACCAGAAAAAGAGATCACGTGATCAGCATTTAATAAATTAAATTCTAAAAATATATCTTTAAAAATTCACCAAAATTCAGAAAATAGAGGTAAAGATTTGAAAAAGATTTCATTTTAAAGGAATTTTTTATGATCTTTCCCGTGATATAAATTTTATAACCCTCAAAATATTATTTTAAATGCAAACTTAAAAAAAGTTACAAAAGCAGATTAAAAATTTAATTTAAAAAAATCTAAGAAGAATTGTTCAAAAATCTTTCTTAGTGCACCCCTTGACTATAAGAAGAATCGCCATGCAAAATTTCAGCCCTTTAGATCCAGCGGTTTGGTCTGTGCGTTGTATGTCAGTCAGTCAGTTACGTAACTGTTTTATATATATAGATACAGACGGTGATTTTTATTAAACAACACTATTCGGAGACATCTGTAGCTTGATCTATCAACCGAAATTCCACCAAAATTGATAGAAAGACTAAAGACGACATGGGACAGTTTTCGTGGAAAAAAAAAATTTTTTAAGAGTGCATGTACCTTTTAAAGGCCAAGAGACTCGGCAAATATATCCCTATTTTCAATCATCAGTAGTTACTGAAACAATTTATTCAGAAATATGAAAATTTTACTGTGAGTTGAACACTCTTTCTTCTTTATAATATAGCTCTCAGTTTTTTCTAGATTAAATAGAAATGTTTTAATTGTTTAAAATTTTAGCAATTGTTTTTTTCATTGTTATGTCATTTCGCACATGATATCACCAAAACAGTTGGCTAGAAACGCCATGAAATTTTATACACTGGCAATATAAACAAGTATCATTTAAATGACCTACTATTATGTCATTCCTGTCATAAAAATTTTAATTACAGTAAAATTTATCAAATTTTTTTCGAAATTTAAATTTTTTTAACTGAACCTTTTTTTTCTATGAAGAACTAGAAATTCTTATTTCAAAGTATTTCATTTTAAAGATACATTAAACAACATAATTTGAAAACTTAAAAAAATGTGTATATTCATTAATAAACGGACGTAAGTTTGCGCGCATTGCCATAAAATGAAAAAAACAATGGTTACATTTTTTTTAAATAAAATATTTATCTTCAACGTAAAACAAATTGAGAGCCATATTTATAAAGAAGAATAAGTGTTTAACTCACAGTAAAATTTTCATATTTCTGAATAAATTATTTTATTAACTACTAATGATAGAAAATAGAGATATGTTTGTCGAGTCTAAAGGTACGTGTCCCCTTAAAAGTCGCCGATAGGGGAAGGTATGGCGCTTTTGTTGTGGAGCACCCAAGAATTTGCACGAAACGCAAGTAAAACATCAAAATTCAAATTCACGACTACATAGTCTACAACAGCGCCAGTATTTTAGGCTATAAAGATAAGGGGTAAATACCGAAAAATTTGTCATAAGCAGACAAATGAATAACAAAAAAAATGCACGTCAACACCGCTTTATGCAGAAAATTCACTTCTCCCTCCATCAATGTGACTACCATCCTAGTGGACGACACACTGCATCCTGAACACTACGTTCTCAACGGCCGAGCGTAACGTGTCACCAGGAATGTTCATTACAGTCCGGGATATGTTGTCCTTTAAGGCCGCCAAGTTAGAGACTCCACCAAGATACACCTTGGACTTTAAATAACCCCACAGAAAGAAGTCACATCGGTTAGATCCGGGGAGCGAGGTGGCCATGAAAGTGAAAAAAAGTGACTGATGACCATTTCTTCTGTAAAGCGATCGATCTTTATAGCCCAAACTACTGACGCTGCTGTAGACTACATAGTCGTGAATTTGCATTTTGATGTTTTACTTGCGTTTTATGCAAATTCTCACATGCGCCGACAACAGCGTCATATCTTCACCTATCGGAAACTTTTGGAACTTTTTTCTTTCTTGGACAACTCTTTCCCATGTTGTCCTTAGTCCCCCTATCAATTTTGGTGGAACTCCGGCTGATAGATCACGGTACATGTGGCTCTGAGAAGTGTCAGTTTAATAAAAATCACCCTGTTTATATATATATATATATATATATATACATAATCTAACAGGAATCTAAATTTTGCACCCCAGTTATGAGAAGACGCTATCTCTTTTCTGTGTGGCCTGGTTTGATTGCACCTTGTCAGTAAGCAGTAAAAATTAAGAGAAATTCCGCTTTTGGAATTCTTTTGCCTCCAGAATACTCTTCAGAATGCCATTCTGAGGTACCGATAACAAGGGAGAAACCTAGGTCTACGGCTGCTGGAGACTCTGGACATGTATATCTTCGCTTTAAATTAACGCAGTGTTGAGGTTAAAAAAAAAGTAAATTAATGGAAAATTAAATGTACAAAAGTGCGCGTTCCTCCCTGTGGGACCTGATGTGTGGCGGGGTTGCGGTAACGCGATTAGACATCAGATTTTTACCGTATAACCGTAAGGTTGGAACGGGGTATTTCTTGAATGTATATCTTCGCGTAAGACCTTCTCACAACGCTAATGGGATCATGGTTCTGACACACTTCGCATTGAAACATCGATTGTAGCCGATCACCCTGCCATGCACATCGATTACCCTGCCATGCCAGGAGCGAGGATTGAAATCCCGGATAAGGCATGGATGTAGTATTGGGGTAAAAGTCAGCCTTCCGTCTGCTCCGTCTTGAAAGAAAAGCTGCAATCTACAATCATCACCGGTGTGCACCGTTTGGGGGAAAATATTATTATTCTGTTTGTATATGGGATCTTGTAGCGTGAGCCACAGGGACATAAACAACAACAACACGGATTGTTGAGTAGCTCTCGGGCAAGAAACCTCGTGCAAGAACCTCGCACCGGATTTCAACCGGTAACTGTATAGAGGCGGCACATTCGATATTCATTCCTATTTTAAGCAATGGAGAATTTTTTTTTTCTCAGCAATTTTTTAATCACAGATCCGCGGAATGCTAATTTTTTTAATTATGCTTTTTTGTTCATGAAGAAAGACGTTTAAGATGAGAGCGCGTAGTTTTTTAAATTTTTGCATTTTTCAGTAAAAGGTTTCTTGCAGAGAGTTAAGTTATTGGCACGAATTGAATTCAGTTAGGGACCTCCTCAGCGCATTGACTGTCAGATGGTCTTTAAAATATGAAATAATTTTTTTTTTTTTAAATTTAATAACAATAGAATTGATGATTGAGTAGTATTCAAAAGGTATACAATGAAAAAAATAAATATAATATAAATAAAATGAGAAAAAATATAGCATAGAATTTTTGTTATGGATCATATCATTGTTAAAAAGTATGTTAAGGCTAAAGGCATATTGGAATCTTCAGTTTCACAGTTTGAAAAAGCGGGGAAAAACCAACTTTCTTAAAAGTTTTCTACAATTTTCCGATTTTAACTGAACTTCTATTAACGTTTTAAATTATTTCAAGTTAAGTTGGGGGAGGGGGCACGTGCCTCCTCGTGCCCCCTCCCCTCCCCGACGCTATGCCTATGGTCACGAACGAAACAGCAATTTCCTATCTTGACAGTTCCCTACATTGCTTCATAATGAAGCAAACGTAAACATGCTCAAAATTTTGCGGAAGACCACAAAGTCCGATGTTAATATGATGATCAATTTTGAATAATGTCATTGATACCTCCGGCATAAAGAAAAACACTTCGCTGTAGGAAATTTATATTTTTATTGCCCGCAATGCGGGCAATTACTTTTGCGAGATTTTATTTATCTGTGTTTTGTTTTGTTTCAGTGGGAAAGAAAATGCTTCCATTACCTTATCGTATTTTGCGTTCATGATAATTATGTCTGCCATGTCTGTCAAAGAATCAGAACAGCTTTTTTTTCTATCATTAAAAATGTTTCGAAACGCTGGAAGAGGTATCTTCCACAAACATTACTGAGAACAAATGGCACGTTTTAAAGCTATTAAAAAAGTCCTTGGGACACAATTTTTTATTTTTTTTATTTAAACGCATTTCATAATAACTTTAATCCTGCGGTGTGTCATTATTATTAAAGATCATTACGCATATAAAAAAAATACCCGAATAATCTAAAATTTTTGTTTTTAAAAAAATTTTAAGCTTAACGTTCAAAGCATGTTTAGTTTTTTACATATCTGCCGAACCAACAGCTGTACTGGCATAATTTTTTCACAACCTATGTAAATTTTCACAGCAGTCTGAACCAACAAAACTTTTGTTTACACAATTTTTATCACTCTAAAATATCATTTTTTCACAATTTTATACAAAATTATCAATTTTTTACATTAACACAATGATTTTAAGCCTTTTTCATCATGCGACGCACTTGTATGTACTATTAAATTTCTGCGGCACTCTCAAATTATGAAAATTTAAAAAAAGAGTAGTAAAAAGAGTATTCCCTTTTTGATATATTTATAATATAATTTAATCAATGATCTTCAAACTGTTTCGCGGCACTCCTAAGATTCTCTCTCCAGTGTGCCTAAGATTCAAACAGCGTACCGCGACTCACCGGTTGAAAATACACCTCGCTGGGGGGGCCTAAGGGATATTATGGGGGGGGAGCGGATAGTTGACAAAAAATATGTGAAGAAAGTATTTAACTAGGGTTACTTATGTTTTATATATATATATGTGTGTGTGTGTGTGTGTATATATATATATATATATATATATATATATTACATATATATATATTATATATATATATATATATATATATATATTATATATATATATATATATTACATATATATATATTATATATATATATATATATATATATTATATATATATATATATATATATATATATATATATATATATATATATATAAACAAATATATATATATGCCACGGGGGTGGGCACTCAAATCTCTATGTTGAATATGATGAGCTCTGTCTACATGTTCTCGTTTTCTCAGGATTCTTAACCTGCCAATTCAGCATACATAAGTTTTGAATATGCCGTGATGTATGCCGATATGTAAAGTTAGAAAAAACAAAAGGAAAGAGAGAGATCAAATGGAAAAACGCTAATGGATAGAAATATAAAACTGTAAGAGCGACATTTATATAATATACATATATATACATACCAGCGTCTCCAAAGGATTCACAGACTAAAAGTCCGGCAAGGGCTATCGTTAGTAGATATTTCATGACTGGACTGACACCAGTTGCCTTCTCCGAGAGTGAGTCGAGTTCTCAGTTCATAGCAAACGCGAAATGCGTTTTTATCCTCATGCGGCATTTCAAAAACCCGCTTCCCATTATATTCAGATCGGTATGATGTCATAATCCCAACTTCCTTCTCTGATACAGACATGAAGAAAAAAAGGGGGAAAGATACAAAGAGAAAAATGAGACATAGAAAGTGGTATTGTTAATATTTCATCTCTCTCTCTCTCTCTCTCTTTCTTTTTTTTCCATAAAAAGTAAAACCCTTTCATTACGAAGGAATTTTGGGGGAGAAGAATTGGCAATAATATGCCGTAAGTGCTTCATTGAAAGTTAGAAGAAAGATACTAAATCAATAACTAATCCACTATTATTTCTTCACATAAAACCGAGATCTGTTGAATGAAGTCATCTATCTGTTAATTTTCTCGACAAACAAAATTTCAACTTTAGAAAATGGACAGTGTGTTTATAACAATGGGGCATTAGACCGAATAAACCCGAAATTTTATATTTGGCATTTTCAAATGCAAAACCAAGTGTTATTTAATTGAAGTAATTACACAGCAAAATTCGTCTGCAAATTCCAAAACTAAAAATAGTAAGAAAAATAAACCATTGTCTTAAATATGTGAATCTAGGGACCAAATATACGCTTAGACAGAAAAAACGACGCACCAAGAAGGAGTTTTCCGAATGGAACGAAAATCGGTAGATGTGATGTAGATATACAGAAAAACAAATTATTACAATTTGAAAAAAAATGGATGTTTTATTCAAGAGAAAGAGCTTCACAAAGTGAAAAAGTCAATAACGCGTTGGTCCACCTCTGGCCCTTTTGCAATCAGTTATTCGGCTTGGCATTGATTGATAGAGGTGGCAGTTGTCTTCCTGTGGGATATCGTGCCAAATTCTGTCCAATTGGCACGTTAGATCGTCAAAATCCCGAGCTAGTTGGAGGGCCCTGCCCATAACGCTCCAAACCTGATCAATGAGGGAGAGATCCGGTGACCTTGCTGGCCAAGGTAGCGTTGGACAAGCACGAAGACAAGCAGTGGAAACTCTCGCCGTGTGTGGGTGGGCATTATCTTGCTGAAATGTAATCCCAGGATGGCGTGATATGAAGGGCACACAACGAGGTGTAGAATATCGTCGACGTACCGCTGTGCTGTAAGGGTGCCGCAGATGATAACCAAAGGGGTCCTGCTATGAAATGAAATAGCACACCAGATCATCACTCCTAGTTGTCGGCCCGTATGGCGGAAGACAGTCAGGTTGGTATCCCACCGCCGTCTGGGGCGTCTCCAGACACGTATTCGCTGGTCACCGGGGCTCAATTCGAAGCGGGACTCATCACTGAAGACAATTCTACTTCAGTCAGTGACATTCCAGGTTGAATGTGCCCGACATCACTGATAAACGGTCTTGTCGGTGTACAGAGGTCAATGGTAGTCGGCGCAAGGGGCACCGTGAGCTCAATCCCCTTTCTCTGAGCCGCCTATGAATGGTCCTTGCGGTCACTGAAGCACCAGTTGCACGTACGATCGATGATAATGATGAATCTGGGGCTGCGAGTGCCGCTCTGACGATTGCTCGGTCCTCACGTTCTGTCGTTTCTCTAGGCCGACCGCTTCCTTCTTGACTCTGTGTTCGGCCATGATTCACCCATTCCTGCCAACATCGTCTAATAGTGACATCGCTTCTATCCAAATGTCGAGCGATTCGCCGATTAGACCAACCGGCTCTTTGAGCCCAACTACACGTCCGCTCTCGAATGCTGACATCTGCGCATATTGTTCGCGCACCTGCATGTGAGGCATATTTTCTGTCTACCTGAGTACACGGAATGAAATTCACAAAGAATTTATGACCTGGAATCGAAATTTCTCCTCTTTGATATCCTGCCAGTTATGCAGTTAAGATGCGCTGCAGCGTCACGTGTTCATTCATTGGCCACAAAACTTTAAAATTTTGCATTTTCCGTCGAAACCTGTTTGCATATCAATTTGTGTCCAATTTGCATTACCCCTTGGTGCGTCGTTTTTTGTTTTTGTTTTTTGTCTAAGAGTGTAGTTTCAGTGATTTGCCTTTATACAAGTATATATTAATTCTTTAAACATTCATGATGCTGAATTTAAGAGTCGAAAAATAATAATCGTCTGAACTTATATGAGTTACTAGCTGAATACTCGTGCTTCATTACGGAGTACATTCAAACTAAATACAACGGTCAGTGTATGCAATTAATGCCCCCCTCCCCCCTCAAAAAATATTTATAATAAATACAACGGTCAATGTATGCAATTAATGCAATATATATATATATATATATATATATACGAAATAATGTAGAAGAAAATATTCAAATTAAACACAACGGTCAATGTATGCAATAAATTTGTATGTTTAATATCCATAAAACATACTCTTTTGGATTAAATTCTTTAAAAACCTCCATCTCAGTTAGTCTAGTGGTTAAATTTTATCTTTTACCGTAAAGTCAAGTGGGGTAACTTTGGCCAATTTTTCCTGTTTATTTCACAAGAAAAGCAAATAATAGTTGTAAGCCAATTAAAACTTGATATGGTAAGTGGTTTGTATTATTTTAAACATATTAACTGTAATATAAACCGTTCTTAAAGTATACATACAAACTTTAAACATTTTTAAAGTTTTTTTAAAAATTTTGGGCTAATATTGCCTTGAGTTGGGGCAACTTTGGCCCAGCTCTTGAAAACCAAACATTTAAATTGTTGACAGATTTCATTTTAAATGAATTTTTATAATCTTTCCCGTGATATAAATTTTATAATCCTCAAAATATTATTTTAAATGCAAACTTAAAAAAAGTTCCAAAACAGATTAAAAATTTAATTTTAAAAAATCTAAGAAGAATTTTTGAAAAATCTTTCTTAGTGCACCCCTACACTATAAGAAGAATAATCATGCAAAATTTCAACCCTTTAGGTCCAGCGGTTTGGTCTGTGCGTTGTATGTCAGTTAGTGAATGAGTCAGTTACGGAACTGTTTTATATATATATAGACTAGCTGAAAACCCGCACTTCGCTACAGAGTACATTCAAATTAAATACAACGGTCAATGTATGAAATTAATGCCAAAAAAAAAAATATATATATATATATATATATACACTCATGGACCAAAAAAAATAGCGCACCAAGAAATAATTGCGGGATCGTAACGAAACTTGCAATGAAGGTTCATGTCAGGGAGATATGCAAATGATTAGAAATGCAGCGTGATTGCTCATTACGTATAGCCGGTAGAGGGCGTAGAACATCGTACTCTGGGGAGTATTGGACCCCCTCTAGCGCGAATGCACGATGCGATACGATCGGGCATTGAGTCATACAAGTTCTGTATGATGTCTTGAGACATTTCGTTCCATATTTGCTGTAACCTTGCCTCTAGTTCATTCAAACTCGTGGGATGCCCAACTCGTCGTCCCAAATGATCCCAGATATGCTCGATTGGAGACAAATCTGGGATCGGGCAGGCCAAGGAAGGGTAGTAACAGTGCGGAGACAGTCTTGTGACACCCTTGCCGTATGAGGCCGAGCATTGTCTTGTTGAAAAATGGCTCCTGGGAGCCGTTGCATGAGTGGCAACACATGTGGTTGTAGGATTTCATGAACATACCGCTGGGCTGTCATTGTGCCACGGAACAATACTAGGGGTGACCGTGTATTCTAGGCAATGGCACCCCATACCATCACACCAGCTGTGGGAGCGATGTGTCGCTGTACAGCAAAGGCAGGATTGACGCGTTCACCACGGGCTCTCCACACACGAAGACGATTGTCATCACTGCTGAGATTGAATCTGGATTCGTCGCTAAAGACGACCTGGTTCCATTCCGCTGCAGTCCAGTTTCCTCGTGCGCGGCAAAACTCCAAACGGAGGCGTCGATGGGTGGGCGTGAAGGGTAGCACACGTAATGGGCGCCGCGATACCAACTGTCCTTCAGCCAGGCGCCTTCGTATGGTTCGAGAAGACACAGAGGCCCCTAGTGAAGGTGCTACCTGTATCTGGATGGCGGCCGATGAAGCAGTTGGCTGTACGCGTGCATTTCTTACGATGTGGCGGTCTTCTCGACGGCTGGTCTGTCGAGGGCGTCCTGAGCCTGGTCTTCGTGTACATGACATCTATCGGGTCCACTGGTCCCAACACCTCCTCACGACACAATCAGAGCGGCCTAATTGACGAGCTACTCGCCTAGCTGACCACCCAGCTTCCATCATCCCGACGATTCTCCCCCTCTCAAACTGCGACAACTGCTTATATTGTCTTCGAACACGGCGTAATGGCATGTCTATCTCAGCTCTTCCTTTGTAAATGATTCAGCACACTCAAACAAGCTTTGGTTACCTGTTTTATACTCCACAGAGTACGATGTTCAACGCCCTCTACCGGCTATACGTAATGCGCAATCCCGCTGCATTTCTAATCATTTGCATATCTCCCCGAAATGTACCTTCATTGCAAGTTTTGTTACGATCCCGCAATTATTTCTTGGTGCGCTAATTTTTTTGTCCATGAGTGTATATATATATATATATATATATCTAATATATAAAAATGAATGTTTGTCTCTCTGTAATTGTATAGAAATCCACAGTTTAGGAGCAACGATCGTGAAATTTTACATACAGACGTCTTTAAAAACAGCCGAGGGTCTGAAGAACTTCAAAAATCGAAATTAATTACCGTTGATTTTTAATTAATAAAAAATCAACAATTTTGAAACTAAATGTAAGCTGTTACATTTTGTAGAATCACCCCTCTGAATATGGCGTCCACGTTAGGGTTAGCTGGCAAACAGCGAGCGAAAAGATAAAAATAAATAAAATCAAAAAGTTTCAAGTTATATATTAAACCAGAATAATAAATGAAAATAATAATCTTTCAAGTCAGATTTTATACTCTAAAATAAATCGGATCCAACGGCATATTGACACTATCACACGCGATGGAAAATTTGAATCAACCACGCTAAGTGTCACGAGATCTTTTTTAATCGCTACTGCAACCCCCCTCGCTTATGTCTTTGTGTCTATTGAAGAGTTAAAGACTAAGCTTCTATCCTGCTAACTTATTTCTGACTTAAAACTCCTCTCACTCCATAAATACATGTATATTCACCAACCTACAGCAACTTTCCAGTAATCTTAGTCGAATATTTTTCTATTTACTCAATAGAGAAGCATGTTATTGTGGCGCATTCAGTAAAAGCGTTCATTCACGACGCGGGTTCGAATACGGGTCGTTCGAGTTTTGCTAAACCTGTATTTTCAGCTTTTTTATGGAGGCTTTTTTATTTCAGCTTTTATTTTATTATTTTTTAAATTATTATTATTATTATTTTTATTTATTATTTTTTTAAAATTATTTTTATTTTATTTTATTATTTTTAAAAATTGTTATTTTTATTTTATTTTATTTTTCATATTATTAATGTGTATAACATTTCGTACACTTTTTTTATATGTTATTTATACTGTGTTTAGTTTTTTAATGGATTTTGGTAGGTTTATTGTAAATTTATATATTTTATGTTTTACTTTTCAGGATTTTTTGTCCAATGATAAGGGCTAAATCTTTTCTATGTTATTTATACTGTATTTAGTTTTTAAATTGATTTTGGTTAACAAACATTCGACAATTTGACACTTTTACTTTTCAGCTTTACTTTTCAAAATTCTTTACTTTCCTAAAGACAATTTGACATTTTTCCTTTTCAGATTTTAGTGGTTTATTATAAATGTATATATTTTATGCTTTATTTTTCAGGTTTTTTTTGCTCCAATGATGAAACGCTAAATCTAGCTGAAATCTGAAGAAATTATTGTAAATTTATGGTTTTTTATGTTGGGTTTTCTTTTTATTCATGCGTATAACATTTCACATGCTTTTTATTCTATGTTATTTATACTGTGTTTAGTTTTTAAATTGATTTTGGTTAACAAACATTCTTAAAATCCCGGGCAACGCCGGATAAATTATCACCTGTGTAGGTTGATAATTTATAAATTTTAAAACTGTTACCACATGTATATTTACAGATCTACAAGAACTTTCCAATATTTTTAATTAATAAATAACCAACAACTTTTGAAAGATGCGACTCTCGATTCACAGGCGTTCAGTAGATGGCGCCACTATTTAAACTTTTAGTATTCCAACCATAAGACAAAAAAATATATTTTTTTAAAAATCGTAAGGGATATTTTTATAGACAAAATAATGTAGAATAAAATATTGAAATTAAATCTAATAGGACATTCTAAAGAATATAGTACAGTTTGAGGAACATATCTTTTACTGTATTTTAATATTTTTTGGATAATGTCCAATCGTTTGCCGCATTAGCAAGAAAAAAAAATTTTTTTTTTGTCTATTGCGTTGTTACGTGACGATAAATTTATTTAAAGTACCAGATAAAGAAATCACATGATCAGCGTTTAATTTTAAAAATTAATCTTTAAAAATTCACCAAAAATTAGAAAATGGAGGTAAAGATTCGAAAAGAATTTCATTTTAAAGGAATTTTTATGATCTTTTTCGTGATATAAATTTTACAACCCTCAAATTATTATTTTAAATGCAAACTTGAAAATAGTTACAAAAACAGATTAAAAATTTAATTTAAAAAAATCTAAGAAAAATTTTTCAAAAATTTTTCTTAGTGCACCCCTACAATATAAGAAGAATCGCCATGCAAAATTTCAGTCCTTTAGGTTCAGCGGTTTGGTCTGTACTTTGTATGTCATTCAGTCAATCAATCAGTTAATCAGTTACGGAACTGTTTTATATATATAGATTTTTAATTACTATTTTTATATCGTAACGTTAACTTCATGCACACACATTATTTTCCTATGCTTTTTTTTATTATCTTTATAATAAGCGTAATTTTCATATGATTTTAAACAACAATCGTTTTTAACTGACATTCAATTAGCTGTTAAAACTTTATATTTACACCCTATTTAAAACAAGTAGGGTGTAAATTGTAGGGTGGAAAGTTGGTAAAATCAAAATTTTGTGCAATGTATTTAATTTCTCGATTAAAAGTAGTTTTTTTCTAAAAATTAATTTATTTCGCTTGAAAAGCTAAATATTTTATGCACGCGGTTTATATTATTATTACTATCTTTATATCGTAACGTTAACTTCATGCGCGAACATTATTTTCTTATGCTTTTTTTATTATTATCTTTATAATAGCTTTATTTTCATATGGTTTTAAACAACTATCGTTTTTATTCATATTATGTTGGTTTTTTATTAATTAAAAATTAAGGGCAATTAATTTCGATTCCGGAAGTTCTTATCTTTATTTTCATATGCTTTTTCATTTACGAATTATTCAAATGTTGGTTAAAAAACTTTTGCGTAATTTATACATTTGTGTGTGTTTAATTATTGAAATTAATAAATTTATATTTCTGGAGAGGATGTTTCAGTTTTTAGTATACTATGATGAAAGGCTGGATATACCAAAATTCTGAGGAGTTTATTATGGAGAGAAAAGGAATTTAATATGTAGAGGATGTTTATAGGAGTTAAATATGGAGAGGAGTTGAATGGTTTGCAGCCCTCAATCAAACACTTCATTTTTTAAGAGGCAACGCTGCAGTCATATCATTGTTCTATCGGAAATTTCTGCTGAACCTCTAATTGCAGCTTCTTTTTTTTACCCCAATGATGAAAGGCTAATTCTAGCTGAATTCTGAGAAGTTTATTATAAATTTATATATTTATAGATTTCACAAGGTTTTTTTTCTGTTATTTATACTGTGCTTAGTTTTAAATTAATTTTGGTTAACAAACATTAGAGAATTTGACATTTTTACTTTTCAGATTTTAATATTACAATGATGAAAGGCTGAAATTCTGAGACGTGTATAACATTTCACATATATTTTTTATGTTATTTATACTGTGTTAATTATTAAATTGATCTTGGTTAACAACAAACATTCTTAAAATCCCGGGCATCGCCGGGTACTTCAGCTGGTATATATATATATATATATATATATATATATATATATATATATATATATATATATGTATAATAAATACGACGATCAATGCATAGTATTGATGTAAAATATATATATATATATATAAAAAAATCGTGAGAGATATTTTTATAGACAAAATAATGTAGAAGAAAATATTCAAATTAAATCTAATAGGACATAAAGAATATAGTAAAGTTAATATAGTACAGTTTGAGGAACATATCTTTTACTGTATTTTAATATTTTTTGGAAAATGTCCAATCGTCTGCCGCATTAGCAAGGGAAAAAATATTTTTTAGTCTATTTCATTGTGCTGGACGTGACGATAAATTTATTTAAAGTACAGGTAACCCTCCTGTAACACGGTAAATAGGTTCCTAGAAAATGCCGTGTTGTGTGAAACCGAGACATTTCAAAACAGGGGGTTACGTTCTGAAAACGTTTTAAAAACAAACATTTTTTTAAAATTCCATGTAAACAACTTAATTTTTATTAAAAATATAAATGTATGTATAACACAAAACGAAAAGAAACAAAAAAATATTTTTTTCGTTTAATGCGACCTTAATTTAATAAATTTCTTCCTTATCATTGCTCAGTACAATCAAACGACAACGTTTTTTTGGTTGAACGATATCACCATTACTTTCAGAACCTTTTTCTTCATTTAGATTTTTTGCACCTTCTATCCTCTTTGAAAAATCTGTAATTTTGGTTTATTTGCTGGTTCTTACAAGGTCATTGTAGATTCACGGTATGGAGATAGACAATTTTGCAGCTCCCTTTTGAATTTTTGGCTATTTTCAGCGGAAGCGTTTGCATTCAAGATTTTCAACTAAGCTTAGGTCTTCTTGTAATTTTATAGAGTTATAAATGAAGAAATTATAATTTGTTTATACAATTTCATGTAAAGCCACTATAGATCACTATTCCTCCCCGTCATTATTTTAAGGTAATTTAATTTTTAAATGTGTTAAACAAAAATCATGTTATCTAGTGCTATAGAAGTACAGTGTTGTACAAAGGTTTTCCAAATTTATTTATCGTGTTAGAGCGAAATCTTTTTACAGGTTGCAATGCTATACGAGGGTTCCCGCAATTTATCTTATCGTGTTAGGGCCTGTTCACGTAGGAGTCCGTTGCGTAGCGTTAAGGGAAAGATGACGTTGAGACGAAAATAAACCAATCATTGGCGTTAAAAATTTCATTGCTAATCGTTTGGAGGCCTATGATTGGTTTATTTTCGTCTCAACGTCATCTTTTCCTTAACGCAACGCAACTGACTCCTATGTGAACAGGCCCTTAGAGCGAAACCGTGTTGTAAGATGCCGTGCTGTAGGAGGGCTACCTGTACCAGAAAAAGAAATCCCGTGATCAGCATTTAATAAATTAAATTCTAAAAGGTAATCTTTAAAAATTCACCAAAAATAAGAAAATAGAGATAAAGATTCGAAAAAGATTTCATTTTAAAGGATTTTTTATGATCTTTCTCGTGATATAAATTTTATAACCCTCAAACTATTATTTTAAATGCAAACTTCAAAAAAGTTACTAAAGCAGATTAACAATTTAATTTTAAAAAATCTAAGAACATTTTTTTCAAAAATCTTTCTTAGTGCATCCCTACACTATAAGAAGAATCGACATGCAAAATTTCAGCCCTTTAGGTCCAGAGGTTTGGTCTGTGCGTTGTATGTCAGTCAGTGAGTCAGTCAGTCACGGAACTGTTTTATATATATAGATTATTTATTCATATAATACTTTTTCCTTCTTTGGTGAAAACACACTCATAAAGAAGTTACTCTGCTTGAAGCATTTTTTATTACTACGGGTACTAAATACACGAAAAATATAGGGGCAGTGATTAATATCTGTGAAGATGACTTTTATCATACTCCAATGTATTTGTTTCGAGATTCGTAGCTCACTCAAAGGAACGAAATGTGGGTTTTAAGTCTATATAACAGTTTTCCTTTCAAAACTCCAGTGAAATTTAGTGTTCAAATACACTGAAGTGCCACTGAATTTGGGATACCTACCTAGTAACGAGTTGGGCCTCCTCTGGCCTTGATAACGGCTGCCACACGACGAGGCATAGATTCAACAAGTTTCTGGAAACGTTCCACGGGAATGGCTAGCCAAATATTGGCTAAAGCTGTCCATAATTCAGTAAGGTTCTTTTGTGCTGTGTGATGGCCTTTCAGCCTTGTTCCAAAACATCCCAAAGATGCTCAATAGGATTTAAGTCTGAGCTTCTAGATGGCCAATTCATGACAGAGAAGTCAGAGGAATGCTCATCCAACCAGCCAGTAGCCAACCGGGACTTGTGAGAGGTACAGTTGTCTTGCTGAAAAACTCCATTACCGTGCGGATAACAGAACAGCATAAACGGATGGAGGTGATCACCCAGCAACTCTACGTACCGAATTGAATTGAGGGAGATTGGTACACGCACCAAAGATCCCAAACTGTGCCACGAAAAAACACCCCAGACCATGATTGAGCCACCATGCCCTTGTATAGTTCCAGCCAGGCATGCAGGATCCATGGCTTCATGAGCCTGACGCCATATTCTCAGCCTCCCGTCGGCGTTAAGTAGTCGGAATCGAGACTCATCACTCCATGCTACTCGTTTCCAGTCCTCTACTCTCTGTGCTCTCTTGCCCAGGCAAGACGTGCAGCCCGATGGCGAGTATAGAGCAATGGTACTCTCGTAGGTCGACGGCTCCCGAAACCCATACGGTGAAGCGAGCGTTGCACAGTCCGTTTACTGACTGTACGACTGCCACCGTCATTAAACTGGGTGGTAATTTGAGCTAATGTTTGGCTTCGCTGGCTACGTACAATACGCCTGAGCCGTCTCTCACCACGCACTGTCAAGGCTAATTGTCCTTTGCAGTTTGCCCGATCGCTAGTTTTTTTTCCACCATCCATGTATTCTTGGTATACTCTTGACACTGTCGACCTTGAAAATCCTAGCTGTCTGACGATTTCGGAAATTGAATGGCCCATACGTCGCGCACCTACGATTTGTCCACGATCGAAGGCGTCTAAATCAGGCAGTTTACCCATACTGGCAATTCCAACAACTAATTCAGAACAACCACAGTACGCGCTATATATGCAGTTACCACAGCGCCCTCACTTGCGCATACATGATGTGCAGCGCTACACAATTTACATAGGCTTTGCTATCCCTAATTCAGTGGCACTTCAGTGTATTTGCACGTTAATAACATGGAAAATATTAATACTATGGAAAATATTTTGAGCTGAAAGGTGTAAAACATTAGACTCACCTCACGAGTGGGGCACGAACTTAAATTAAATCTGATCACAGTACAGCAAAAGTATGAATTAACCTTTTCCTTACGGGGTGGGATAGCATGTATCCCAAGAATACGGGCCCGAGAATGAATGAAAAAATGAATGAATGCATGCTAGGGTGGTTCGAAAAAAACTTTTTTTTTTATTTCAGATCGCTAGAGTGCAGAAAAGTTGCCATTGGTATAGACGTTAAAAAATCACTAATTATTATTTTTTTATTAATTTGTCTTCCGGTCGCGCAATGCCATCGAAGTTAGAAAAAAACTGTGAAAAACTTCAATTTTTCATAATTTTTTTAAGCACGCCAGATGGTTTTAATTGCGTTCCTATACCCTGAATTAACTACTAAGAGTATGTAAAATCAATATATTTGCACTTATTATACATTTGTTTTATATCTTCCGGTCGCGCAACATGGTACAAAATGAGTAAAATTAGTAGTTTTTGCAAAATTTCAAAGTTTGACTGTTTAGTACATTTTAATCATACGAATTTTAGAGATGTTATAGTTTAATTCTATTAGAATATTATATTAAAAATCCAAGCATATAAGATAAACTTTGATATTCAAGTGGAATTCGGTCGCGCAGCTTCGTCAAAAACAGCAGAGTAGCCTACCTGGACAGAGAGGAGAGGCGTACGTGACGAATGCCAGCGATGCGCTCGCAGCCGGTAGCAGCCATTATCGTTGTCTGGCAATTTTGTTGTTTGACAATGTTTCCTTTCAGATAATTTAGAAATTTTCTAATAGTAAATATTTGGTAATTTTTTTGTTTCAATATTCAATTGTTGGTGCAGCTCTTCGTTCATTTTGTTTACAAAACGACCCAGAACTCATCACGGGGAGGTGGCTGCACTTCGAGTTCCACCCACACCTTACCCAACCAACCATCCAATGTAGGGTGTGTTATTTACAATATGTACAAATTTATTTCGCTTTTTCTCTCAAGATGTTATGTTTCCTTTCTAGTCTTTATCTATCGATAAACATCAAAATTCGGATTTGTGTGAAAAAGTTGGCATCGCTGAGCGTGATAGTAATGTGGTTCTAATATAGCCGTCTCTGGAACTGTGTCCACACACTTTACTTGAAGCTTCTGTCACTAGATTAACGCATCTTTCAACTGCCTGTGTATGGCATGGGAAAGCATCTATAATTATAACAGGCTTGAAGTCATTGCTCACATACTGTTTTATCTCTTCATTAGTCAATGTTCTTAACAGTGGAGTCAGTGTACTGGTGTTCTATTTGATAATTTCGGTATAGTCTTTAACTTCAAAGTTTAGGTTTGGTGGTTTAAAGATTCTGATAAAGTTACTTTCAGATATTGCTTGCTTTGCCTTCATGATACGCCTAAAGCCCAGCTCTCGGATATGGTTTCTTTCATCAGTTACCATAGCCAAAAGTAAATTATCGGGATGATCAAAGTAAGCATTCCGTTGTAAAACGGGATCAACAACTTGAAGCAGCTCTTCTGGTAAGTACTTTGTATATTCAATAGCTTTGTAAACATGTCTAGGCCCATCTGTGAATTTGCGGTTTATTTTTATGGCAAACCACATAGGCATATAACATTTGAGAATGAATGTGACAATTTCTCTCAGATTTTCAGAAGGGCTTGACACACTGATGTAGAGGCGCAAAACTCGGTTTGCAGTAGTAAGCCATCTTGAATGTGACATTGGGCCAGGATCACGTACTACAAAGTCTTCTGAACAATGTCCTGACTTGATGACTTCTGATATCTCAAGGAAGTACAATTGGTCCTTGCTAAGAATACGCTTGTCAACTTTGGAATCTCACAATCAATAGGATTAAAATCAACAACTGGTAGTCTTTCATAATCAGGTAGGGCCTTTCCAATCGGTCCGGAATATCCTATTGGGCCTGTTGTATTTCCATCTAAGTGTTGGAAAAAGTGGCGGAATGGAGGTTCGTTGTAATGGAGAAGAAAAATACTCCATTGTAGAGGTCTTCCCACATGTATCTCTATTTGTCGAATTACACCATTTCTTAAGCCCGTATTAATGACAGTACCGTCACATCCAACAACTTCCAATTTGTCATTTAAAAAGCCATTTTCTGATAAATAAGACGTGATGCTTTTGGCTATGCCGGTTGCTGAGCTTGAAGGACAAGTGTCCTATGTAAGTGGAGCCTGGATCCTGAATTAAAGAGTAATGCTCCTCCTTATAGGTTCTGCGAAAGTGTTTTCTGCCAGTTTTTTCAATTGACAATGTATTGTCTTTTCGTCCATCAAAGTAAAGACCATAAATTTCTAAACTTATATCACTTTGCAAACTAGCTCTCACACAAGTTTTTTCTCTTCTGACTTTACTCTTGTCTACAACATAAGAAGTATCTGATTCATTAATCAACCCAACATCTTGCAGTACACTTGAAGCAATACCAGCCGTAGCGCGATCCGATACGCCATATTTGTCACTCGTCACGTATCGGTCACTCATCACGGCGCGGCATTCGCCACGTACGCCTCGCCTCTCGGTAGTAGGCTACTCTGCTGTTTTTGACGAAGCTGCGCGACCGAATTCCACTTGAATATCAAAGTTTATCTGATATGCTTGGATTTTAAATATATTATTGTAATAGAATTAAACTATAGCATCCCTAAAAGTCGTATGATTAAAATGTACTAAACAGTCAAATTTTGAAATTTTGCAAAAACTACTAATTTTACTCATTTTGTACTATGTTGCGCGACCGGAAGATATGAAACAAATGTATAATAAGTGCATATATATATTGATTTTACATACTTTTAGTAGTTAATTCATGGTATAGAAACGCAATTAAAACCATCTGGCGTGCTTAAAAAAATTATGAAAAATTAAGGTTTTTCACAATTTTTTGCTAACTTCGATGGCATTGCGCGGCCGGAAGACAAATTAACAAAAAATTAATAATTAGTGCTTTTTTAACGTCTATACCAATGGCAACTTTTGTGCACTCTAGCGATCTGAAATTTAAAAAAAAGTTTTTTTCGAACCACCCTAATGCATGCATATATACATACATACATATTATATCCTCCTTAATGGCTGTTCTTACAAAGGGGGTATGAAATTTCCCGTTCTAAAGAGAGAATCGGAAAAATGGGCCTCGTAAACTAAAGGTTAAGAAAAAAAAATTTCAAAATCTCAACTAATAAAATTAAACTTGTGGGTATAATACCACTTAATGTATTATAAACCATATTGACAAAAGTAATCGGACATATATGTGGAAGTGGGTCGAAAAGGTCGGGCACAATAGGATTGCGTATTTATTTCAAAAAGTCAATACTTTGTTGAACCACATTTGGCTGCAATGAATACTGCCTCAATTCTTCTGGGCAAGCTTTCGACCAGTATCTGATTCGCAAGTTGGGGTAGGGATGCGACATCGATGTCGATGTTTTCAAAACATCGATGTTTTGATAAAAAAATCGATATTTTAAACATCGATTTATTGAAGCCGATGTTTTTTTAACATCGATATTTTGTCCTCGATGCTTTACGTTGTCTCGATGTTTATTTTAATGAAAAAGTACCGTAATTAAAAAAATTTACCACGTAGCATAATTTTCACACTCAGTAAATGTAAGTCTGAATTCTGAAAAGGACGAATACAAAAAGGGGAATGATTCCTTAGCAAACAGACAAATGGCAATTAACAACCAATGAACCAATCAGAGCGCTTGGAATGTTCCTGACACTCCAGAACCTTCCATGGGGTTTTATTTTACAAATAGTATGTACACGAGTGCATCCATTTAAGTCTTTGTTTTGTGCTGGTTTTATATAAGTTGACGTTAATATTATTAGTAAGATGCCTCCCAAAAGTACCGTTTGGAAATATTTTAACAAAACCTCTGACAAATTGGCGAAATGCAATATTTGCCTTAAGTCCCTCAAAACTTCTGGTAATACCACGAATTTATCCTGACATTTGAAGGCAAAACATGGCGATATTTACAACGAGAATTTTGAGTCATCAGTGTAGCCCAAAGCAACCAAGTTTTTGTCATTTGTGTCTGCCTAATCAGAGAGTAAAATTAAATCACCCCCTCCCCCACGACTAATGGAAGTAACATTAATGTTAGAGATTACTAAACCAGTTTTAAAACATGGATGTTCTAAAACATCGATGTTTAAAAACATCGATGGTTTTTGGGCGATGTTTTATTAGCATCGATGTTTTAATATTGAATATCGATGTTTCAAAACATCGATGTTTTGTTATCGATGTCGCATCACTAAGTTGGGGTTTCGCTCCAGTTGCTCTATCTTGACTGTGGCAAGTGGCATCTGCCACAGTTGATTTCGTGATGCTCAGAAGACCAGCATTTTCATGCAAAGACTGCTTGCTTTAGACATACAGAAGGTCATTTGTACTTTATGAAAACGATTTTGCAATCTATTTTTGGCGTTTGCATTTTGAGATAAAAATTTGGCAACTTCAGAATAATCGTCTGCTACTGTTTTGTTATCATTGGAATGTAAAATAAAAGATTTATTTTGAAAATGGCTCCTAAAATTGATAAATGACTCGAAAGTTACGTAACTGCGCTTTCCGAGGAGAAATATTCGTATCAACAAATTATAAAGCGGTGTAAAAATCACGGTTATGGCATTTCAAAAAAAGGTATTTATAATATATTATATTTGAAAGGAAAAAAACGTCTAGGAAACGATTTTGCAATCTATTTTTGGCGTTTGCATTTTGAGATAAAAACTTGGCAACTTCAGAATAATCGTCTGCTACTGTTTTGTTATCATTGGAATGTAAAATAAAAGATTTATTTTGAAAATGGCTCCTAAAATTGATAAATGACTCGAAGGTTACGTAACTGCGCTTTCCGAGGAGAAATATTCGTGTCAACAAATTATAAAACGACGTAAAAATCACGGTTATGGCATTTCAAAAAAAGGTATTTATAATACACTGAAGTGCCACTGAATTAGGGATAGCAAAGCCTATGCAAATTGTGTAGCGCTGCGCATCATGTACGCGCAAGTGAGGGCGCTGTGGTAACTGTATATATAGCGCATACTGTGGTTGTTCTGAATTAGTTGTTGGAATTGCCAGTATGGGTAAACTGCCTGATTTAGACGCCTTCGATCGCGAACAAATCGTAGGTGCGCGACGCATGGGCCATTCAATTTCCGAAATCGTCAGACAGCTAGGATTTTCAAGGTCGACAGTGTCAAGAGTATACCAAGAATACATGGATGGTGGAAAAAAACTAGCGATCGGGCAAACTGCAAAGGACAATTAGCCTTGACAGTGCGTGGTGAGAGACGGCTCAGGCGTATTGTACGTAGCCAGCGAAGCCAAACATTAGCTCAAATTACCACCCAGTTTAATGATGGTGCCAGTCGTACAGTCAGTAAACGGACTGTGCAACGCTCGCTTCACCGTATGGGTTTCGGGAGCCGTCGACCTACGAGAGTACCATTGCTCTATACTCGCCATCGGGCTGCACGTCTTGCCTGGGCAAGAGAGCACAGAGAGTAGAGGACTGGAAACGAGTAGCATGGAGTGATGAGTCTCGATTCCGACTACTTAACGCCGACGGGAGGCTGAGAATATGGCGTCAGGCTCATGAAGCCATGGATCCTGCATGCCTGGCTGGAACTGTACAAGGGCATGGTGGCTCAATCATGGTCTGGGGTGTTTTTTCGTGGCACAGTTTGGGATCTTTGGTGCGTGTACCAACCTCCCTCAATGCAATTCGGTACGTAGAGTTGCTGGGTGATCACCTCCATCCGTTTATGCTGTTCTGTTATCCGCACGGTAATGGAGTTTTTCAGCAAGACAACTGTACCTCTCACAAGTCCCGGTTGGCTACTGGCTGGTTGGATGAGCATTCCTCTGACTTCTCTGTCATGAATTGGCCATCTAGAAGCCCAGACTTAAATCCTATTGAGCATCTTTGGGATGTTTTGGAACAAGGCGTGAAAGGCCATCACACAGCACCAAAGAACCTTACTGAATTATGGACAGCTTTAGCCAATATTTGGCAAGCCATTCCCGTGGAACGTTTCCAGAAACTTGTTGAATCTATGCCTCGTCGTGTGGCAGCCGTTATCAAGGCCAGAGGAGGCCCAACTCGTTACTAGGTAGGTATCCCTAATTCAGTGGCACTTCAGTGTATATTATATTTGAAGGGGAAAAAGTCTAACTGAAAGTAAAAATGAAAACATGACAGCGAAACCTCATCTTAAGACTGTTCGAAAGCATGTAAATATCAAGAAAGTGAAGTCTCTGATCCTAAAAGGAACTCCAACTCAAAGATCCATTGAATCAAAACTAGGAATGTCTTCTGACACTGTAAGTAAAATCATACATAAAGATTTGAAGTTAAAAAAGATGTTTAAACCTAATGTGCATCTGCTTTTGCCAAAGCATATTGCTGAAAGAGAAACAAACTGTAGAAAATTATATGAAAAATACCTACCTGCTGAAAAATGAAAATTTTTGGTAATACTCGTTGAGGCATGGGTGTATTTAATTGACTGTAATATAAAACGATCAATTTTCTATTGCTCAACTGACGGGAATGACCGTACGAAATGGCTTCGTCACTGTACAGAAAAGTTCCCAAAGTGATTCATGATAGTTGCAGAATTTTGTTACAACGGCAAATTAAAAATAAAAAAAGTCTCAGGTAAAGCCAAAATTAATTCACTCTACTAACAGCAGAATATTTTAGTACCAATTTTTGAAGAAGGAATTTCAGCCTTATACGGAAAGGACATTGATGAAGTTGAGCTTCATATGGACAAAACCTCTAGTCACATGTCTAAATCAACTGCCGCTTATTTAGAAAAGAAATAACAGAAACAGGAATAAAGTGTATCCCAATTAATGAAATACCTGTAAAATCCCCTGACATTTCTCCAATGGACCTTTGCGCTTTCGGTTTATTAAAACGAGACTTAGAAAAACGGCATCCAAGAACACTGAACGGACTTTGGAAAACGGTCCAAGAGGAATGGGGTAAAATTGACATGACAGAACTAAGAAAAAGTTTACTTTCATGGAAAATTAGAGCTAGAGCTATTGTCAACAACCATGGCTATCAGATAGAAGCAAATCGCCTCTAAAAATACGGCATTTATACATAAAACTTAACTATCAAAATCGTTTCCATAAAGTGCGAACGACCTTCTGTATTTAGCCTATGGCTATAACTCTTCGGAAATCCATAAGTTCGATGCTGCATGCCATAGCAAATTCCAGTGAAATTAAAGTGTTCCTGGGCAATCACCTTTAAATATATTACCTAATAAGCACCGCAGATCTTCATTTGTACATGCGTTTGCCAATATTTGCATATTCGAAGATACCCGATTACTTTTGGCAATACTGTGTATATGCACCGTATATTTTAAATCTTACTACTTGCTACAACTCTTGGGAATGTATTAAACGGTTCTTATTGATCCCATTTATACTATAATTTAAAAATAGCTCTCCACGAAAAGATGAACATATACAGCACTAAACAATATCTCAGAGAAAGCCATCAATCGTCGCTCACCAGAGTAAGTTGAAACCTGAATTTTAACTACAGGATGGTCATAAAATTTTTTTGCTGATATATGGACCTCTAGCGGCTGTTCCGTTCAACCGATCAATTTCCGTTGAATTTCAGATATAGCTATTCAGAGGTATGAGCTCGAGATTCTATGAAAGCAAATAAAGTGGAGCTCACGGTCGTAAGTACAGAAACTCGAAATTTTCGAATAGCAACGTCCACCTTTTCCCGTCACAAAATGCTCAGCGCATGCGAGAACCCTAAAGAGCGTTGGAACGGTACGTGCATCACAAAAAACGGACACGTTATGCCCGCACAAAAATCGGCTGGGCGAACGGCCAATAAAAACACGATCCGGGTGCGCGGAGGAAATTTGCATATGACAGAGACAAGACACCAATCACTGATGACAACACAGATCGGACAAAAGAAAATTTTTATTTGGATTACGTATTTTCCACATGAGTGCCATCATGAGCACCACTTGGTTGCCGTTCACAGAATCCCGAGGTCATACCTCTGAAGAACTCGATCGGTTGAACGGAACAGTCGCTAGAGGTCCATATATCAGCAAAGTTTTTTTTATGACCACCCTGTACATCTGATCTGGCAACATTAATAGGCTTTCGTAATGACGACACACGCCTTTCTACGCTTTTCCAGAAAGTGATCCTCAAAGGAGAATTTTTTTTTTTGAAGGGGGGGGGGGGGGGGGGGCACGTTTTGTCGGCTAAGTCAACGAAATAGAATAAAATGCCAAGCCAAAACCTTTACAATTTTTCAAATCTTCTATGAGGTGATCAGAAATGTGTTTTGCAATAAATATCTTCAATACGTCTAACGCAGGTAGAAACGTAGAGCTGCATTTATGAGCTGCAAATATGTTTGATAAGTTTTAGCT
Organism: Dolomedes plantarius; assembly: GCA_907164885.2. Taxonomy (NCBI): domain Eukaryota; kingdom Metazoa; phylum Arthropoda; class Arachnida; order Araneae; family Dolomedidae; genus Dolomedes; species Dolomedes plantarius. Next base: position 137,339,952 of record OU015498.1, read on the forward strand.
GGAACTACAGAGCTTGTGACTGATTTAGAAGTAACCCCAGACTTTTGAAAACGAAAGATACTATTTGATTACAAGTGTGCGCATGAACCAATAATTAATTCCCAACAAATGTTTCAAGTGAATTGTTTTTACCAAGTACTAGACAAAGCTAGATAGGCTCTGTAGTAACGTTTCGGTAGGTTGTTAAAAACATAATGACATTTTTGGTTTCCTAGATAAATTTCATACAGTGCCAAAGGACTAACTGCGGAAACATGCTTCGATTTTTGAAATTGCCTAATTAAATATAAAAAGGATTCAGAATAACAACCAGAAAAGTCTGTAAAAGATGCAGATGTAGCAGTTGCAGATGCCATATTCTGGTCGATGAAATAGAAGTATCTTCTTCCGTATTCATGTTTCGTACACCCCATAATAATTTTACAATTCCTTGCTACAAATAACAGAGCTAGTCTTTTCAAATGCATTTATATCTTTTATAATATCTCTATTATATCCCCAACTCCTGTAACATGGATTCGGGAGAGAGAAGCTTTTGGTAGATTAAACTTTATTAAAACATACCCGAGGTCAATAGTACTGCAAGACTCAGATGCCTTACAATACTGTCTGTAGAGCAAAAAGAAATGAGAAAATCAAAATTTTTATCAAATCATAAGTTATTTCGCGGATAAGAAATTTTGAAAAAAATTGTTCTTTATTTTTATTTATTTTTTATTTTTTATTTATTTATTTATTTTTTTTTTTTTTTGGGGGGGGGGGTTGTAAATAAAATCTTTGTAGTCTAGCTACTTTTCAGTTTTTGTTTTCTTATAAATGTATGTAAGAAAAGAAATATGACCGCTTTCATATTTTTGTCTTTTATGCTTCACATTTAATTTTATCATTTAATGTTAGTATTTTGAAGGGCCCCGCAGTGACCAAGACCGGTCCTGACTCTTGTCATAACGGGTAATTAAATCATAACAAAACACGTTACATAATAATCGCAGGTATGCTGTATCCTTTCTGCATAACTAGCAGTTGAGATTATAAGAAAAGAAACTGTCACGCATCGAAGTTATTACGCAATTAAACAAACAAACATGTTGCGAATACACCAAGAGTTGAGCAAAGTTCGCGAGCGGGGCGGGTGGGTGCCGCCTGACCCGTTTGATGACCGACAGATTATATTCCAGTGCTTCTCAAGTATTTAAAATCTTGGATTGCCAGACGTTTACTGAAGTACCTACCTGATAATGATTGTGAGTGTTTCGGGCCGCACATAAAAGTTCGGCGGGCTGCAGGTTGAGTTTGTCTGCAATAGATCCTTAACGAAACAAATGTTGGATGAAATACAGACAGTCGGCTCAAGGTCTCAAATACCAATTGCATTTCAAAATGCGTTTGAACTTCTATACTTAAAGTGCACGTGGGTTGCGAACTTTTCAAGATTGCCGACTGCAGTGGATATTACAACGCCTACCCACATGTTCCACCAAACCATATGTATTTGAAAATCAGTGCACATGTTGAAAACGTTTACACAATAGCAAAGAAATATGGGAGAAAATGACAGACTAGACACAGGTAAAATATTCACACCTGTCTTGAATGCTATGCTTATCTTTCCTTTTATCTTAAATTTGCTTTTTCTAGGATTATGCGGATCCGTAAGCAACAAATCAGGAATATTTAAAAAATAGATTTCACCCAATTCCAGAATGATTATATAATATATGGCTGGAAACCAAATAATTTTATTTTAACGAAAAGTGTTATAAAAAAAATTAAATAGAGAGAATGATGTGATTTTTTTTTCAATTATTATTTGGGATTTTTATTAGCAAACTCACAAAATAGTTTCATTCAACGATCTTTTTCAAAACATAAAGTCACTACTTAAATAATGCATACCTTTACAAAGATACAACGAAGACTAATAAATTATTTTATTTTTGAATCGGTCAGTTGTCCTATAACGGTCATATTACGGCGAGATATTGCATAGCAAACGACAGGGCCGCCCAGAGGGGGGGGGGGGGGGCAACTGGAGCACTGCCCCAGGCCCCCAACTGCCTGAGGGGCCCCAAAAAAAATTTTTTTAATTTATTTATTAGATTTCCTCAGAAAATATAACAAGAGAGCAGTGCAATGAAATATAATTATGTTAAGGGGATGGTGGACCTTTCAAAACGATTTTTGAAATTTTTACCACAGAGATATGAAATTTTGTATATATATTCATTAAAGTATAACAATATTAAACACCTTATAAAATTTTATAAATATTTTTAAAAAAATATTTTATAATTAAAAAATTTAAATTTATTTACCCTTCTTTAAAATGCTCCTTGCGACTCAATTTTAAATTTTTCCCCTTAATTTTGCATTTATATTGCTTATAAAAACTTTCTGAACAAAGTTATGTATTTTTTTGTAATTTCGTTGAATAGTTAATTTTTAGAAAATATTTTTATGCTTGTATTCTGAATTTTCGCGAAATTTTTGTACTTTTCTACACTAAAGTTAAACTTTTATAACCTAAACGACCTCGAATCCTAAAATGGATACATAACTTTATTTTGATGTAGTACAGGAATCTTTATTATAAGTTTCATAAAATTTCGTCAAAAATTATGACGCGAGGAGCATTTTAAAGACTTGCAAATCTGGAAATTTCTCATTTTGAGAAAAAGTCATTTAAAAGATAATTTTTTATCTACCTTTAATACTTACTACTCTAAAGCCACCAATTTTTCATTTTTCTTTTCACTACACATTTTAAATGCATTTCATTCCAATATTTACATGTTTTTAAAATATTAATACACCCCCAAAAAAAATTCCAATTTTGCTCGATTTTTGCTAATTTGAAAGTCCACTATCCCCTTAATCATTCATGTAATAAAATCTTAAGTATGAGTGACTTAATTTGAATGTGTGTTTTCGTCTCTTTGCATATTTTATTTTTCTTGGGACCCCCAACAGAAGTTTGCCCCAGGCCTCGAAAAGTCTCTGGGCGGCCCTGGCAAAAGACGGTATTTACAACAAAAATATATTCAAAGGAGCATGTTTAATGTTTTTTAAGATCAATGAAGAAACAGGTGCATAATAAATCGGCATTTAACTAGTGATTTGGTCGACATTTGTTCCGGGGCAGACTATTTATTTAGCTCACCCTCCAGCAAAAAAAGCACACACTGTAGGAAACTTTCATCTGCAGCCACCTTAGAACAGAAAGAATATACATGGGTGACGTACCTATTCTAAATTAGAATATGATCGTATATTCGATGAAGTTGTATTGGTAAATTCAACAGCAGTTGTTAACAGCAAATATGTAAAATCCCAGTCTAAAAAAATATACAAATCCGGTGAAAGATTGAACTGCGACAGCTGCATCAGTCTTCGTCGTAACTTATTTTTACACAATTCCCCCCCCCCCCCCCCCCAGTGCGCCGACTAAACAGAAAAGGGAAACGGGTTAGAAGGGTTTCGATACATTTTTTCTTCAATACTTACACGCATTTTTAAACAATTTTTCTCCTCTAATATATTTTTATGAAGATCATTATTCTTAACTATTTGAATTTTGTTTTAAAAAAATTTAAAATTATAATTTTTAAGGGTGTTGTATGTTTGATATATCTGCTGAACCAATAACACCATTGGCATAATTTTTTCCCTTTTCATAAATAGAAAAGGTCTCAAAATAAATTGTCCTCTGGATTTATAAAAAGTTTAAATATATAATTTTAAATCTCTTTAAAGGGGAAAATTTTTTTTTCAAGAGCAATTTTTGCTCCAGGGGAAATATTTTCAAAATTTTAACTCTAAATCAAAAATCCTAAATACAGTTTAATGAAAAAAAGGAATGTCCCATAGACAATTTCAGAGAGATACCTCTTAAGAAAATTTAGATATATCCTTAAAAGATGGCAAATCCTGGGAAAATTCTATTCAAAGAGACTTAAAGTACAGATGTACAGCAGGGTACACACAGACAATACAGCATGAAACTGTTGTATTTGACAAAGGAATCATCACAGAAAAAAAAATAGCTTTTCTTATTGGATTCTAAGAATTTTTCACAATATGCATTATGCCAAAAAAATAAATTTAAATAAATTTTGTTTGTTTCTTCAGAATTATACGTCCCAGTGCCCCTATAATCTTCACCAAATCATCAAATAACTGTTTACATCTAGTATTATATTTCTCTCCTCTATGCAAAGTTTTGAAAGAGAAAAAAAAAGGTTCATCAAGAACAGGCCACCTCACTGTAAAGAAATAAACAAAGGAAAATACTTGCAAATAAAGAAACAGGCACTACAGATGATCTTTTTTGTACTTTCCCCCTTTGTAAAATGTCTTTTGCAAGATGTATTTGAAACTTACAATAATTTTTGAAATGCAGATATTCAGTTTACTAATAAAAAAAATGTAAGTATCAGGACATGACACGGACATTCAATTTTTTTTTTTTTACACAAAAAATTAATCTCCCATAAAAATTATTAAAAATTAATTAACACACTTTAGCATTGTTTTGAAAATAAACTCATTGAAATGTATTCAGGTCTGTTTCATTTTCTTTCTACAAATCTCTTAGTGATACCCAATTCTGAAAATGGGTTCATTTAGGGAAGCAATATCTAAGAGAAATGTCTTGTGTATATGACATGCTAGAAGTCAAATAAACCTGACAGCATGAAACAATTTATGGAAGTCTGCATGAAAGTTACATGAGCTGAAGCTGCACATAACCTGAGGCACTTTCGTAAATGTTATCTTGTTCAATGCATCCAACTTCACAGATTTTTAAAACGTAATGGCATGTTTGGTTAAAATGGCATGTTTTGTTAAAATGGCTTTCATGGTAAGATATGTCCATCAATTTATATCTTTCAGTTTTGAAATCTGTGTTCTCAAGGTTTAAAATTCTTTGAACATATAATACAGGGGGGGGGGGGGGGGGGGAATATAGTATGTATGTATGAATGTATGTATGTATATATATATATATATATATATATATATATATATATATATATATATATATATATATATATATATATATATAGTGAAACTTTCCTAATGCAGCCAGTAATGGTCCTGAAAAAAGTGGTCGTTTTACAGGGTGGTATCAAATATGGGTGGCCAACCATACGGTAGAGAAGTTTCATTGTATGTATGTATGTATGTATGTGTATATATATATATATACACACACGTCCTTACCACACATGTCCTGACCTTCAGGACCATTACTGGCTGCATTAGGAAAGTTTCACTATATATATATAAATATATATCAATGATAATAAAAATGTCACTTATAAATAGTTATATAAGAAATAATTTACAAAACCTATAGAATGTATAGTTTCCCCCAATATGAAAGCCTATTAAAGAACCTCATTTTCCTTTACCTATGAAATCTTGATTAAAAGAGAAAAAAAAACTTGTAATACTGCAGTTGTTAACCCTTAAGTCGGCTCATCGGTCTAGGAGACCACTGTTGCACCTGTTCTGAAGGCTGGGGTGGTGGTGGTGGGAGTGATCAGACTGTTGAGGGTTTGTGAGTTCTTCAGTCAGGTCCTGACCTTCAAGTACAACACATCGGAGATTTTCACCCCCTCATATTTTGTCAGTAAATTTAATGTTTGTAAAACATAGTTGGTCATTTGGACCGATGAGCCTTAAACTGATTTAAATTTTTGCCGGTCTGTATGACCGATAAGCCTTGAACCGTACTAATTATCTGTCAGTCTGCATGCATTATATTTCTAAGATTTTTGCTTTATTGTCGTAGCTAGCATGGCTAGAAGAATTCCTCATGTTTCACAACGAACCAGACATTTTGTCTCTCTTGCACTATCACAGATTGAGGAATCGGATTCTGAAATTTTTGTTAAATAATCTATTTTTATTTATCCTTTTCAAGAATGAGAGGTGGTAGTAGTTTTGCATTAATGACTTATAACTGCAAAAAACTTATAAAAATAGGAAAAATCCTAATTTTATAGCATGGCAGTCTGTGAGACCGATGAGCTGTGGAACGGTATAAAGACAGATGAGCCGAGGTAAGGGTTAATAATGTTCATAAAAAGTGCATACATAAATATTATACAATACAAAGGAAATGTACAAGATAATAATAAAAAAATTTATTTTTACATCACATCACCAGGTTTAATCACTATAAGTGATATCGAGATACTAGTGCCAGGTAAATAAAAACAAATACAACAAAACAGATTGCAAAAAAAACCACGCATGTTGCAAATAAACTGACATAAATTACAAAACTTTACCAAACAGAAAATTCCCATCTCAATTAATCAAGAAATTTTCACCAATTACAAAAAGTGATCGTTTAGAGTACTCAAAGCACATACAGTTAAAACCTAATACACAGCACAGTAAATACAACACAAATTTGAACACAATAAACATCTGTGTCATTATACTTAAATGATACACTATCAACATTATGCTTTAAAATTATTCAGTATCAAAGGGTAAGATTTTTTTTTTCTTTTCTAATAATTCTGTGCTGAGATTTTCATAGTAAAAACCCTTATCAAATCTAAAACTTCAGGATACTTGAACATTGGTGTAAACTTTTTGATTTCATTGAAATATTTAATATACATCACAAGAAATCTATATAGCAAGAATCACCGAGGATAATTGAGAGTGAATACAAGAATAAAAATTTGTACATAATACAGCTGAATAAAACAACATGACTATTAGAAATGTGAGTATAGAGTTATGACTATCACTTTAGTGAATAGATATAAAATATCTGCTGTCTAAATATAGTTTTCTAAAATAAAAAACAGCAGACCATAAGACTCAGTAAAATATTGCAATGATACAAAAATTGGAGTCAAAATAACATAATCATTCAATGATTCAAAGGCAAAAATATAAATATATATATATATATAACTTGCGGAAAATGTTATGAAAGAATTCTGATCACAGAGATAATTCAGCTAAGCATTGATATTTAAAGCTTTGTGACTATTGTTATACTGATTATTCACTCCACTAATGGATTGCATAAAATTTTTTAAAACTTAACAAACACAGTTAGGTGACCCCAAAATAAAAGACAACTATACGCATATTTTGAGGAGAATTGTCCACTTTTCCCCAGAATCAAACAGAGTTAAAAGATTTTGTGATTCTGGAGAAAGCGAATAAAGGAAGAAGTAATTTCTTTGATAACTTTGAGGTTATCTACGGAGGCAAATATATCCCTTGATAGCATCATAATGTTAAAAAAATTGAAAGAAATTTGAGAACAGGTTGATTGTATAGATATGAAAAGTTTAAATTTTTAAAAATATAATTGTTCCCAGTTATAAGATTTTTTTTAAAAATTATTTAACTGCTCTCTATATATTTACATGTGTATGTTTTCATCATTCATCTTTAACTATATGACACTAATTTTCTAATAAATTTGGGAATTTGTAAAATTTATGTTACAGATGATAGCAGAATATTTCTCCATATAAAATGATTCTGCAGTCATTTCTCCTTTTACTTTTCTCATTTTCATAAAAGTTCAATAAAAAGCTACCAATATTAGCAGTATATTACTATTCCCAAATAAAGAAATCGATTGCCTCTCCATTTTCATGCACACACAGAGAATTTTAAATTCACATTCAAATGAACACCGGCATAATTTTATCAGTAATAAACACAATGATTCCTACTAAATTATATTATGTATTATCATAAGTATTTATATACTGTAGGCATAGGTGTTTTTATATATATATATATATATATATATATCATAGTTAATTCTAGCTACATACACAGATGAAAAAAATGAACAAATAAAAACTAATCACCAACTAAAACATCTTATGAAGATTAGACAACTATTTTTGTAGTTGATACATATATACATATCTGTACATTCTGAAAAATATCATGCTTCTTAAAATTTAATTTATAATTACAATCAATATGTAGGCGTATGTTACATATACAAATAACAGTACAATAATTATGTACCCTGTTTATAACAAAATATTATATTTGCTTCATTTGAAAAACCATTTATCCTTAAGTGTTTATAATGCAGAGCTATGAAATTATTATTGTGATATTTTACAGATATGTTATTTCAGTTCCATGCAATTCCACACAAAACACATATTAAGAAAAAATAGTTCTACCTTAAAAGTTAGAATTCAAAAATTTAGTTTTTCACATAATTAGTTATGTTAAGAACTAAATTTTTAAAATAAAAGGTAGCAGTTAACAGGAAATAAAAGAACTATGCACATCTAGTGTGATGGAAGTAAAATGTTAAAAGGTGTATAAAAATCAATATTAATTTCTCTCATTTAATTTGGACAAAATTTAAATATTTAAGTAAAATTAAAAATTCCTTTAGAATAGAGATGAAAGTAATTTCAATTTTCAATGAATGAAATTTTTTTTAAGCTTAATTTATTGATTTCAGATATACAGGAGCTTAAAGGAAAAAACAAATGAAGTTTTCAATGCCAACTCTTTTTTTTTTCCAGCATTGTAGAGCTGAATAAGTAAAAAATAATATTAAGTCATTATAAGTGTTTGCTGACCATACCAGTTAATCTAAGTAACAAAACCAAATGTTTAACTAAGCACATATTGCATACTTTTTAATGTGTATTATGATGAACTACATTATATTATAAAACATTTAAAAAAATTCAAATAAAAGCACCTCTTTCCTCTGTATTTAAATTCATTTTTCTAATTCTAAAATGCAATAAAAGGCTAATGTTAAAAATGCAAACATGACTCTTGAAGGATATATTTTGATGTACAGTTCTACATTTTTTATCTGCATAAACATACATAATGTAAATTCTAACTAATGTTAAAGAATGTTAATGATAAATGCAAGTAAAGACAATTCATTTATGACTAAACATAAAACAGTAAAAAGAAAGAATCAACTTAATCATTATATTAAAACAGATTTTTAAAAAATAGTACAAAAGACAAAATGTGTACTTGTAAGAAATATCAGAAAGTAAAACAATCTAATGTAGTTGTAAAATCCTGCTTTGAGTAATGCATGATAAATGAAGCCAAAACTTTGAAGAATTAGGCATTTTTTGCTACACCCTCTGAATGACTTAATATGGTTGTAATGGTTTATTATACTTGATGACACATAAAGAACTCAAGTAGTTCTTATAGTTTCACAAAATGCTGCTATGTGAAGAATTCTAATTTTTATAACTAAGCAGGATTCCACAAGTATAAAATACATGGAGGGGGGGGGGGGACAGATACACAACTACAACATAAACAAATGAAGAAAATTCTATTTTATAAAAACAATGTACAATTTAAAAAAATTATTTCTAATAAAAAAATATTCTAGAAAACAGAAAATATATGTAAATATTTTTAAGCATATATAGTTAAAAATAAAGTGTAAGAGGTACATATTTTTAAAAAAATGTTACAGTAATGTTGAAGAATAATGTTACAGTAAATACTTTTATAGACACGTAACCCCAGGTCATCAAAATTTAAAACAGAATTTAGAATCTATGTACTGTGTTAACTAGTATTTATTAAATAAAATTAGAAAAAATTCTTAAAAAAAACATTAAAATTGAGCATTTAGGGAAAAGCATGAAAAAGAATTTTTATGTGATCCATTTTTAGAAAACATGTCCTTCCAATTAAACGCATCAGTTCAGGTAGCAAATCTCGGCAACTTGCAAAGCTTGTTGTAACAGTAGTTACACTTAGAATACTAAAATTTTTTGCAAAACCAAACTTGGAGAAATAAGCAACACCACAGCTAAATGCAGATAAAAGACCTTTTTGGTTTTAATTGCAGGCAAAAAAACAATATATATATAAAGAAGGGACAAAACATCATAGAGTTAAGCATGCAATTTGATGTAATTACAAGGGATTTTCCAAAAATAATATTACATTTTTTTTAATGGATCTAAGAATAAATATAAAAGAGAAATACAAAAAATTATTTTGTGAATAACTACAAATTAGGATTTTTGAATTTTTTTTTATCAATATTTTAAAAATTAGATTATAAGAGAAAATTTTATCAAGCACAAATTGTATAACTAAATATATAAATTCACAGGCTATTTTAAAAGAATTGTAATGATATAAATATTTTTTCAATATGCAAGGCATTAATTAGATTTTCAGACACAGAACTCCTCATAAATTACACGCTATATTGAATTATTTTTTTTAAAGGTTATTGAAAAAAAAATCCAGCTAGATAGAAAAACAATGTTAGTAAACACTGATGAATAATGAAATCCATGTTTACTGCTGTATCTAACTTTGAGGTATTGAGTTTTCAATTTAAACCATAAAAACTCTTAACAAGTAAATTTAAATTGCTAATTCAAAGTAATTTCAATTTTTATAGACTAATAAAATTGTAACCATAAATAAAAGGATATAAAAAATATATATAATTTTACTAATTACTCATTTGGTCATTTTTTTCAAGATAATTTATAAATGAGAAGGAAAAATTTGTGAATAAATATACCAGTAGATTGTTTTTTGTGTATAATTAGACAGAAAGAATAAATTTTACAAAATATTGAATTATTTGAAACCTAAAAGGGATTTATATGTAAAATTCACATTGGAAAAAACAGTACTTACACTACCATAGGATATTAGTAATTTTTAACTTTAGAAACCACCAACCAAAGCTTACAGTATCACAGTAGATAATGTCTTAAAACTTATTGCTATCAATGTATTCATTAATGAATTCTTCATTATTCTCATAAATGTGGCCATTTTTTCCTAAGCAGATAAAAAGACTAAAAGTTAAGTTATTAATATGATCAAAATATTTATACAGAGCAAATGAATAAAAAAAGGGGTAGAAAAATTAAGACCTAAACTAAATCAAATAATTTAGAGTACTTCTAAGTTACTTTTACATGTAGATGCGAAGCAATAAGCATGTCTCAAGGGTCTAAGTATTTACCCAACTTTAATATAAAACAGACTAAGATATACTGTTTGTCGAAATATTTGTACACTTGCACAGAATTTTACTATGCGTTCCTAAGGTAGACAAAAGCCCCAGTTACAAATTACCACCTTTATATACAAGCAGGCTTACTAAGTGATAAAGACACTGATAACGAAATTTAAATGTGTACATGTATTCAAAATGTATGTCAAAAAGTTGTACATATATTATTCTAAATGTGGAAAAGAGAAACTAATTCAAAATGATTAACCAAGTAAATAGCAATTATTGTGACATAAATTTAATAACTTGTTTGTAATAAGCCTAGCCTTACTGTAAATTATATTAATTCAACAACTCAAAGAAAGAAAAAAAATTGTTTCAAGTTCCAAATTCAGAAGAACAATAAATCACTAATCTAAATATTGTAATTTTAAGATATATTTTGAATGGGTGCGGTGGCCCAGTTGGCAAGAGCAGCGAGCCAGTGATCTAAACATCCCTGGTTCGATGCTCATCGCTGCTAATCCACCGCCGTGTTTACTAATGGTGGCTGGGGCACATAAAATAGGTCATGGCTGCAATGCCCTCCAAGTTCTCAAATTTACCTCTGGAGGTGCGGGGTCAAGTGTTCCAGTCTCATCACTTGACTTGGTTCAAAATTATGGGACTGATCATTTAGACAAGTTGGACTCCGACCTTTGTGGTGCTAATTTTAAACAGGAGCCGCCCCTTTCAGCCCAATAGCCTATTAGGACCTGGTGAATGGAACCTCAAACCAGGGGGCATTAGCAACAACAACAACAGATATATTTTGAAGATAGGCAATTAAGCTTGACTTAAAGTAGAAAAATTATTCTAAGTTTATATAATTCCATGAAAACTATAATTCTCATTTACTTTGATAACAATTAATTATAAATTTATGTCTTTACTAGAGGCTTCTAGTGGTGCCCCCTGGTAATGCTAAATTTGTTACAGCTTTGCTGAGTTCTAGGCCTTAAGGAATGCCTAAAATGCCATGGTTCAAAGGTAGTGGAGAGTCAGCCAAGTGCTCGGCATTGGCAAACATGTCTTTACTAATGCCAGGTTAATGTGTTATATCTAAACTTGGTTTCTTATTCTTATAACATGGCAAAGTTAAATTTGATTAAAAAGGTTTGACAGGTTGTAAAGATCTAAAACACTTCTTTTACAGAATTTTAATTTACAACACTAAATAATTATGTTAGTTTTCTAAAAACTGATGATAAAATGATCTAGGATACAATTTTGAGCCACATTCAATATTGGGGGGGGGGGGGGGGGGGGAGAAATCAACTATTGCTGCATCATATATTTAAAAACTGTTTGTACTCTTTGAAAATAATACATATAGAAAAAAATATATTTAAAATGTTCCTAGAACAAGATGTTGCTATACTTAAATATATACTGTGTATTTTAAAAGCACTTAAATCATTATCTTTCAAGGGAAATTGAATCTGCCTCAAAAATGATGGAATTGGGAAGTTACAATTTATATTTTATGAGGCACAAGAGTAAATATTGTAAAATGACACAATATTGAAATATTTTCAATTTTTACAATATGTTGACTAAGATCAACATTTGACTTTCAGTGATTTTAAATATCCTTAAAAATCAAGGTTTTAAAAAGACAAGGTATGAATTAAAAAGACTGACATTATTAATACTTATAACTCTGCACTGGAGATATTACTGTAAATTGTAGTACCAATAAGTCTCAAGCATTCTGATGTTTAATTGAAAAGAATTTTCAGGATTGGTTATATTATGATGATTTGAGTTACATTTATTCATTTTTTTAAAGATATTAATAATCATATTGGACATGAATAATTTTATTTGGAAGTTTTCTCAAAACCAATACTCATCGTAAATCAAATAATTCTCATTTTTCAGAACTAATTTTAAAATTTACAAAATAGACACTATAAAAACAAAATGACCTCACATCTTAATACGCATAATCAATTGGAAATATAAATTTCACAGAAAATGGTATGTGCAAAACACAAGTGCTTAACTCATATACACAGTATATTAATTTTGAAAAGCACTAGAAATTGAATAAATTAATTTAGGACAAAACACACACATACAGAAAAGTTTCTTAGATACATATAAACAAATAAAACTATACATGTATTCTATTCAACAACAGAGCAGAAAATATTCAATGCATCTAAAAGTAAATGATTTACATTCTGCACAAATTTATAGCAAAAAAAAGGGGAGAAAAACTTAATGAAACTGAAATTTATAGAAAAAAGAAATTGCTATGATTCAGATTTGAAAATAAACTATAAAAAATACAATAGGGGCATAAATTATTAAAAACATTAATAACCTAATAAAAGTAAACTATAAAAAATTAGTAAAAAAACCATTTACTCACTGAGCAGCTAATTTTTGCTTTCATAGACACACAACGGAATACTTATGGATAAAACAAAATCAAATTCAGTAAACAAAATGAATTTCAGAACTCCCAGCAGAAGGTGAAAATAATTACAGTTTGAGAATAAAAGCTTCTCAAAACATATTTCATGTAAGAATATGGCATAACATAATGTTGTGAAATATTAATCAGAAGTTATTTTTTTCTTTCGTAACAAACAATTGTGTGTTTGTGTATACACAAATATATGCCAATAGACTTTAAATACACACACATTCTACAACTAAGAAATTAAGTTTAAAATGAAAAAAATTAAATGGTTTTAAACTACAAACAAAATTTGTATTTAAAATTTAACTTTAAATTGATTAAACTCATAGATTAAAAACTTAATACACATTTAATGAGTAATTGAATTTTTAACAATATAAACAGAGATTAATTATACTCACTGCTCACTCGATTAAGAATTTTTATAATTATATAATTCAGAAAAATATTTTTAAAATTGTACATCTTTAACCACTGTCATTAATTATTATACGTACATTTAAAAATAACTTACACATACTATAAAAAATAAATTATGGTGAAATTGTAAATTGATTAATAAAATGTTTCTTCAGTTAGCCTTGCTTAGAAAACGGGTATGACTTATAGATCCTAAGTACAAAGGCCATTGTCTAAATCGATTTTAAAAGGTGGTATAAAACTGAGATTAGTTCATACAGGCAAATAATTCAAAGATAAAATCAATTGCTATGCAGAGAGGGGATTGAGGATATCATTATGTTTACTGAATTTCAAATTATTACAGTTAAAAGTAAATTATGCACACATATCAAAATATGCTCAGAATGAACTATTGATAAGTAAGCAGCAAAAAATTAAACAGCAAGTTCTATTGGGACAGAAAGCATTCTATAATAAATTTAAAACAAAAGTATAAAAATATTTTTTTTAAAACAAATGTTTAAATGCGGTGCAACAAAAGCAATGGGGAAAATGGTTTTTGTTATTGTATTAGATATTTAGGAGATATATTTTTTAATAAGATTACTATGGTACATTAAAATTTGAAGACAGCTCTTTTGTTTAGTCTCTTTAAACAGAAGTCTACAGTCAACAAATAAAACCAGATGTCCTTTACAGATTAAGAGATCTTGGACGAAATGAAGAGACCCATTGCCGAGCTCTTTCAGTAAGTTCAAGCTGATCAAAAGTTCTTCCAAAAGTAACATCAGCCCATTCACAAAAGGCCTATTGAAAACATAAATAAAAGAATGTCATTTTTCACCTCTAAGGATTCCACAAATACATCATTTTTTCTTTAAACAAATGTAAGGATTTCTCTTATATAATAGTGTGAAGGCAAAATTAACCCTATTTAACCTGATAGAAAACTAATTTGCTCCTCAATGCACAAAATCTTTAACTACATCAAAACACACTTTGTCATTATATCTTTTATTGTTGTTTCTAATGCCCCTTGGCTGGAAGTATTCTAGACCAGGTCCATATAAGCTAGCAGGCTGAGGCTCTAGTTTATTATGACACCAAAAGGTTCCGATTCAATTTTTCCAGGTGCCATCTCAATTTTGACTGAGCAACCCCAGGAACAACATCTAAGGGGATCGTACGCTCTCCCACCCTCTCTGACCTCATAGGACTTTCCACTCTATGGATTTAACGTGCCCATACCCAGGCTAGACAAGGAGGTATTGAATGGTGCTTGTCAGGATTCGATCCAAGCACCCTCAATACTGAAAGCCGACATTCTACCACTAGACTACCTCAGACCCTTTCACTTAGTTACTTTATCTTGACACCTATGACTTACAGACAGATTTAGAACTTTTATAATTCATGATTATTTTATAATAATAAAAAAAATGCACACAAAAAAAAGTATGTAGGGTTAGTGGGCTAAACATACAACATACAGTTTAAAGTCTGTCCCAAACAGTACAAACATTCATACAAAATTCAAGGCTTGAATCTGCAGATTATGTCTCCAAAGGGAAGTTTCCCAACCATTCAGCCATCATACATCCCTTAAAATCTTGTCTCACAGACAGAAGATAATCATGTTTTTTTACTGACTTTTAATCATAAAATTCTCAGACTGTTTAGTTAAGGAAAACAGTTTTATTAGGAGCAAAATTAGTAGCCAAATTTCTATAAATTCCTGTAGGAAATTTATTTTTCTATTTTAAGATCTTATTCTTCTGTTTTAATTATCTTTGGTATTAAGATTTAATACTGAATGTCCAATAATATAGGATGAAGCTTTAAGGATTAAACCCTTTAAACACACACACAAAAAAGTAAAAGATCAATCAGCATATTATAGCACCTGTATAAGAAAAAAGGGTAGGTTGTGAATGGCTGCATATTAAATATAGTGTCTTGACACAGAACTCGCTTTCTAACACCAAAATTATATACTTTTTAAGGACTTCCATGTACATTATGAAAAGAATTTCAGGACCAAACAAAATATGTAATTTTTTAATTATCTTTCAAAAAATATTTCTAAATAATGAAGTTATGAGATTTAATCAGTATTTCTCTATTAACTGTATTACGTATTTAATACTACCTAAATCACAAAATTTATTTTAAATAAGATGCTAAAAATAGCAAAACAGAACTCCTCGAATATTAAAGATGTCACAAAATATAGTGTATATGGGGGAAAAAAATTAATGTTTTACCCTCACAAAATAAACAATTATGAAAGCAAAGGATGTAGATATATGGACTTTTGAAATAAAATGACTAACTCG
Organism: Dolomedes plantarius; assembly: GCA_907164885.2. Classification (NCBI taxonomy): domain Eukaryota; kingdom Metazoa; phylum Arthropoda; class Arachnida; order Araneae; family Dolomedidae; genus Dolomedes; species Dolomedes plantarius. The sequence continues at coordinate 137,356,165 of OU015498.1, forward strand.
AGCTGAGCTGAGCCAAGTCAGACATACAAATGAGTAACCCTTAGTTTAATAAGTAGATAAAATACATTAGCAGCAACCAATTAACAAAAAGGATTAGGTTAATTGATCATTAGCTAATGTATGGGACAAAAAAGAATCTATAACTTTACTTTTATTAAAAATATAATTTCAAAAGGAAAATCTGAAAAAAAAGAAAAGAAAATGTTTTTAGTTCAGTGTTTTAAAAATGTAGACATAAGGACTTTTAATTTTTTTTTTTTTTTTTAAGTTGCTCGCTTATCTTTATTTAATAATAAGCTGAAAAATATCTGTAAAAATTGATAAAAAAGTAAACAAATATAATTGAACTTTACCTTTGTAAAATCAAATTTCCTGGGAGTAATATCCTCTTTTCTTCTTCTCTTCGGCTGAAATAGTTAGCAATGATTATCATATAAATAATGCCTCAATAACCAAATCTCAAGAACACAAAACAAGTACATCAGTTTAAGGGATAATTTGTTAGCAAAAAAAAAAAAATATATATATATACAACATTTATCAAATTAAAACACAAGAAATAGGAAAACTCTAAGATGACACTTAGAAAAATAGTTAAGTACAACCGTTTTATTTATTTAAAATGTTACCATTATTTTTTAAACAATTCATTACCTATAAGCTAAACTTGAACACCTTGAAAACTTTTATGAATATTTTACCTCAGAAGAGTTTTTCAAAGCATTTGCAGTATTATGACTAACTGCTAATTTAAACTAATCAGGCAAGATAAGAAATTAGTTAATATTACACTCATCTCTTGAACAAGTGACTGTATGGCTCCTTAACAGCCTAACATCTGGAATTCATGAAACCCTGATTCCTCACATATAAATTTTTACTTCTTACTAAGGGGGAGATATCATTCTTCTTACTATATTTTAATGATACTAAGTGGACCATGCAACCCTTTTGCATGCGATTAAAATATGATAAATTTTATAGCAAGGTAGGTGGTTTGTAGGAGAATGAAAGAAGAACCGGTTCATTTGTAGCAATTGTTTGTTTGTCAAATAAATAGGGTGCATAAGGATAATGCAAAACCAATAAACAAAATGCCTTTGGCCACAATATTGGAGGTGAAGCATAAGACAAAACAGGGGAACATAAGATATGTACATGTCAAAACACCTTTGTAGACAATATTAAAAGTTAAATATGACAAACTCGTGGAAAATGTGATATTTACTTTACAAACCCTCTTTGTGCACACTATCTGACTACGCCGTTTCGATGCATCCAGGGAAAGAACTTTAGGGCCAAAAGTAAATATTTCACTTCTATTTTTAAACAAACAATACAATGTGTCATTCTGAATTAACAATCCGTCAGAAGCGGAGAACTTAATCTTTAAAATGGTACCTCATTTATCGATTTTAGTTAAATATGAAGAGAGAAAAAGGGATAAAACAAAAATACACCTTTTAGAAATAATATATATGGTTTTCTCCCATGCAAAAAGAATAATGTACACGTACATGGATGTTGCCAATAAAGAAAATTACTAATGAAATCCCAGAATGATAACAGCAAACTATTTTTTAATTTAAAAGTTCAGTGTAATTGATAATGGTAAAACTTTTTTAAAAAAAAGCTAGCATGCGTGCCCTCTAGGGGAAGAAAAATTGTTTATAATCTTTATACTTCCATTTTTAAACAAATAATAAGATGTGAAATTCTAAATCAACAATACGCACAAAGCGGAGATCTTAATCTTTAAAATGGTACCTCATTTATCAATTTTGGTTAAGTAAAAAGGGAGAAAAAGGGATGAAACAAAAAAAAACACCTTTTAGAAATAATATATATAGATAATACATAGATTAAAACACTTGAACACTACAACAGAAGAACAGAAACCTTCAATACTTTCAGTCATTTCAACAATTTTACCCTTCATGAGTTTTACTTCTGCATCTAAGGAGAGGCTAATATATAAATTAAAATTGCAATGAGTCTGTGGGTACACATGTGCATTTACTTTTTAAAAAATAATAATATACATGTGAGGATTTTTGAGGTTATAAAAGTTAAGGCATAATTTTTTAAATTGGATTTTAATCAGGATGCAATTTTTCAGGGAGTTACCTGAAGCATTAGGAGTTTATATTTGTATTAAATAAGACATGATAAAATGCTGAGCTTCAAACTAGACAAAATTAAAAATAAATTAAGCAATAAACATTGGTGATACAAATATTTAAAAAATCTGAGAACCTTAATTTGGGTCAAGCAGGATAAAATGTTATTTTATAAACTTTTTCTTTTTTCAGTAGTTAGGTTTAACTTCCAAAATCACTCAAGCCAATAGAAATTGAAAGGTTTGGTAAATTTAAAATGCTACGTTCCAGACTTCAGTCTTGAAAGAATTTAGGTTAAAAAAAATTTCTTCATCAAAAAGCATTTCTTTTTTCATCCTACATCTGAAGCAAACATGCATTAATACCTCACGATATTGCTCTGAAGAATTTTAACTGCAAAAAGTCAAACACTAACTTTAAGCAAAATGATAATGATTTTTAAGCACTTTTGACATATTTCCAGGTTGTGACAATGCTCAGATTTGTCTAACATTTCCCTTCTAAGCTTAATATATAAGGATGGCCCAAATGAAAGTAAGAGTTTTGTTTTAACAGCAGTGGTTAAATACCCAGAACTTTTCGTTCTGCCAGTAGATGACATTGTTGCAATTTTTTTTTCTCCTATGTCGGGGCAGCGACCACACTGGCCTGAATGTTACAATATAAAGCTGATATCATCAAAAAGTCCCAATGTGCTGTTTCAATGTGATTAAGCAAGGTCACTATGTATGGTCGTGACATGGATTCATCCAAACAAGCCAAGCGAGTGATTATTCCATTTTTAACAGTAGAAGGTGTTAGTGAAACCACAATTTATTGTCATTGAGAGATGTGTATAGGCATGAGTGCCTGTGACAGTGCTAATGTTCAGATGGTTTAGGGAATTTCATAATGGACAACTGAACACAGGATGTGGCAAGACCTGCTCAAGCACACTTGACCATCACCATGAAATCAACTGTCATGGATATAAGCTTTGCTGCAGCACCTCCCCTGGGAGGTCCTCAAATATTCCCCACCCTGCACCCATAGCCCCAACATCTTGCCCTGTGACTATCAGATTTTCAGCCCACTGAAAAAGGCTTTTAAGGGCCACCAGTTTGCTAATGATGCAGAGGTCGACATTGTCCAAGACTGTTTCAACAGGTAACCATGGACGTTCTTCACTCAGAGTATTCAAAATCAAGTAAGTGCAAAGACACCTGCTTGAACTGACAAGGCAACTATGAGTAGCAGATATGTAGCTCATGTATCACTATTACTTCCTCTGTGTTTGCATACTTTATAAACACACAGGAAAATCATAACAGAAAAAAAAAAGGTCTCACTTTCATTTGGGCAAATAATTAATTTCTAATTTTATACAGTACAACCTCCCAAATCCGAATGTCTCAAATCTGGAAACACCCCAAAGCCGGAATGTTTTAATAAATGGCCAATTTTACTTTTCTGTTTTACTGATAGATGTCACTACCAAATAGATCCGTAAAAAAAATGTGCTTCCTTTCAAGGAAGTGGCAGCAGTGATTTTGAAGGCTTTCAAGTGTCTGGGAAAGAAGCTGAAATAGCAGAATTAGTAGAATGTACACATAAAGGCATCATTAGCTTGGATAAATTGGACATACAGGAAGTTTTAAACATCAATGAAAATGTGTCGATTGTCGGTTTTCTGAGCGATTCTGAAATTATTGATAGTGTGGTAAATAACAAAGGTTATGATAACAGTGATTATGAAAGTGATTCTGAATGCCCCAAAAATGAAAGAATGTCAATGGAAGACCTGATAAAATCATTAGATAAAACAATATTAGGCTTAGAACACCAGAATTTTATCTTGGAACATGAAATTATGGCACTATATAGGATTTGAAAAAAAATAATTTCTAATAAGCTGAAACCAAAGCAACAGACATTATTGACTGAAATGTTTAAGTTATAATGTAATTATATGTTCTGTATTTAGGTTTATTTAATAATTAAACCATTTTACATGTTTTTTTAAGTGCGTTTATTTTTTCTCCTAAAATTTTATAGTGTTATTTTAAAACCTCTCAAATCCGGAAAATTCATATATCCAGAATTTCCGTGTCCTGAAGGATTCCAGATTTGGGAGCTTGAATTGTATTTAAAGTTTCTGACTTTAATGACCAAAAAACTACAAATTCTACAGTGCAATTTATACAATAAAACAAAAAGGTTTTTAAATTACCTTATTTGGAACAGCTGGGGCAATAAATGCATTATTCAATTCTGTAGAAATATTAGGTTCAACTAACATATCTCTGATGAAAGATGGAGGTGAGAATGTAACTAAAGAGTCAACAAGAGACTTGCTCTAGAAATGTAAGAAACATTACTTTTAGCAAACCATCTAACTTATACACTCAAAATCTTAAAATTTCAAACATATTTAATCACAAAAGACACAACATTTTCTTAACTACTTTTTTTTCCCATTTTCGTAAACACTGCAAAAAAACAAAAATAAAAACAAGTCAATACGATATGTGAAAAGTAATGCTACAAAAGCAGAATACAGCATATTTTTTTTAGATAATTTTTATAGTGAAATTAAATTCTATAAAAAAGGAGTAAATATTTTCTGAACTAATTTAAAATTCTATGCTAAGTTGAAAATTATTATTAAAAGGCTCTCATTTAACTACAACTCCCCACTGCCTCAGATCACTGATATCATAAAATTTTAACAAAGGATTTGTATTAAACTATGTTAAAATTTTAAAAAAAAAATCATTATCCTGATTACCTCTAAACTAACTGCTTTCTTTTGGACACCTAAAATCAGAATAAAATCTAGTGATTCCACATATCATGTTATCTTAGCTCAATATACTTAATATGTCTATTTTGATTATTCTTTATCTTCTCTATTGTGATAATTCTTTCTTTCATAAGCATAAATGAAAGATTTTTTTTCTCATACTTTTACACAAGTCAATTATAATTACACTATAAACTATTTTACTAAATGTGCTACTACACATTAAAGATTTAACGTGAAAGACATCTTCAAATAAAAGCAAAAATAGCACTTCATTCATACATTTGTGCCTTGATAATTTTAACTGAAATAATTACATATCACTACAAGATTCAAAGGTGATAAAAAACAAAGCACATACAGGAGTTTCAGGATTTGTAACATCTTCAGATATACAAGGTACATCATCATCTCCCCATGCTTTATGCAATGCTTTCCTTGCTTTTTTTGGAGGTTGGATATTCTAAGTGGCGAAAAAAAGACTACTATAAGAATAACTCAATACCAAGGTAGTGAAAAAATGGGATGAAATGCTAACATTAAAATTGAAAATATTTTTTTCTTCTTTTCAATTAAAGTTAGCATGATGGACAGTTTACTTTTCAAGACTTGGGCCAGCATCTATCCCTTTTATCTTACTCTGCACATGATAGAGTTGATTCAAAATTTAAAAATAAATAAATAATGTCTCTGAGTTTAAGATTTTTACTTTCTCCAACAAAAAAAGTTTAAAATTTTTTTTGTGTGTGTGTCTAGATACTTAAAAAAAACTAGTCATAAAATGTTGTTGGAAATATTCTTAGTTTTCATTACGCCCCTAACAGACCACAAAAATCAGTGAAATATCACTTAAAGTTGCAAATTTGATCTGAAGAGGTTGATCAGAATACAGTCGAACCCCATTACAATGAACTTCAAGGACCAAAGGTTTTGTTCATTTTATCCGGTGGTTCACTATATCCAATCTGTTAAGAAAAATGCTAGAGTTCACAAAATGTATAACTCATTAGTTTCAATGTGTATTCAATAATGATGTATTAAAAAATGATAAAATCTATTGAAAAATGAAAAAATGATCATTAATAAATTAAATCGACTAAAATCGATTACATTAAACTGACACAATACTAACTAAATTATGTACAATAGGAAAATGGTGGGATCAAAATTTTCATTTCTTATATCCATGAGTTCGTTATATACCAGGTTCACTATAATGGGGTTCGACAATAGAGTATTAAGTGTGCATTGAAGGAGTTTTTACTCCAACCTCATTGATGAAGGAAAATATTTTTTGTTTCAGGAAACAATATTGCTTCTATAGCAACACTGTTGTATTGTCCAGAATTTGTGGTCTGACATGGCTTAATACACAGTACAGTATTTAAAATTCTTAGTTCTTACAAATTTCAACATTTTGTTAAAATAATCACACATATACACATCTAATATTTCATTGTTTTAATCAAGCTGATAATCCTTTACAACTTTTTTGAAGACTCACACAAAAAACATGGTATAAAACACAACTTTTTTTTTCACTTTTTTTTAGGGATCCTAGTATAAGTAGACAAACTTCAATATGTTCACAAAGCTTCAATTAATCATAGTGCTTTATACAGCCTTGCTTTAAAAAGAAAAGAAAAACTACTCTAATTTCAATAGTAATGAATGAAATAAAATCTTTAAGAGTGGTGCAGATGGATCAAATGGTATAAAAATCCTTTTAAAAGTCACATTAAGTCAGATCTAAGCAAATCAATTTTCATAGCTTATTCTCATGAACCTAACTGGAAAGAGAAATAAAATTTTTACATAAGATTTATGCTGACTGCTTATTATAATTTTACTTGATTGGTCTATTTATACTGCAGATATACAAATTTTAAAAATCCAAATACACAATTTGCAAAACTCAGCAGTGTTAATAAAAGTTACTTCACAAAACATACTGAACAGTACAATATTAAAAATAAGCCATGAGAAATGTTCACAAATATAACTGTAGAAGAAGAAAAGAGTAGAGCTATCAACAACATCAAGAGATGATTGCTAATTTTCTTTAATGTACCAATTTATAATTAAAAAATCATAAGTCTATTATACATCTATTAATAGTTAACTAAGAAGTAGTAAATGCTGGGGATAAGCCAATCTGGGGAAAATTTTAAGATTAAGATTCTCAAGGAGGGTTAAATTTGTATTTATATTATTAGTATAATTTAATTAGCTGGTTGCACTTTATAATTTATTAGTTACAGAATTTCTCAGAGTGAATGAATTACAGTTCTCTTCCTCAAAATTATTAACATTTTTCCCCCCTTCCAACAAAACTTAATTTCCATCATTTAAAATTTATGAGTAATTCATATTATGTTCAACAAAGCTAATAGATTTTTAAAATATGCTAAATATTTGATAAAATGGAAAACTTAAATATTCTTAAAAAGGAACATGAACAGAAGTGGTACATTAAATAAAATTTTCAACATATATAAATAAATTCAGATGCTTGAGTAAAATACCTCTTTATTGATTAATCCTTTCTCGGAAACTGTAGATTTACATTCATCTTCTGTAAATGCCCTTTTAGTAGAATTCAAATTAGAACTTACATTAGTTGAATGCTTCTGTAATCAGAAAGAAGTAGTTCAGTGTTTCTTATTTTACTAAGTAAATCATATATATTTTCACACACAAACCCATTAAATACCAAGCATTGAACAGTCATTATTAAAATAAATAAAAAAATTTGTCATAATATTCTACATATCAGGTTTTATTGTACATTATATTTAGTAGGTAATACATCTTACAGTTTACAAAAGGAGAGAAATCAGATAATTTTTAACTCGAATGAAATAAAACAGAGTTATAATGCAAGAGTTTCTAATACACAAGTTGCTTGATAAAAGTAAATTAAATTTTCTTGATTTAAAAAAGAGATTAATATTGATTTGCAGAGTTAGTAATTGGACAAACCTATTTTTTTAAACTTGACTTTAAATTTTAGAGGTTCAGACTTAATAAGACTCCTACAATCTCTGATTCAATATGAGCTTTGAAAATTTAATCATGAATCACATCCATAACAAGAGAGTAATGGATAATACAGATTGTAAAACTCACAGATAAAACTATATAGTTAAAGAAAAATTGGTATTTAAACAGTTGTAAGTAGTAATGCTGATATTAATTTTCAAAAATTCAACTATAGTACAAATACAGCAATCATTCTAAACAGAGATATCAAATATTTTAACAAATAACCAACAGATTTTCTTAAATAGTATTTTATTCTTTACCAAAAAAAAAAAATATATATATATATATAATGAATTCTTCACAATTGCACATTTATGAGTCATCATTTTTAAAAACAAACTCTTAAAATGTACTATTTTCTTCATATATACAAAAGAATTTCTTTAAAATTTTATAACTGTATTTGTAATTAAGCATTTTTAAAAAACAAATTAACTCAGAAAATTTCAAGAGCTGTTTTATTCTTTATCATCATAAGAGCCACTGCAAAATTTTCAAAATATTAATTAATTCTTCTTCACAATTGCACATTTATGAGTCAAATATTTTTAAAAACAAACTCTTAAAATGTACTATTTTCTTCATATATACAAAAGGAATTTCTTTAAAATTTTATAACTGTATTTGTAATAAAACATTAAAAAAAAAAATTAACTCCGAAAATTTCAAGAGCTGTTTTATTTTTTATCATCATAAGAATCACTGCGAAATTTTCAAAATATTAATTAATTATTCTTTACAAGGGCAAATAGTTTTTTGTTAAGTTTGCTGGTTTAAAGAAGTACAGTTTTAAGAGCTAGTGAAGAAAACTTATTTAAAACACTAAGGGTAAGTCCATGATGCAGATATAAATGCATCCTTCATGACTGTGTTGTACGGCTTTCACAGATTTAATATTCTTTATTCTGAAATCCTTATATAATTCACAGCACATTTGTCTTTCTCTTAGCAAAATAAATAGATAGAAATAGATACAGAATTAAACTCCAAATATTATAATAATAATAATTTAACAAACAAAAAGAAAAAAAGACAAACCAGTTTTCTGTCAGCACTGAATTTATTTATGTCAGCAAGGATTTCTTTTAGCGGAGTAGGTGTATGAAGTGATGTATTTAACATGGGAACTTTAGGTGTTTGTAGGACACTAGAAATAAGATTAACACCACATTAAACATAAAGAAATAATTTAAAATAATTTCAATGTTTTTAATCTTTGTAAATATTTACTAGAAAATTAAATACTTTATTTACAGGCATTTAAAAATTATTCCAAAAGTAAAAACTTAGAATAATTTCATAAACAATGCATTACAAGATGTTAGTTGTATAATATACCACAACCACTAAAATAGTTACCACAACCCATAAAAAAGTTTGTTATATTTCTCAGTTTAAAAAACCATATAATTTGCTTCTTTTAGATAGTTCGTATTTTACTTCTAACTTTTCTCTTTCATGAAACCTGGTCAACCTGCCAAGCAGATGATTCCTCCACAAATAACCCAAAGAATCACCCCTGTATACCTCAGTAGTAGCTCAAAATTATTTAGTATGTAACCTCCAAACATTACTTTATATAAAACCTAGCATAATATACACTGAAGAGCCAAAAAAACTGGTACACCTGCCAAATATCGTGTAGGGCCCCCATGAGCACATAGAAGAGCCGGAACACGACTTGGCATGGACTCGACTACGTCTGAAGGTATCCTGGAGGCAAGTCACACCATGAATCCTGCAGGGCAGTCCACAAATCCATAGGAGTGCGAAGGGGTGGAGATCTCTTCTGACCAGCATGTTGCTAGGCATCTGAGATATACTCAATAAAGTTAATGTCTCGGGATTTAGGTGAACAATGGAAGTGTCTAAAGTCAGGAGAGTGATCCTGGAGCCACTAGGTAGCAACTCTCAATGTGGGAGGTGTCGCATTGTCCTGCTCGAATAGTCCAAGTCTGTTGGAATGCACAACGGACATGAATGATTGTAGATGATTGGACAGTATGCTTATGTACCCGTCACCTGTTAGAGTCGTCTCTAGACGTATCAGGGGGTCCCATATCATGCCAACTGCCCATGCCCCATAACCCACCAATCTAACAGCTTTGCTAGACACCTGCTGTTTTATATAGGCATTGCCGACTACATCGCAATATGCTGATTTGTTGCATATCTCCGTTATTTGCATATGCATGCCTGTACCAGTTTTCTTTTGGCTCTTTGGTATATAACCTTATACAGTATACACCTTATTACTACCAACTAATTTAAATTAGATTGAACACAGCAAATAAAACTGATTGACTCAGAGAAAAACCCATCTTTAAAATAAGAACAAGCAAAAAATAAAATTAAATATACACACACATACCTGGAAGATTCAGTTTCCTCAAACATATCATACAATGAAAAATTGTACTGGACATGAGATTTTGGTGTAGATGTTAGATTATTTAAAAACTACAAAAAAATTAAAAGTAGATAAAAGTTAAAAAGAATTATCAACAAAATCATCAATACATAAACTGAAAACACATTTTATAAGCATATATATGTAAAACAGAGAGCTATAAAAAAACAAATATTCATTAAGATTAATTATCACATTTAAGGGGACAAGGGACCTTCGACATCAAATTTTTTAATTTTAAATTTTTAACTCTATATACAAAATGAGAATAATTTGTAATCTTGTTTTACTACACTGAAGACCCTTAGAATTCAAATTAAGGAATTTTAGGCAGAAAAGGCCTGTTTTTCAAAAAAAATTTCAAAAATGCTATCATTTTTTAAAATGTTCCCTTTGCATTCCAAGTCATTTTAAAATCTTAAATTTCCTCAATATAAGTTTACTGTATATATATACACAAAATTGTGCATTGTTTTTTTTATATAATTCTAAAGCCATAAATAAGCCTTTTTTAAATCTGCCTGTTATTTTATTTATGCTTTAGCTTTCTTGCATGGTCTATAAAATTGAAAAATACTCATGGTTTCAAAGAATGATGCACAATTTTGTGACAAACACTTCGATTAACAATCATGAGAAATTTGGAAGAAATCAGAAGAAAATTAACTCGCATGGAGCCTTTTGAAAAATGCTAGCATTTTTGAAGAACTTTTTGATAAACTGGTCCACAAAATACTTATTTATGAATGCCAAGTGCCTTCTATGTAAGAGAAAAGATATTAATCACTCTCATTTTGTGTATAGAGTGAAGATAGAGAATTTTGAAAAAAAAAACGAGGTTAAAGATCCTGTATTTCCTTTAAAAAAAAATTCTTATTACCTAGGTCAATTTAAAAATCATTTTTTTTTTTTTTTTTTGAGGGGGGGGGGGGTGTCTAATGCCGAGGCACTGTCCTATGACATTCATACAGAACTGCAGAAATTGTAGACTTCTTTTTAACTGGGAGCACCATACAGGTGAGTCAGCATTGCTCTCTTGGTGCCACCTCAGTTTTGATCAAAAATTACCTGGGATGACATCTTTACCCACTGATCTTGTGGAAGGATTTTCTGGTTTATGGATTTAAAGGTGTCACTGTCTGGTCCAGACATGAAGGTATTTGATGGCATTCATCAGACTTTGAACTGAGAACCACCAGCTCGAAGCCCAACATACTACCACTAGGCTACCTCAGGCCCCAAACCAATAAATATTCTTGAATTATGAACAAAAAAGTTCATTTTGACAATTACACTCTTGTGGGTCTCCATGGAAATAACTTTTAGTTACATGGGATGTGAAGGAATTTTGTAAAACTCAAACTATCTAAATTCATGAGAAACTTCTACTTTTCAAACTGTACTCAAAAGTTTTAAAAATATAAAGGTTTATTAAAGATCACTAGCTGTTTTATGTTCCTTTAACCACAGAAATTTAAACAAAGATAAAAAATTGCCATTTGTTACAAAATTGAATATATAATAAACTACAAGACAGAAAGATAGGTTCAAATCTAGGCATGGTTTTAACTTGGTATATGACAGTCAAGTACATAACTAAATACTTTTAAATAAAATAATAAGTAAGAATGAATTATTATTATGAAAGCATGAAAATATATATCTTTTCCACATCTTTCACAAGATTTTAAATCTGATCAACATGCAACATGTTTTATGTATATTTTAGAAGTTCTAAGTTAAGAGCCTTAAGACCTTATGATTGATATAATAAATTAAACAGCCATAAAATAATAAAAAAGCAAAAACAAAAACTAAATGAAGACATTACCTGTGAAGGTGAGAAAGTGAGAGACTTGATTGGAGTGTTTTTAACAGGAGTACTACTAAAAAAATAGCTATCAAAATCTGATGTTGGTTGGAGAAGTTCAATAGAAATTGCATCTGTATCAATCATTTCATTCCCAGGTAACTGTTCTAAAATTTCTTGTTTGATGGTAATATCAGAGGGTATTACTGGTCCAAAATCCATGGTTGAAATAGTTTCCAAAATTTCTGAATCAGGCAGTTTATCAGGTACATTAACACCTTCATCAGAAGGTAAGAAATTTAATAACTGCAAAGATGAATCACAATCCACAGAAATGTTCAAGAAACTCTCTTGTCCAGAATCAGATATGTGAGATAAATCAGACTGCATCTGTGTAATTATTAAGTTTAATAACAAACTCAATGAAACAAATAAGTAATATTAAAAAAGACAAAAAAATAATAACAATAATCAATAACACTCTCCCTCATCCAAATTAAATTACTATCATTATAATAACTCCCAACAATAACACAAACGATAGAAGTAAAAAAAATGATGAAATGCATTAAAATAAAAGGATACATTGATATTGCGCCTTTCTCTTTTGACAGCAACAGGGGAAGCTAGTTTAGTCATCACTGGAGATGGTATTGGAATTAAAGCTTCATTAACAACTTCTTCTTTTAAAGCATCGTATATACTTCCATCAAAAGTATAGTCTAAAAATATTGATACCATTATAGTTGTGAACTCCATGTGAACTAATGTTGACATAATGTTCATATAACTCAGTATGGAATGATACACAAATTAGGAAACCGAAAGAATGCTTTTACAACAATTTCAGAAATTCCTTTGCAAATCTTTTAGAATAATAGAATATAAGAAGTTTTAAAAACTATCAAAATATTAATGGTAGATTTATGCAGAAATATTTATTTAAAAATCATTATATTTTGTAATGGCTTTATATGTTACAATTGTAGAAAAAAAAACATTCACAATGCAGCAAAAATTATACTTCAGTAAGTTTTAGGGGATAATACTTTAGTTAAATCAAAGTTTAGAAAGTAGTCGAAAAATCAATGCATAAAATTACAAATATCATGAATGTATAAGTGGTTAAAGAATGAGCTGATTGCCTGCAGCTTGAAGAAACAAATAGTAAGTGTCCAGCTCTTCTGTAGATAATTTATCTCTATGAGCAATAGATTATAACCAGAGCTATAAATGAAAAATCATACAAAGGAATATTTGCCATATATCCTTTAGGGATTTAAAACATTTAATGGAAGATTTTCAACCTTTTCTAACATACTTCAAAATATTTTAACCCTTAGCTTACGGGATCCAGTTTTCCGATTCCCTCTTTAGAACGAGAAATTTCATACCCCCTTTGTAAGAACGGCCATTAATCAGACTTAGGCATTAAACCAAGAGAAGTATTTTGTAGTTAAGATATTTATTAGCACTTTTAAGCATAATTATATACTATTTTACAAAATTCCTAGAGGGACCCAGATCACTTCCAATAGGTTACGTCGTACCAAACTGTTCAGCTTTCTTACATTAGCTAAGAGCCTGGAACAAACTTATTGTCATCATTGAAACTGTTTCACTCATTGCTAGGAAACCTGTTGCTTTGCTTAATCTGTTGCTATGAAAATATTCTATGTGGTTTTCCTTGTGGAAAGTATCTATATGATAAATCTTAGGTTATTCATAATTTGCAATTATGAATAACCTAAGTTAAAATGTATTTTATATATATATACATATATTCATTCTTCAGCCCGTATTATTGAGATACATGAAGAAAATTCAAGAAATATATATTCAAGAATTCAAGAAATATATATCCAAGAATTCAAGAAATATTAAATCACCAAGAAATCAAGCATCAGGCTTTTATTCATTCAAGAGTCCAACACAATTAGCTGCACACGCTTCACGCAAACCGCGAAGTAGCCAGGTGGCACTACCAGTATGCCAAAAACAAATATATACAATATAATTTCAATTTGCAACAATACATGTTATCCCATCCAGTAAGGAAAAGGTTAAACTTAAACATAAAACAGTAATTGAAATAACAAACATAAAATAATCTACAAAACATCTCACAAACTCACAAATTAAAAAAAAAAAACACCAATATTCTAAACAGACACAATGAGCAATATACCATAATCCTCCACTATACAAAAATGTGGCTCATATTCCTTTATAAGAACTCAGGTTTTTTGCTCGAACAGCAGCAGCAAACAAAATAAAAATAATCTAAATAATTGTTTAATTTATTTATAAAATTAAAGTAATATACAATACAAGAGGATATTACAACTAAATAGGTATTTTTGCATCTTAGTAATAAATCTTTAAGACTAGAAGTAATAAGTCTGAAAGATACATAAAGAGGGAAATATATAAGTGAAAAATTTGACTTATTTGAAAATAGTGCTTCAAGGCTATGCAATTGAAATAACATTGCAAAATAATCAAAATTATTCATGAAAAATAAAAAAAACATGCCATACAAATGGGTTAAGCCATTAAAATACATACAGTTGTTTCATTTCTCTAAATAGTTAAGTTTCAAAAGGCAGAAAATGTGGATGGCTTTTAACACATTTTGATATTTTTTTGTTCTGTAATTTTTCAAATCAAAGATTAGTACTACTCATTCACAATTAAAAAAATTAACACTACTAAGTTGTGGTTTTTCCTCTTTTTTTCCCATGATTCAAAAGTAATCAAAATGTATCAATATATTTAAAATACTACAGAGGAACTCAATACTGATGTGATAGTACTCACATATTTATTTTTTTGCATGTAATATAATATCTATTTACCAATGAGCTCAAACTTATCTTACAATAGTGAAACAATTAAATACCATTACAATTACTTAGAATATTTTGTTGCTGTTTTTACATATTACTGAAGTGAGATTTTTTCCTTTTAAATTAATTAAAATTTAAGTTAAAACACAAAAAAAAAAGTTAAGGTAGAAATAATAACTTACTTATATGGTGTCTGTGTGCTTTAATAGGAGTAACTGGAGGACTAATATCTGTAGCATTTACAAGATCAGAGAAAGACAACTCTCCCAAAGAACCCGAAGTGAGTATATTAGATACATCCAAATTCTCCACATCATCGCTTAAAAGAAAAATAAAACATTTACGTTTGATTTTCGTAATGCTTTAATTTATAATATTATTGAATGAAATTTATATTTCATAAGCACAATTAAATCTTTAGGCAAACAATTATAATGTAAAAGCATCCTAATATATATATATATATATATTTGAATTCAAACCATGTGTCATCAACATATTTAACAGCAAATAGATCTGGAGATGTTTCTTATAATGGCTCTTTATTAGTTTTTACCATGTGGCTAAGTATTCAGCCATTTATGCCATGCTGAAGAATCCATTAACAAGAACAGAAGGTAAATTCTTAAGTTCAAGACTCCTGTTAAATATGAAGATAACACTTATGCTGTAATTAGTGATATCCTCTATGAAGGCATCAGAGGTAATTTTTGTCACTATATGTATTCATGTAATTATATAATAACTCTGGTAATGATGAGAAGCCTGTTTCTGAGTCAATACTTACATGATATTCTAGAAAACCAAATCTAATTACCTGACAAAATGTTCAAGTATGTTCTGGAATATATATATATATGAAGTGAAAGTAATTTTTCTTTTTAGTTTCATTTCTTGTTTTCAGATAAATTTCAAAAACAATTAGAAGCTATTGGTATAAACATCCATTAGGGTTTGACAAACAATAGCAATTAATTAATCCATGGTATGCCATTAAATATAACCTTAGAATAATCAATAATATAAATATATCTATCACTTTCCATCTTTGTGACACCATCAATTTCAGCAATCAAAAATGTATTATTAGTTGAAAAAGATATCTACAACTGCAGAAGGCTTTATGATCTGTGATTTCCAGAAGTATAAAAGAGGATCAAAATTACAGTGAAATCACTCTCTTCTGTAACATTGAGACTTATGCTAAATCCTGATTTTATTCTTTATCCTTTAACTGCTGCAAATTAAAATTTATTTATCACATCAAATATTAATATGAGTAGAAAATTGAAGTTTCCAAAAGGTTAAAAAAAAATAGCAATATTAAGGTATCAGAAAATAATTTTTGTGAAAAATTCATATGGAATATATTGCCAAACTTAAATGATTTGTTAACTTTATTAAGCAATTCATCCATAACAAAAGCAACCTGGTATTTCTATCAGGCATCCTTTTTGTCATATCTGTTAAATCTGATGATGATATATTGATTTCTAACTTATGTCCCCATTCTAATAAATAAAAGTAAGTATATACAGACTTTTACAATGTCTTAAATAGATATCTGGATATATTTTAAATTTTGCAAATATGTGTTGGATAAAATACAGTGTTCCTTTATATTCATAATCAGGAAGATTCGGCACAGATGGAAAAAAAATGTTTTCAGAGTAAGTTAATGATTTTATCATATATAACTCTCATGAATCTCATAAATGATACCATTATATATGTTGCATTATAAAACAGTATCACTAAAGAGACCAGTCACTTATAATGTAGATTGACATATGAACAAAATTCAGCTCAAGATGTAATACTACAGATGTAAATAAAAATATTAAAGAAAATGCATAAATTTTAGAAACATATAAAAATGAACAACTGTGCAAGTATGTAAAACACAGTGAATTTTCAAATACCTTTTCGGTGAATCCTCTACATCATCCCTTGCAAATTCCATATTAGCATAAGCAGGAAACTGATTTGGATTATTTACAGGATACCTTGAAATTTCATTTTCAACTGTATGTTGTACAACAAATTTTGAATATGGCTGTAAACCCTCTACATGAGGAGGAATGCCAGAATGTGGAGCAATTGATTGAATTATCTCTAAATGAGGATGGTCAGCAGCATTTGTTATATCCTCCAATGCATTATTAGGCATAACTGTTAAACTATCAAGAGTGTTGAAAGCTGTATAAAGAAAAATTAACACTAAATTCTAACAAAGATTATCAATCATAATTATCAACTGAATAACACAGAAATTCAGCAGCTTTAGGAGCCATTTTTAAAATTTCATACACTTTAGGTTATTTTCAAACAACTTGAACAAGAGAAAGAGTACTAAAAATCATTTAAAAAAATTTCACTGTACTATAATCAATTATGGATACCTATACATACATTAATATATGACTTTGATTTATTAACTTTTGCAATATGTTTGTTATTTAAATTCACTGTATTATTTTTTAAATAATACCACAACCTTTCCCTCAACAGAATGTTGTTCCTTTAATGCTTGTTCAGTTCATTAAAGTTTATCTGTAATCCAGTCATCAAAACTCTGGTTTAAAGGTTGAAAGGGATTTTTCTTTTATTATTATTATTATTATTGCAGGAGGAAGCTACAATATGCATGACCAAATCTGTGTTCAGATGGCAAAATGTTATATCAAATTTACGTGACAGCAATTCTAAGATGTCATGAAAAATCAGTAATTTCTTTTACATGAACAAACGTGGTACCAATGTTTCAGAAAAATAGTTGGCTATTACTTACAGTAGTCACAGTAAATAGAAAATAATGGTGAACGAGAATCTGGAATGTGAAAAACTCAATATTTTTAAGAAAAGTTATAACATTTAGCCATCTGAGCACAGAAATATTGTCTGTACAACACAATCAAAATTCTGTTCAGTTTACCATTTAGTGAAAGCAGTTTGGCTACAAGTAGGTACAATTAGTTTTGCAGTTAGTTCAAACTGCTTTTATTTAAGCGAATTATATTGCATTTTGCAGGAGCAAAAGCTATACTGTGCAGAATATACAGATTTTTTATGCTTGTGACGAAGAAATGGAATTGGAATTCTAGAAGAAAGGAGAATTGGAATTCTAGAGATTGGAAATTTTAGAGAAGTTAGTGCCTCTGAACATATTAACTGATAAACAAAAACCTTGCTTGATATTAAAAGATAAATAAATTAACAGAAACAGATAAAAAAAATAATATAAACATTAACAGAAAAACAAAAACTTTCTTTATATTATAAGATTTTTAAAATAAATTAATTACATTTAAAATATAAGCTTTAACATTCAGAATGTCTAAACAAAGGTAGAACTAATTTGACTAAATATAGATCAAGTTTAATAAAATTAATTGAATTTGGAATCTTAGTAAAATTAATAATGTAAAATTATAAGAAACTTATTATTTTATGCGAAGCTTTGCTTGTTAGATCTCCCACAAGTATATCCTCTGTACATGTAGGAGCACAGGAAATAATTTTCTCTGAAATACTGACACAAAATCAAGTGTTCTTCAATACAAAAACAAAAATATTTAAGCAATTTTTTTTTTACTAGCTTCCATTTCCTAAAGGAAACAAACTTGCTAAAATATCTAAGGCAATCTATTTTTCATAAATTCGTATGACACAAAGCATTTCTTACAAATTTGTCATAAAGTAAAACTATAATTTTTTATGAGTATGCCACTAAGTTTTAACAGAGATAACTTACCAGACCGCTTAGGAGCAATAGGAGTCTCTTGTTTAACGGACTTAGCAGTCTGAGTTGTTTGATTTATGTATTTCTTTTTCTGCATAGAAAAATTTCATTAAAATACAATACCATTAAAACAAATTTATATATGACAAGCTTAATTTTATACAATCTCACCTTAGGTTTAATAGATGGACTAGCAAAATAGTCTTCAGCTAATCCAACCTTTTTCTTAAGTGTTGAATTCCAATGATTCTTTATAGCATTATCAGTCCTAGAGTAAAGTATGCATTCAATCATCACTAATTTAAATATTACTTCCCTTATTTTAGCAGAAATTCCAATTTGTATCCACATAATTAATTATTTTAGCATAGTAGTGTTTAATACATTTAATACAATAATACATGAAGTTAAAAGCGAAATGAATAAATTTTTTAAGTTGCATTTGCTTCAAAGAAAAATATTACATTGGTTACTTTCTAAAGGAGACTCTAAAAAAAGGTTACTCTCTAAGGGAGTAAAGAAGAAGAAATGCATGATACAAACAAAAGCAAATTCTTAAAAAAAGGTACATAAAGATCCTTATGCCATATAGAGATAACCCACAGCTATGAGTGGTAACTGCAAATGAACACTAGGAACTTTGATTGCCTACATCGGGAATCTGAGACCGATAGCAATTAATACAAGTTATATAAACAAGGTCTGTGATTATCCAAATCTATACTACAAATTGAATATTCCCTCAGCAAGTCCTCCATCAGGAATATTTCTCAACCAGACAGATTACCATAATAGTATATTCTAATCTCTTCAGAGCTTCTCCACTCAACAAAGACTATGGCCTTCAAATGACAGACTTGTAGAAACCACTGATAAAGGATCAAATTTTTACAAGTATTGCCTTAGTTTCTGATTTTCACCCCCAACATCAAAATTGTGAGTGATAGAATAAACAATAAAATCATTCTATTAAAAAAAATAAATATGAAGAAAAACTAACCGTCCAGGAAGTTGTTTTGCTATTTTTGACCACTGATTCCCCCACAATTTATGGTAATAGCAAATCAACTTTTCTTCTTCCAATGTCCATGCAGTCTTCTTGATGGAAGGATTCAGATGATTATGCCACCTGTTTAAAAGATACATAGAAAAAATTTTTAAAACTATTAATTTTAGCTATCAATAGATCAGATGCCCAGATGTTAAAAACACACAGAAAACTTCTATTTCATTTTCATTTAAAGAAATTTGCCAAAGAACTATAAGCCGTATTTTACTTATAACAAAAAAATAAAAACACTTGCATTGTGAAAGGGAGACTTTACATGAAAAAATATTAACTGCCAAATTTCTATCCTAGCAACCTTCATCTAGTGACGGGCAAGTTTTACAGATATTGTAAAATTAGAAACCACCAATTTCTGTCTTCTCAAATACATAAGTCGTATTCACCTACCTTTGAAAATTGAGCAGTAATCCATTTGTTCGGGGGCATAGATACCTATATTCTTGAGGGAGTGTTCAACTAAAACTCACTTCAATGAAGATACTTTTGTATTTTAAAACCGTTTAATTACAAGACTAATATTTAAAAACACTAGTTACTAAAAATACAGCAGTACAAAAAGGGTTACAAAACAAGCAAAAAAACTTGCTACATCACTCTTGCAAACTTCATTTTATATGATCACTCGGTCAACCATTCACTTCATTTCATGACAACATACATTTTTGCATATGGAACTCGGTTACCATTCACTTCAGTTCACGACAGGTATTAACATTGTTACAAAAGAGAGAAATTATGTCAGTATGATCTGAGGCTCTGTTCTCCAGTGTAAGAGAACCATTCTAATACAGAAGTGCCTATGTGAAAATTGAGAACAATTGTGTTTGCCTGTAAAATTATACTGCACTGACTAAGAGAGATCTACCATCTACTGAAGGTCAAAGTTATAGAAAGTAGACCAATAACCCTTATAATTCAATTACCAGAATCAACATGACTATATCATGTTTTGCTTTCTTAAGAAAAGAAAATGTTTAATTCTCTTCTTTTTTAAGCAACATTTACAACAGAAACAGTGACATTCTTGATGTAATTGAGAACCAAAAATGTATTATGAATAAATACTGTACAATCTTTAGAGTAAAAGTTTAAAACTTGATTCCTCATGACTAATTATTATTCTTATGATTTATGATTATTTTTATATCAGTTGTAAAAATCTTCAATGGACTACTTATTGTTCTACCCCCATATTACAATACTATATGTTTATAACTCAACTTAATGGAAATTATATTCAGAATTTATTTCATTTCTAGCACAAAGTTTGAAGGAGAAAATTAACCTTCAATAATTTTTTTTTTCAAACATGAATGTAGACATGTTCATTAAAAATATTAATAATAAAGCTTTAACTTGCATTAATTTATCCACGTAAAGCAGACAGCAACTTTAT
Source organism: Dolomedes plantarius (assembly GCA_907164885.2). NCBI lineage: Eukaryota > Metazoa > Arthropoda > Arachnida > Araneae > Dolomedidae > Dolomedes > Dolomedes plantarius. Next base: position 137,377,388 of record OU015498.1, read on the forward strand.
AAAGTAGCAAATATTAAGTAATGAAAAATATTAGAAAAGACATTTCATTGCTTCACTTAACTTGAAATAAACAGCTAAGATGAAGAATTGATATTCATTAAAATAAAAAAACTAATTAAGATATTACAGATACGTTACTAGTACATAAAATAAAACCATCGAATCCTTAAATATATTAAAAAAACTAACAAATAACATCTTAAAATTAGAAAGGAAAACTGAGCACCATTGTGCATCATTAATTTCTGAAACTGAATATAAACATAATAATAGCACAGATCTATCTCTCTGTCTGGAACGCTTTTTCCTTTTTGTTGCCATATTCAAATGCACTTTGATTACCACGTTTTAAAAATAAAATAAATTGAAATTAAGCTTTAATTGTTGAAATATTTTAATATTATACTTTCCTCTCAATCAAAATATAAAAAAATATTTTTCAACTTGTAACATCTTTAAATGAAAAATACCGAACACCTCAATGGTTTATATTTGACACGTGTTCATTTATGAATTAAAACAATGAAACAAATATGAAACAACTAAGTTAAATTTTTCCACCGCAGTTAATGTATTAATTATTTAGCATTACTGGAAAATTTACTTTAATACGTTTACTTATTATGTTTGATGCTGTTAACAGACAAAATTTAATATTTCATAATTAATGCATATAATAGAATTAAGTAAAGTGATGCTATTATGTGGAGTTCAGATTTTATTTAAATTTATATTTAAAAATTGCATCTTAAATGGATTATAATAGTACTGATATTGCATAATTTTAAATAAATAAAAATGTGTATAATTTAAATACAAGAAAGTAGAGAAGCTATTAAGTATACAAATAATATTGACTTCGCAGATGTAAATTGATAAAAATTAACATTACCACGTCATTTTTGACAGGCTAACCACTAGTATTATAAATAGTAATGCTCATATTGCACTGCAAAAAAATCATTCATTCAGACAATATAAGAAAAATTACTTTTACTGTCCTCTTTTTCTCTTTAGATACACTTTGAATTCATTTGTTATACAACATCACATATTTTATCCTTTGCATTGTATAATTTTCCAACAAACGAAAAAAAAATCAAATACACTTTTAATACAGGATAGCAATTGATCAATTACAGTAACCACCGCTTATAGTGATCAGTGGTTATAAGAATCAACCGTTTATAAGAATCAATATCGCAAAAACAAAAACAAATGTATTATTTCCATGTTAAAATTTCCGCTTTAAAGAATCAATCCACCGGTTATAAGAATCAGTTTGCAATCTTCACCTTCCTTTCATTTTTCCAAAAAATGCCACTTGAACTCTCAAAAGGTACGAAATTCTTTCTTAAATTTTTGAAAAGAAAGATTGATAAAACTTTGGGGTGGAAAACAGCCGTAAAATACAATCCTTTAGACATAACATAAGAGTTTCTCCTTATACGTTTTTGCTAAACACTGTCTTATTAGCTTTACCAAGGGGCATCTAACCCGCCCGGGTCCGATTTCGCTTTTCTCCAGACAGGCACTCCTTTTTTCCCACCACTTACTTCCTGGTTGCGGATTTCTGGACCCTGAAACACATAAATCTTCCACGAAGTGTCCACCATCACTTACGCAAACGGGACAGTGGATTCAGCACTTCAAACCGTGAAACGTAAATGGATCCATTTTGCTGAATCAGATGAACCAGATGCTGAATCAAACGTTTCACGGTTTGATTCAGAATCAAACCGTGAAACGTAAGCTATAAAGTGAATCTTCGTCTGAGACTGTAATAAGCATACGTCGCTAGTATTCACTTTAGTTTTCTAACAAAATTGCCAGTTAGTGTTAGAACTTTTTGATAGTCGAATTCAAATATGATAAAAACAAGGAAAACTCTTAGTTTTTCTGAAAAACAGAACTTGTTATTTAGATATGATGCTCTTCCAAAGTGTAGTCAAAGAGAAGCTGCCTCTTGTTGATTTTATAATCATGTGTTGTTACTTATAGGTCTAGAAATTGAATTATAGTATTTGTTTAGAAATTGAGTATTTTTAAAATTATAAAAAATAATTTTAATAAATGATAAATAACGTAAATTAAAGAGAATTTAATGGTAAATTATGTATATATGTGCCTGTGTGTTTATATATATGTACAAGTATATATTTGTGTATGTGTGCCTGTCCAAAGGGAAGTTTCGGTTATAAGAATCAACCGCTTATAAGAATCAAAAACAGTAATAACAAACGTGATTCTTATAAGCGGAAATCACTGTATTCTAAAGTTCAAAAAAAGAATAAAAATTTTAAAATATATATAATATATATATGTAATACAAGCGCTAAGGCGGTGGCGAAGCTCAACAGGCCTGAAAATCTTAGCCTATCGGATCCGAGATGTAGTCGAAGTGGCTGGGAGTGGCTGGGATGAAGAAGAACTAATTTGAATCCATACCAGAAGGAAGAGGCAGCTGGTTGATAACATTTCTTTATTTTCCTCACTGTTTCGTAGAACATCAACTAAATTTACTCGAATACATCGCGCGACGCTGGCCGGGACGGGGACGCGGCCCCGCCCGTACAAATTTGACAGGAGCGAAAACTACATGTTTTCTGGCTGTGAGCAAACAGACAAAGAAGCTACGGAGTTATCGAGAAAAGCGCGGATTTTTTAGGCGGGCTGAACTGTAATTCGTTAAAAACTGACACGTGATTAAGTCGCGTCATATGAGGTGATGGTCTCGCGATGTTCCACGCCGTTCGCGTTATATAACTCTTATATAAGCTTTGGTCACACGTGCCTTAGGGGAAAAACTAATAAATTATTTCGGTTTGGATTTAGGTCGCGATTCAAAGGTTAAGGGGACGGTATTCTGTTGCGTTAGGATGAAAACTTTGGAACGGGCGTGATAAATAATAAAAAGGGTTTTTAATTTATTTCATATATATATATATATATATATATATATATATATATATATATATATATATATATATATATATATAGATTACATAATTTTTTAAGAACTGAAAAAACTTAAGTATTTTTACCTAAAAAGATGACAGACTATTCTTGATCCAGATTAGAAAAAATTTAAATTACTTTTAAAATAGAATTACCTTTGAAAAAAAAAAATGAATAAAATATTAAAGTGAGCTTTTCTACAAAATGAAACCCAATAGCAATCAAAATACCTCCATGTGAAATAATTAAAAACTTAATATCCCAAACTGCCTTTCATTTTATCAACACAAAAATAGCCATAAAGTAAATACAGTGAATAATCATTTGATTCAACCTTTATCCTAGGGGAAATGAAAATGCATGAAATTTTTTTAACCACAATTTTTTTACTACACAGTTACATAGAGAACATAGAGTAACAAGAAGTTTTCATTAAATGAATTTAAATTATTGCTGAGTAAATTTAAAAATTTATACATAGAACTAAAGATTTAAATACAAATTAAAATTACAAATTCTTTTGAAAATCCCCTTTTAATATTTTCTACCTTTAAAAAAAAAATGTGTAAATTATTTAAAACATAAAATTAAATGAAAAATGTTATGCTATCGAATCCCAGTCATATTGGTTAGGTTGGACTTTGGAGCACCATAATCATTAGTTACAGACAGCTAAAATAGACTTGGACCAACAGTTTAAAGCCAATTACAAATTACTACAAACAATCAAGCCAATCATGAGACTTGCATCCACAAACAGTGGTTTTGAAGGTCAGTGCTCTAATGGTTTGGTCATGACACAGCTCCAGATTCATTAGGTTAATTCTAAACTAATAATTTAATCTTCCATAAAGATACTTGAACAGCACTCTCATGCAGAGATATGCAAAAATAAACTAACTTTATACACACACACACACCTTTCTCGACACTGTTTTCCAATCCTTCCTTTTAAATGTTTAGCAATTAGGGTCCATTTCTTAGGTCCATATTTCTTCACCAATTCAACAACCTTCTCATCTTCCTGTAAATAGTTTCAAAACAAATTAATTTCATATAATTTCAAATACTTAATATATAGGTACAATTTATGAACAACTTTACTGTAACTAACTTGTTGAATAACTTTCACCTTTAATCCTCTGAATAAAATTTAATCCCAAAAAATTGATTTCATATAATCAGTAACATTTTAAATCTTTATGATGTTGCATTAAAAACTCCTCTCAGAAGAATTTCTTTAAATAGCCCTTTTTATGGATTCTTTAATGATACTTAAAAATTTGGAAAAAGTAAGAATATGGGTGAAATTTGATCACTCTCCTAAAAAGGAATCTTCCAATAAAAAATAGAGAGTAATCAAGTATATAAAAATTTCCAATACTTGTTTGTTTAAGTCATACTTTTTTTACATTTCAAGCAAAATTAAACACATTTTGTTTGAAAACCTTTTATAATTTAAATGAAAACACAAAACTGAACATGACATCTAAAAAACAATAAAACTTACCTCTTTTGTCCATGGGCCTTTAACCAGCTCAGGATTAACAACTTTATACCATCTTTGTTGACATTGTACATCACTGCGATCTGGGAAAAGACTGGAAATATGTTCCCATTGACTTTCTCCATATGTTTCAACTAACTGTTTCAATCTTTCATCCTAGATAAAAAGTAGAATAACAATATTCATAAAAATAAGAATTTCATATTTATACCTTCTTCACTCCTTTTTTTTTTTTTTTATTTATTAAAAGCTTCATGCCTTTATGAAAAAGTAAAAGCTTCACGCTTTCATGAAACATTAAAAGATGCAATGGAGCATTCATAAAGCATTTAAATGTTTCATGCTCTCATTATATTCTAACTAGAAACAGGTAGCCCTCGTACAGCACGGCATCTTATAACACGGTTTCGCTCTAACACGATAAGATAAATTGCGGGAACCCTCGTATTACACTGCAACCTGTAACACGGTTTCACTCTAAAACGATAAAAAAAATGCGAAAACCTTTGTACAACATTGTACTTCTATAGCACTAGATAACATGATTTTTGTTTAACACATTTAAAAACTAAATAACCTTAAAATAATGACGGGAAGGAATAATGAACTATAGTGGCATTTACACGAAAATGTATAAACAAATTATAATCTATTCATTTATAACTATATAAAATTACAAGAAGGCCTAAGCTTAGCTGAAAATCGTGAAACATTTTTTCTGAATGCAGACCCTTCAGCTGAAAGAAGCCGAAAATTCAAAAGGGAACTGAAAAATTGTCTATCTCCATACCGTGAATCTACAATGACCTTGTAAGAACCAGCAAATAAACCAAAATTAAAGATTTTTTAAAGAGGATAGAAGGTGCAAAAAATCGATATGAAGAAAAAGGTTCTGAAAGTGAAGGTGATATCGTTCAATCGAATAAACGTTCTTGTTTGAATGTACTGAGCAGTGATGAGAAAGAGATTTATTAAACTAAAGTCACATTAAATTAAAATAATTTTTTTTTTGTTTCTTTTTGTTTTGTGTTATACATACATTTATATTTTTAATAAAAATTAAATTGCTTGTGTGGAATTTAAAATTTTGTTTTTGTTTTTAATAAGCTTTCAGAACGTAACCCCCCTTTTTGAACTGTGTCTGGGTCTCATATAACACGGTTTCACACAACACAGCATTTTCTAGGAACCTATCTACCGTGTTATAGGAGGGTTACCTGTATTTTAACTAGAAACAAAATCTTATGACAAAACTTATCTTAAAAGCAGAAAAGAGTTTATAAGCAATTTAACATACAGAACACAATGACATTCAGTAGCTTAATACAAAATTTTACAAGAGATAAAGATTTTTTATAGGGGGGGGGGGGGGGGGGGGAGAGAACCATGTAGGATGATTCAACAGATATTATAGCATACAGAGTTAGTTACTTTCATATAAAGGTCTATTAATTTAGCACAGTCACATGAATGTTAAAAAATCTGAAAAACATCCACAGTATAATATACTAAAAGACATGAATTTAGAAATGAAGATTTTGTTTTTAATTTATTACTGATAACTAAACGTTGAAAAAAAATAAAAAACCCCATATCAATAATTACACAGTAAAAAGGTAAAGTTTAATTTGTATATGCTTTAACAGACTTTTAAGTTCATATATCAAAATGTATTCCTCATTAAAAGATACAGGACCAAGAAATTATCGACCAGAAATAAATTATTAACTACTCAATCACATCTTTTTTTAAAGAAGGTCAATATACCTAATATTGTGAGGTATGATACTGAGCACATACACTCAGAGCTTATAAGCATTTCTACAAAGTGAGGCAGATGTTATTAACAAATGGGAGTCATTTATTTAAATCTGTGACCTACTTTACACTTAAAAAATTTTTATTTTTTGTTTAAACCCTTTAATGTCTTGCATTCATTTCTTCCCAAAGAAGAAAAAACACAATTCTTTATGTCCTTGTTCATAAAGAAGAAAAAACACAACTGTTTATAGCAAAGGAAATGAAATGTTCTGAAGCAAGTGTAAGTAGAGTTTGAGAGAATATTGTAATAATAAGTGTTTTCAAAATAAACACTTTAAGAGTGGTCGAAAGCCAGTAAGTTCAGCAAGAGATGAAAGGCAATTGAAAAAGATTGTGAAGAAACGTCGCTTTCGAAGTGGGAGATACTTGCAGAGAAAATGGAAAGAAGTGGGTGTAAAGTGATGAGACCTTTGTACATAAAAAATACCAAACTAGCAAAACATCATATTATTATAGTGAATAATCTAAAGCTCAATCTATCCACAGCAAGGATATTAGACTTGGTTTCTCTCCCATATAGATGTATAATGTCATGATGTGCTGCATTTACCACAATCAGCAACCTGTATATGATGGAAAGGTAGTTTATCATAGTTCTGTTTGCTACTAGAAGCATCTTGTACACTAATATAGACACAATGCTTTTGAAATCTAACAAGTGTTCTTGTGACCATGATAAATACTTACAAAAATTGACATTCATGCATTTTCACATTATGAAATTTTATGCTATCAGATGCTTTTAGTATCCCTTCTCAGCCAAAGAGGGAAAAGAAGATATAGCTGCATAGAATGACATATGTTTAATTTCATCATAAATGTTTCTTTACACAGAATTTTCCATGCATCTTATATAACTAAATATCTGAAATTCTTAACTCAGTATAATACTATGCACTAAAACAAGTCCAACATAAAGTTATCTTGCTCAAGTGAGAAAAAAAAATGCTCTTTTATTATTATCATTAATTATACTTTTAACTTTCATTCAGTAATATCTTTGATTCATAACTTGATATTCCACACAATAAACAGACCATCACTTTAAATAATTGATTTCACTGAAATATCACTACATTATGATTTTTATATTTGTAACATCTAGAGAAAAATTTTTATGGAAAGAATATTTTGTTTCAACTGAAATCAGGGTCATGATTAAGTGTATTTCACAAGTAACATGACTAAATAATGCTACAATTAGTGATCAACACTAACTACACTTCATCGGTACACTTCAACGGTATCCGTTATTGTATGAGAGTATAAAGAAGCAGCAGCCATGAATTGTTTGTAACTAGAACCATTCCATTGCACTGGATAGGGTCCGATATCAGACCACCAGGAAGTTCTGCTTCGAGGTGAAACACTCATCGGCCAGTGTAGAACTGCAGTAATCAGAAACTTCTCACACACTAAACCAAACACCAGGGTGCCTCCATCCCAAGGCCAACAAAAAAGCTGATTTTGAGCCATTGCTGATAAGAACAGAAATGTTGAATAGTCGGGGAATTTGGAATGATTTGCCAAAAATAGGGTACTCCAGAGGCTAAAGAATTAAGGATAACCAACGACGAACAAATAATGGGAGTGGTACAATAAAGCGAAACCAGGCTAAACAAGAGAGAACAAAAATACGAGACTGTGCATCTCAAATGTTCTGCTCATTGTTTAATTAGAGCGTCACTCTAGCTCAATCCAGACATTTATATTTCAGGTTCAGTTATTATGAAAAAACGATCGATCTGATAAATTAATGTAAAGCTGCGATATTCTGAACGAATATTGCGGGAAAACGATGGATCGAGGAACGATCCATGTGGTCTTTTTTGTTTGTTTTCTATGGAATTTATTCGGGACTGGGTGAATTAAACGATACATGCAGGAAAACGATCGTTCGTGATTCCACTGTATATATATATATATATATATATATATATAAAATTAGCAAAAATGTTCTTATATATGTTTATTGCTATTTATTTTAAACCTTATATTATTATATCTTATATTGCAATGTTAATAAATTTTAAACTTAAACATTGTAAGAGTTTCATTAATAATGATGTCATAAATTATTTTAATTAAATACTTAATAGAGCATAAACATTTTAAAAGATAATAAAATTTAACAAGTACTTCTTCCTTCAACCATCTTCCTCTATTAATAATTTTATTTCTAACTCTCAGATTTGGAGTTCCTACAGCATAATCACTGTCATCATCATCAGAGGTATTATAGAAACGAGACCTAGATCTGAAAACAAAATAAACAAAATATTAATATTCATGATTTCATAAATATTATATCAGATTTTTTAAGAAATATATTAAGAACCTGAAACAATATGATATACAATGAAACTTCTCTGGATGGCCACCCCTCTAAACAACCATTCACTTTTTTTAGGAACATTACTAGCTGCCATAGATAAGTTTCGCTGTAAAAGTATATTTAACAATATATTGGCTCAGTAACAAGTTTCGAGAAATGTTTAAAGCATCAATAACAGCATGATTTAGTTTGACTGATTTCAAAATCTACACTAAGGTTACAATAATTTCAGACATGATTCAAACTTTGGGACAAAACTAGAGGAATTTTTAAAAAAAAAGAGTATAAAACAGTAAATTTAATTTCATAAGAATTGAGACTTTTAGAAGGGTTGGTTACATATGCAAGCAAGTAACAATAATGAAAAAAAAGCTGAAAATTTTTTGCCTGACCCTTAAGAACAAACAAGAGTATGTACAAAAGCTGCAAAATAGAACAGGGTTCATACTCGTTATTAGAAATCAAAAATAAGTTGTTTCTAAGAACTTTTTAAGGAAGAAGGAATTGAAAGGCCTCAAAAATTATTTAAATTTTTTTTTCCAAAGTTAAGACATTTAAAAATAAATGAGTATTAGGACAACTTTAGACTTTCTTCAGAAATATCACCTTTTAAAATTCCTGATACTGATAACATTTTGAAAATACTTTTGCAGTTTATAATATATGGTTTTTCCAGCATTTAACCAGATAATTTTAAGCCAGTAAGCTGTACCATTAGAGCACACTGGTACTTTTACATATATTCATATCCTTCCAGTGGCACACCCAGGATTTAATCTGGGGGGAGGGGGGGTGAGTTGAATGGATAAAAATATTTATAATGCAAATTCAATATTCATAATGCAATTTCTATTTCTTTGGGGGGCAGGGCCCCCTGCCCCCCCAACCCTTGGATGCACCACTGTATCCTTCACATATCGCTCACTCCATTCAACAACTTCATATCTCAAAAAACGTGATTTTTCAGGAGAGTGATTTGAAAGTTGAAAAGTAGTATAAAATGTATTGAAAATAAATGTTAATTTTGCTCTCTAGTGGGTAAATATTGAGTGGTGAGATATGACAATTTGCAGAATATACTACTCTTTCAGGGCATTCTGAAAACATGCATAACTAAAAATCGCCGATTTTTTAGATATGACGTTGTTGAAAGGAGTGAGCAATATATAAACATATATATGCAGTGTACTCTCAATAATCAATGTGCTGATTATCTGTGCAGGAGAAAAGTAAAGTCTTTATCCAAAATGATACCCACATAATTTATTAAAAACTGACTTCAAATTTCATCTGATATAAATATATATAAAACAAGATTTTTAAAATAACTGTTTTTTAATAATTGAGAAGATTTTAATTTGATAAAAGAGGTGATAATGTACTAAAATAACACTTCTTTTAGACACTAGGGAAGCATTACCTGAGGAAAGGCCGATGAGAAATGACTAATTTAATAAATTTAATGTCAAGTTTATTGGATTTCAAGAGGTTGATGAAGAAAATCTTCTAGAATGATCAGAAAGTGGTTTACATGAACCCGGGTCTGCATACATTTCGCATACTGAACATGCAGTCACAAAAATTTCAAGAACAGGGTTTAACATACAATACTTAAACTATATGTAAATATTTTTCACTAAAGAAATCACTACTGTAAATCTTTTTACTATTTTTTGCCAAGCAATAATAGAACTAAAATATATTCAAGGATGCAAGAAAATTGTTCCTTAAAAAATTTTAAAGATAGAAAATTAGAATAAGGAAGAATTAAAAGGAGTTAAAGAGAAGAATGTCCTCCATTGATGTTTCGCTACGAGAGTAATCAAACACATGAGACATAGAAAGAACATAAAAATTAAGTATAATTACACCGAAGATTACGGTAAGCTAAAAATGTATGCGCTTATTCGGATTCAAAAACATTCTAAAATTCAATATATCTGTTCATGCTTCAACTCTTTTCTGGCTTACTGTATTGTAAAGAAGCAGAAAAATAAAATTGTACCTAAGAACTGATAAATAATAACTAATAGTAAATAATATATTCTCAAGAATATTACAGAAATGCTGTCTAGAGCAACCACACGATTATATAGTTTTAAAATTTAGGTCATGAGAACAAGGGTGGAAAATTATAATTTTCTTTGAGTATCTCGTACTATTCCTCATTTATAAAATAAATAATACGTCTTAAATAGAAAACTGTCTGAAGTTCTTCAAACATATACCATAATTAAAAGTCAATCAAGTAAATGAAACCGTTGTTTTCATTAATAAGATTTCGGTTGCTACACAGATCTGACAGAAGTTATAAATATCAATATAAGCAATAAATACCTTGGCTTTGATCGCTTCCTGTTACCTCTCCGTAACATAATTTACAGAAGGTCAAAAACAAATAGGAAATATTCCATTTGTTATTCTACTTCAGTAAATGAAGCAGAGTATTTCAATACAAGATCTATCTAAAGGGCATCAACATGAAAACAAAACAAAAGATCCCGCGTTTTTCACGAGTTAGCCGCTTTTTCTTACAGTTCGCGGTTGAAAGAGAAGCGGAAACGCTGTGGGTGGGGACGCCAAGCGATTCAGCTGAGTGGCTTTGATCGCAAACATGTTTATGACGTCACAGATCATAATCTGGCCACATTCATAAACCTTCTACACACAATCAGAATGGGTATAGTAAGATGGATTTTAGGAAGTATTTCGATTTGAGGTGCCATTTTAATGGCTTCAGTTTCCTTAAAATATTCGATCAGGTTCAAACTTTACTATAACTCTCATAATAAATGTTTAATGAAAGTAATGGCAAACACAAAGATGAAACAATAGATTTTAATTTCTGAAAAAGCGAATCGGTTATTAAATGAAGATTCAATTTCAAGGGATAAATATACTGAACTTCTGAAATGTTAATTTATATATACAGTGGCTCCCAAAAGTGTTCGTACACTTACGATTTTCAATAAAATAGGCGTCTATCCATTAATTAAAATGAATATTTCAGAATGGGTATTTAATAATAAGATCTATAATCTAATCTTAACAAAACTATATGAAATATTTTAAAAACATAGTAAACTTTATTTTTAAGAAACCAATAATCAAAAAGTAGCAAAAACTTTATCCCACAAAAGTCATCGTACATTTGTAAAAAATATCTACTGTATATATTTACATCAAGGTTTTTGAACGCAAGTAAGCGTAAACAGAAAACAAAAACAAAAACAAAACTCTCTGTACTACAAACTCCATCCACTCAGCGAAAGGTGTTAAAATGCATAATCTTTGAGAGGAGTTGGAAGTTTTACCTTTCTTTCTTTCCTTTGTTTTTGAGGCGAAATTTGCGGAAGGAAAAATTTTTTTTACCAATTTTTTTCAGTTAAATACTCAAACTTTTGGATCAAAACATCTAAAGGTCACATTACATAAGTTAGCTATTTTTATCCCCCTTTGGAGAATAGTGGCTTGAGACTATAAATAGAAATTTTTTTTATGCCACATAAGTCGACAACATAATATTTTCCTGCTGGTTATTTAGCAGGATTGGGACCTAACGAAGGCATTTTCCGATCCTTCATTTGGGGTCTCACCCTCTAGTGGTTACTGGCTCCCCCGAGGGACAATGATGATGCTAATAAATTGTTGCAACTAATTAATGAAACATTATCACCCTTATTGTTTAACTTAGTTCTCGAACATGTCATTCGAAGGTTGGGTCTTAGAGGCTCAATTTCCTGTAAAACCACACAAATGTGTGCATTTGCTGACGACATTGTAATTTTGAGCAGAAGCAGGCATGCATTAGTTGCAACGGCAAAAAAACTAATAGAATCAGCAAGCGCTGTCGGTCTCTCACTTAATGAAAATAAAATAAAATATATGGAGAAGACCAAATTCGCCAGTGACTACAGAGATTGTCTGATTGTTGATGACTATAAATGTGAAACAGTTAATAGTTTTACATATCTAGGGTCTATCATTAACGTTTCAAATACTACTTCAGAAGAGATTAATTGCAGAATCTTAAAAGGGAATAAATGCTATTTTTCATATCGACATCTTTTAAGAAATAAACTAATCCCTAAAGTAATCAAATTAAAGATATACAAAACAATTATCCGGCCTGTGGTAACATATGGTTGTGAGACTTGGACCCTGACATTAAAAGATATTAATAACTTAATAATATTTGAAAGTAAAATTTTGAGGAAGATATATGGACCAATTCAGGTAAATAGTAATCTATGGAGAATAAGAACTAATAAGGAAATAGAAGCACTCATAAAATGCAAAGACATAGTAAAATTTATTAAAGCACAACGAATATCTTGGCTCGGCCACATCGAGAGACAAACTGATAAGCGAGTGGCAAAAGTTCTTATACTGGAAGCCAATGTGCAACAGACCAAGGGGAAGACCAAAAAAAGATGGTTAGATGATGTGCTATGACCTAAAATGTCTGAAGATAACAAACTGGAAGGGGAAGACTGGAGACAGAGTCGTCTGGAAAGGGATTGCGCGGCAGGCTAAGACCCATCACGGGCTGTAATGTCAACTAAGAAGAGAAGAATTAATGAAACATTTTTATTCCACAAAAATTTTTTATGTCCTTAAATTAATGTTGGTGTTGGTTGCGAAGATAAGACTATATCTTGGAGGTTACGAACAATACGTTGGTAACTAACTTCAGGATAGGCTGAGTTCTGGTAGTTTATGAGGAGAGCTAAAAAAGAGTTGAAGAATGATCTAGATCTTACTTAATGGCAAAACGAAGATCGAGCAAAACAAGTCGTAAACTGTAAGTCTTCGATAATGTTGTATGATGACATCCGAGAGCTGTTTTTATGAAATGATATTAGCTTTCTCCATACCCATTCACTTGAGAGTAAGAAGCTGTTGTGGAGAATATACTATCTCAATTTTCGGAAAAGTTGGAACTCAAGTGGCCATTCTCGTTTTTTTAATTATAGATGAGATACCAAGTCTGGCGATATAACACAAAGAAAAAAATTGTAATGTTTTAAGTGGTTTGGTTTTTAAAAGGAACTGCCTCGGTCCAGCGGGAGATATGATCAATAGCAGTTAGAAGGTATAACAATATTCTTTCCAGAAAGGTAATAATCCGACAATATTGATATTGATATGCTTGAATGTTTCGTCAGGTGTTGTAAATTTGGTCAAAGCAGGACTTAAGTGCTGATAGACTTTTGACTGATCGTTGGCACGTGATACATGCACATGCCCATGTTTGGCAATTTTATACTTGAAAATAAATTTATCAGTTGATAGATTGGTATAAGTTTGAATCCCGGATCAGGATAACAAGCAAATTGAATCAAAAACCAATTTTCAAAAATCTTGAAAAATATAAGGATTAATTTCATCGGTCGATACATCACAGAAAAGTTGTTTTGACGAGTGTAACCGTGGTTTCGTAGAGTGAAATATTTCTTATATAAACGCGAGTGATTACTCATATCTAGCATTAACCAATCAATTTATCAAACACTACCTTAAGCATATACAATACACAATTTATCACTATAACACATTATACATACACATTTCATTATTATTCTGTGATACATATCTATATCTCTATCTATATATTAATCAACAGTTTTCAATTAGCCACCTAACGACTATCACGGGCTAAGTGAGAAATTGACATGATCAACATAGAGGGTAAATTAGTTTCCATACTTCTGGTTGGTTCTTTTGGTGTAACCGCATGGAAGGCACGCTCTCCTTTCGAACAATGGAATGGGACGAGGATTTTCTCCTCGCTCCTACTAGCTTGTCTGGTGACCGGGTGCTGCTGAACTCGGGCTAGGGGGACGTCTTCGGTGAATGGGCGGCATTGGGTTTGGCTCTCGGGCCGGTGAAATGGACGTCGTTTCGTCATATGGTAAGTCTGTTGACGGGAATCGCTTGCTACAAGCTGGCGGGACGTTTGCGGAGGCTCCACGTCATGGCGAATGGCGATCTGATCGATGCCTGGTGACTCGGCTCACGGACTTCTCAGGTGGACGGGGCTTCCGTCTTCTTCTTCAGAGTCATTAACGATCTCTATTGCGAGCTGGTTCTCTAATATATGTATACTAGCTTTATATACCCGGCGTTGCACGGGTGAACCCTTAATAAAGCTTACTTGTATGATATGTATATTTGTATTTTATGGCAATCTATACCCCTATCCACTGGTCATCATCCCATCAGCATATTATAATAACCCCCCCCCCCTCCCCATGCTAATGTCAGCATTAAAATGTTTCTTTCAATTTTGATAACCCACTGGATCCCGGCAATTCGAGGAGTTTGAGGGCTTCCCCGTAAACCCTTGTGAAAATCGCCGGTTTCATAAACAAAGAATTACCTGACGTTGCCCAGGATAATAAAAATGAATGGAGTTAACCTGAGCTCTAGATGTATATGTACTAACAACCGAAATATATACAATTCACACACACACACACACACTTTTCCACACTTCATTTAATTAAGATTGATCTCTCTCTTTTCTCCTACCACCAATTTGGTGTTCAAAATGGTGATATATAGGAAATATAAATTATTCGATTGTTTCTAGCAATTTTTTCAAAATCTAAAGCGAATGTCGAAAAATCGTGACATTGATCGTGTTTGTTACATTTAATCGTGTTTCTTACATTTTAAATCAAGAATCTTATGGATATCTGTTTCCTTCTTTGAGATATGACGGAATATGTAAAAAACACGTAAAAACACGTTTAGCCCCCCTAACCCCGTGGGGGCCAAATTTTGAAAAATCCTTAAATTGGTTTTTAGGTATTCATATTCCTTAGATTTTAAAGCAAGAATCTTATGGATATCTGTTTCTTTCTTTGAGATATGAGGTAATATGTAAAAAATACGTTTTGCCCCCTCCCCCCCCCATGGGGGGACCGAATTTTGAAAATCCTGAAATTGGTTTTAATGTATTCGTGTTCCTTACATTTTAAAGCAAGAATCTTATGGATATCTGTTTCTTTCTTTGAGATATGAAGGAATACGTGAAAAACACGTTAAGCCCCCCCTCCCCGTCCCCTGGGGCCAAATTTTAAAAAATCCTGAAATTGGATTTAAGGTATTCGTGTTCCTTACATTTTAAAGTAAGAATCTTATGGACATCAATTTCCTTCTTTGAGATACGAAAGAATATGTAAAAAACACGTTTTGCCCCCCCTTCCCCCCCTTGGGGGGCGATTTTTGAAAAATCGCTTCTTAAATGACGCCTTCAGCCCAAAAGTAATAAGCTCTTAAAATTTGATATCTGTATCTCCAATAGTTTTTGCTGGGTGTTGATTTCTTTATATATATAGATAAAACACGTAAGAACACGTTTAGCCCCCCTCTCCCCCTTGGGAGACGAATTTTGAAAAATCCTGAAATTGGTTTTTAGATATTCATGTTTCTTACATTTTAAAGCAATAATCTTATGGATATCGATTTTCTTCTTTGAGATATAAAGGCATATGTAAAAAACACGTTTTACCCCCCCTCCCCCCCTTGGGGGGGGCGAATTTTGAAAAATCCTGAAATTGGTTTTTAGGTATTTATGTTCCTTACATTTTAAAGCAAGAATCTTATGGATATCTGTTTTCTTCTTCGAGATATGAAGGAAAATGTGATAAAACACGTAAAAACACGTTTTTTCCCCCTCCCCCCCCCTTGGGGGCCTAATTTTGAAAAATCCTGAAATTGGTTTTTAGGTATTCATGTTACTTACATTTTAAAGCAAGAATGTTATGGATATCAATATCCTTCTTTGAGATATGAAGGAATATGTAAAAGACACGTTTTGTCCCCCTCCCCCCCTTGGGGGGCGAATTTTGAAAAATCGCTTCTTAAATGACGCCTTCAGCACAAAAGTAATAAGCTCCTAAAATTTGATATCTGTATCTCCAATAGTTTTTGCTGGACGTTGATACGTGTATGTATATACTAGTTTGTGCGTATTTTAGCAACACGAAATAAGCCATAAACTGTGCATTTGAATTTTTTGTCATAATGTAATATGTCAATAATAATTAGTTGTACTTTTTCATTTGAAATATTAAAGCATTGTACTTAGATAAAAATTCAGATTTTTTTAAATTTGATTTTCTTTCTAAACAATTATTAAATACAATCATAATTATACTTAAATTAACTATAATACAATAATATGTATATTTGTACCTGATTTAGATACTATTTATCATTTGAAATATTTAAGTATTTTTACTTTGTTAAAACCTGAGGTACACATAAGTGTACCTAAAATTATTGGCCCCCTAACAGTAAAATTGATGTTTTCTCTATTTTATTATGACTTATAAAGGTAAAACAGAAATTTGGAACTGTTAAATATTTTTTTGAAATAATCTTTTATACTTCAGTAGTGAAGAGGTTATAGACAAAATAAAGTCCAATCGTCTGCCGCATTAGCAAGAAAAAAATATTTTTTTGTCTTTTTTTTTTTTGGCACGTGACGATAAATTTATTTAAAGTACCAGAAAAAGAAATCACGTGATCAGCATTTAATAAATTAAATTCTAAAAATTAATCTTTAAAAATTCACCAAAAATCAGGAAATGGAGTTAAAAATTCGAAAAAAATTTCATTTTGAAGGAATTTTTATGATCTTTCTCGTGATATAAATTTCATAAATCTCAATGTATTATTTTAAATGCAAACGTAAAAAAAGTTTAAAAAACAGCTTAAATATTTAATTTAAAAAAATCTAAGAAGAATTTTTGAAAAATCTTTCTTAGTGCACCCCTACACTATTAGAAGAATCGCCATGCAAAATTTCAGCCCTTTAGGTCCAGCGGTTTGGTCTGTGCGTTGTATGTCAGTCAGTCAGTGAATGAATGAATGAATGAGTCAGTTACGGAACTGTTTTATATATATAGAAGATGACGGCTATATCTACATGCCTAGCTTTGCATTTCTTATTCGGTCTCTGAATCCACCTCGCGGCTCTACCTTTAACGAGTGACTATTCATCTACCTGTCTGCTCTTCTCCCACAAAGCACAAGCTGGGCCCGACCTGGCCAAAGGCCCCCCTGGGTAAATCCCAGCTGTGCGAACAGACCCACAGCAGGCAACCACTCACCGCACGGCCCAGACAAGCCCCGCCACGTCAACCCCAGGACAAGTCCCACAAAGAAAGGCACAAGCGGACTCCAGGCAGAACAGACGGATTGGCCAATAAGTAGAAAAATAAAAAAAAATTTGAAGAAAAGTACTCTGCCGGAGGACACTCACACAAGCCAACACACGAAGAAAAGCTAATAATTAAAAAAGTGGTTAGCAAAACTAGAAGGAAAACCCAAACGAACGACAGCACAGAATTAATGAGTGAGCGAAACGCGAGCGGACTTAACTAGGAAATTAAGGAGCCACCGAAAATTACTGGCAAGATGACTCAAAGAAATAAAAAACAGAAAGACGGCAGCGTTGCAAATCCCGGATAGGCCTGTCTGCTCTTCTCGAGCTCAGTCTACATCAGTGGCGTAGCGAGGGGTGGGCAAGGGGGTCTATCATACCCCGGGCGCCACTCGCACAAGGGCGCCAAATGGTCATTTTTTTAAAGTGAGCCGCGATAACAAAAGCCTAGCAGGAACCCTCTGGCAGGAAGCGGTAACATGTGGCAGGAACCGAGCCTGGCGAGGCCCCTCCGGCAGGAAGCGGTAACAAAAGCCTGGCAGGAAGTGATAATCCTCTGGCGGGAAGCGGTAACATCTGGCAGGAAGCGAGCCTAGCGAGGCCCCTCTAGCAGGAAGTGGTAACAAAAGCCTGACAGGAAGCGATAACAAATGCCTGGAAGGAAGCGATAATCCTCTGGCAGGAAGCGGTACCATCTGGCAGGAAGCGAGCCTGGCGAGGCCCCTCTAGCAGGAAGTGGTAACAAAAGTCTGGCAGGAAGCGATAACAAAAGCCTGGCAGGAAGCGATAATCCTCTGGTGGAAACTGAGCCGCATCTGGCAGGAAGCTAGGCGCCAAGGTTGGAACGTCCAAGGTAAAAAAATCTCCCATTAAATAATAAAAAAAAAATATCTTGAAAAATTTCAGATGGGGACCTTGGCTCAACTACTTTTTTGACAGACTGTACATACAGACAAAGCCCTCAATAGTATGTCCGAAACCGTTAAACTGACGGCAGCCGTCTTTGTAGTGTTAAGATTTATTAGGTCGTGATCTTCCTGCATATTGGAGTCACGATCTTTTGGGTATGGAGGTAATGATTTTGTAAAGCGTATCGTTTCCAGTTACGAATTATTTTTTCAGTTGTAAATAGACAATAAAATTTAATTTGGGAGTATGGCCCCAAAAGACGACTAAACACTACCCCTAGGATCCCTGTCGTCAAGAAGAATCAGTATTTTAGTTTTCTAATTTCAGCGCTCAGTGATCAATTACCTGTCTGCAAATATTGGAAGATTTGTCCCCGAATTTTGAATGATAAAAACAAACGCCGTCATTAGAAAAATATTCTACCCGCTAACTGTCTGTAGATAGAGATTTGAATCGTTGTAAAAACACTTGACCGTATATCTTTTATAAATTTCTAGTATGTGTAAAGAAAATTCTGAAATTTGTTATGTATTTCATCTCCCCTTACTAGAATTACCCATTACCCCTTACTAGAATTAGGAAAATCTCTTCACATGTGTTTCTGTCACGTGCCCAGACAATTATTGGTACATAGTGTATTTTCAAATATTTTTACTACCGTAAGATGGAGGTTACTTTGTGACAGAATTTAAATTTTTTCCCCGTGCCAGCCGATTAGTTTTAAAAGTAGCCCAAAACGAACAATTGCAAAACATTGGTACATCCTTTCTTTACGTAGTAATGTATTGCGCTAACCCGGATCTTTAATTACCATTGAGAAATTAAAATTGAAATGTGTCACAAAGTTGCCCCGCCGAGTGGGGCTACTTTGTGACATCTGTGTTTTCGCCTTGAAAGCCAAGAAGAAAAATTACTTGACACAAAGTTAGACAGTAAAACGCTTATCAAAAGCTTGATACACAATTATATATACCTATTACAAATATTGGATAGTGTCTTTTAAGATAGACTATTTAGATGTGAGTAGACCATAAACATTGACGACGGACCAGTTGTTAGTAATTAACAACGTTTTTATTAATCAAATGATTTTAAACAAAGTAAATGGGGAAATTTCCCGCTCGTGGAATGACATCCACACAAAGCAACGTTTTGGCTACTACTGAAGTATTTCTGTCTACGTCATATCAGACGCCGCCTAGCGCATGCGCTCAGACATGCCGCCCGGCCTTGCAATGTGACAACATTCAAGAAATATAAAGTTAAAAGAAACAATTACATTATAAAGGAATAATTCAAATACAAATAATACACAATTTCAAATATAAAAAACACTTATGCGTAACATCTTGAGAAATTATACTATAAACATGACACCATAAAATGGTAATTTTTTCCTTAAAAATAAATCAAATTTCATATCAAACTTATTCATCAATGGGAAGAATACAAATATTTCTTACACTTCTCTTTAACATTTTTCCATTAGACAATCGTAAATTTACAACTCTGACCTTTGTATCTGTACCATGAAAAAGTTCGGTAATCCTACCAGTCAACCATTTCGTACTCGGAAGGTTGTCATCCTTAATTAATGCGAGAGCACCAATTTTTACATTATTTTTTTTAAACTTCCACTTGCTTCGCTGTTATAGATTGTTCAAATAGTCTCGTTTCCACAACTTCCAAATATGTTGGCTTAGTTTAGTTACTCGCTGCCATTTGATAAGTCTATTTTCAGGAATATTTATCAATTGAGGTTCAACAATGGAGGTGATGGGTCTGCCTATCAAAAAGTGACCAGGGGTCAATGTTTCAAAATCATCGAATTCCGATGACATGGGAGTAAGGGGTCGTGAGTTCAGCACTCCTTCAATTTCTGAAATGACAGTTAAAAATTCTTCTAAATTAAGATTCGAATTACCGACTATACGTTTTAAGTGGAACTTGAAAGATTTGACCCCCGCTTCCCAGAGTCCACCGAAATTCGGAGATTTTGGAGGGATATGGTTCCATTCTATACCTTCGTTACTGAGATAATTAGCTAATGTTTCATCTGGGTGATTTACCAGTTGGTGTAGTTTTTTGAGCTCTGCGTTGGCTCCAACAAAGTTTTTTGCGTTATCACTAAATATTTTAGAACTTCTACCTCTTCGACTAAAAAATCCTTTCAAACTGGCAATGAAAGCCTTAGCAGTCAAGTCCGAAACAAAGTCTAGGTGTGTTACCCTGGTGCACATACAAACAAATATAGAAACATAGATTTTGTTGAGCACACCTTTCCTTTGATTCTTAAATTTTACAAAAAAAGGGCCGCAAAAATCTATGCCTGTCACATTAAAAGGAAAGTTGGGTACAACACGTTCCTCTGGCAAATCACCCATAATTTGACTTACTTCTCGAGGTTTGTTTTTAAAGCAAGTGATGCAATTATGTACAGTTTTACGACAAACATCTCTACCATTTGGTATCCAGAATTTTTGGCGAACATGATACAATAGGGACTGTGGACCTATGTGCAAGTTTTTTAAATGAAAATATTTTACAACAGTTTGAGTAAATCGATGCTTGCTAGGAAGTACCATAGGGAATTTTTCATTAAATCTTAGCTTAGATTTAGACAACCTACCTCCTACTCTTAATATTTTATCATCATCTAAAAAACAATTTAATGAAGTCAATTTGCTATTACCCTTAACAGACTTGCCACTTTTCAACCTTTTGATCTCTTCTAAATACTCACCTTCCTGTACATACTTAATAATAATGTTTTCAGCTTTAGTCAGCTCCATATGAGTCAGACGACCGGTTTCCTTTTTCCCTGGATTTTTTACATTATGAATGAACCTGTAAACATGACTTAGAATACGAATTATTTTCACATAGTTATTACTAAGATCAAGTATACTATTTAAAACACTTTTTTCATCAGATAAATTGATTAAAGTAATGCTTTTAGAATTAGTGTCACTTTTCATTTCAGAAAGATAGTTTGTTTCTGGAACATCAGGAACAACGTCTGTAACGGGCAGTTCACTGGATGTAAGAAATGGGGGGCCTTTTAACCACATTGAATTATCCACAAGAGACTGAGCGCTGGTACCTCTAGACACTAAATCCGCAGGGTTTTCTCTACCTGGACAGTGATGCCAGGCATTGGTATCGGTCAGGTTTTTTATTTCATTAACCCTATTTGCTACGAACTGTTTCCAGCGTTTGGTGGGACCTTTTATCCAATATAGCACTACTGTCGAGTCTGTCCAAAAATACACTGTTGACTGAGTTTTTTGGTCGATAGTTTCCTTGACTATCTTGGTTAATCGTGCAGCTAACAAGGCACCTAGAAGTTCTAATCTAGGTATTGAAATCTTCTTTAGAGGGGCAACCCTGCTTTTAGATGTTACAAGATTGACCTCAATACCATTCTTTGTTAAAACTCGTAAATAAACAGCGGCGCCGTATGCCACTTTGCTGGCATCAGAGAAACTGTGGATTTCAACTACATCACCAAACTCACTATTCGAGTTCAGCACAAATCGAGGAATTTTTAATTCTGCTAGACATGGAAGTTCGCTACACCACTGTAACCATTCCTTTTGAACATCAGGAGGTAGATCTCCATCCCAGGGAATTCTCTGTAGCCACAACTGCTGAAAAAGACATTTTACACGTATGGTGAACGGTGCCAATAGTCCCAAAGGGTCGAAGATTTTACCAGCAGCTTGGAGAAGAAAACGTTTTGTATTTTTATCGTTGGACAAGAACTGAATTAAACCTTTAACTTCTATGGTGAAACAATCATCAGGGGTGTTCCATGCCATTCCTAAAACCTTTGTTGAATTTGAACCTAAGCTAATGGATTCGTGTTGATGTTGGATATCAAACCCATCTTCCTTCCACTGTTTCATGAGATTTTCGTCGTTTGTAAACCATTTTCTAAGAAACATCCCGGCTTTCTGCAAGATTTCCTTGGCTTTGTGGGAGACTTCTAGTGCAAGATCAAGGTTGTCGATGCTAGTGATAAAATCATCAACATACAGGCAGCTATCAAGGAGTTGTGTGGTCACAGGAAATTCACCTTTGAACTTTTCAATGTGTTTTCTTATGGTTGCAGATAACAGGAACGGACTGGCGTTTACCCCAAAAAGAACTCGTTTAAATCGGTACACTTCGATGTTTTCATTCATGCCATTAGACCACAAAAAACGTACTGCATCTCTGTCCTTTTCTGAAAGGGAAATCTGTAGAAATGCCTTTTCAATGTCAGAAGTTAAGGCAATTTTGTTTAGTCTAAAGTTTATTAGAATATCAAAGAGGTTTGGATTCAAATTTGGCCCTGTCCATAAGCAATCATTTAAGGAAAGGTGACCAATGTCATGCGAGCTGGCATCAAAAACTACACGAGTTTTAGTAGTAAGTCGGTCTTGTTTCTGAACCGCCTGATGTGGCAAGTAATAAAGTGGTTTTTCCACCACGTCCTGATTTTTAGTTTCTTCCACCCTTTCAATGATTCCATTCTTTAAATAGTCATCAATAATTTCTTTGTACTGTGCATGCAACTCTGGGTTGCGATAAAATTTTCTTTGTAACGAGTGTAATCTTTGTTTTGACACTTTAAAGTTATCCCCTAATTGTTTAAAATCTCTTTTCCATGGCAGTTCTACTTCGTAACGACCATTGTGAAACGTAGTAGTTTCATTAAATATTTTAATGGCCTGATCTTGTTCCGTTAATTTTGGGTCATCATGTATTATACCAATAGATTCCAATTCCCAAAATGACTTTAGAGTGTTATCTATCGTATCACAGTTTTGAATTAAATAACAATGCATTTTATTTTGAGTTTGGATTTCCTTCAGAGACCCAGTAGCTATCCAGCCAAACACTGAATCTTTCATAAACAACTTATCAGCAACTTTAAAGGAATCATTTTTAATAATCTTGAAAAACAGTTCAGCTCCAATAAGAGCATGTATTTTTCCTGGTCTAAAATATGTAGCGTCTGCAAGTTCTATAAAGTCAGGTAATTTTACATCTGAAATATCCAAATAATGCGAAGGAGTTAAATCAGTTATTTTTGGAATAATAAAAAACTCAACACTTTCCTGGAAGCTCTCATCTGCATTCGAAATTGTAGTATCAACTTTTGACTTTATTGTATGAACAGATCCATTTAAACCAGACACTGGCGCATTTACACATTTCTTTTAAATCCCCAAAATATCAGCACACTCATTCGTTAAACAATTTATATTCGAACCATTATCTAAAATACACCTAACTCTTTTCTTGTTTCCGGTAGAATCTTCAATATAAATATACGCTGTGCTTAACAAAATCGATTTGTTTTCTTTTTCCGAAATACTCAGAGTTTGAAACGCTAAGTTTTGCTCTTTTGGTTCTGTGTTTGTTTCCGCAGGACAGTTGAAACCACCGGAAATAGCACCTGCTGTTTTTGCTATTTTTTCAGAATCAGCGATTTGTTCGTGATGTAACATCGTATGGTGTCTTCTACCACAGATTACACAAGAATATTTAGACTTGCAGAAATTAGAAGTGTGGTTTTTATTCAGACAGTTGATGCATAATTTTTCATCCTTTACCGTTTCAAATCTTCTATGTGTATCCATTCCCTGGAATACACTACATTTGTTCAAATAATGTGGATGTTTACATAAAACACATTCTTTAGGTTTATATTTTTCATTAGCGTTAATCATTAAAGATTTTGTTTTGTTATAGGGGGAAGAAACTTTGTTTGTATTCTTTGCAAGGGGCGTGCGATTTATACCTTCTAGTACTAAGCTTCTTTTTTCCAAGAAAGACATTAATGTATCAAATTTGGGAACTTCCTTGGAATTTAGATGTGATTCAAATAATCTTCGTGTTTCCCGATCAAGTTTTTGAAGTATAACACTGACTAAAAATATTTCCGATAAATCATTTTTCTCGTATTTCAAAACACTCATTGCTCTGATGTTTTTATTTATACAATCAATTAAAGCTCTTAGTTCTTTAGTCGATTCATGTTGTAGTTTCTCGTAATTGAGAATCGCAAGAACATGTGTTTCAAGTAGTAAACGTAAATTTTCAAACCTTTCGGTTAAAGCATTAAACAACGAATCGAAAGAATCATCACATGACTCTATTTGTTTAGCATCGCCCTTCAGTGATGCGCGTAGATAATACAATTTTTGTGTTTCATTTAATACTTCATTATTAGTAATTAGATCATTAAATTGACTTTTAAATGTTGACCAGTCCTCTATTTTCCCATTAAAAATAGGGAGAGGTATTTCTGGTAGCTTAACTTTCGTTTTTGCCGTCTGTGCGTTACTTTGGGTTTCGCTGTTTCGGTTTACATTATCAACAATACTAACAGCATTTTTAATTGAATCAAGGAGGGTTTTGAAACTCACCTCCAATATCTCCAGGCGGTCTTCTGATTCACTTAAATCCTCTTCAGCTTCATTTATGTCACAATCAGCGTCATCTAATAGCAGAGAACAATATTGTTCTCGTAAATCTTCCAGTCTTGATTGCAGACTTTCTATTTTACGCATTTTCACACTTAGTTCGCTCGGAGTAGTATTAACTTCCTCAGTTTGTGTTTTGCAGAACTGTTCCAATTTCGTAATATTGCCTTTCAAGGCACCCTTTAATCTATTTAATTTCTCCATAGGTCGCTGGTTCGACTCCGGCTCGACGGACCACTTGTCTTTTAAGATAGACTATTTAGATGTGAGTAGACCATAAACATTGACGACGGACCAGTTGTTAGTAATTAACAACGTTTTAATTAATCAAATGATTTTAAACAAAGTAAATGGGGAAATTTCCCGCTCGTGGAATGACATCCACACAAAGCAACGTTTTGGCTACTACTGAAGTATTTCTGTCTACGTCATATCAGACGCCGCCTAGCGCATGCGCTCAGACAGATAGCTTTATCTACCCACCTCCTCCAGCCGCTCGATGTTGCATTTTCCGTCCTCTAAAATACCACTGGAGAGAAAGAAGAATTTTGTGGGTTATTTTGTGCCAGTGTCAATGTGTCACAAAGTAACCCCGTCACCTTTCGATATTTAGGTAATGTTCTCATATCTCTCGGAAATATCACTACACAAAAGTCATATTGCTCCACAATCTAACCATCATATTGACAATAAAAAATAATTACATGTGGTAGTTGGTTGTATAAGGTGTTAGCCTTCAGCACACAAAGTTTCCGAAGTTTGAGTCAATAGCTTGACAACAGTTTTGAACAATACACTGGCCAGCGAAGACAAATGGCGCGCAGAAACTTCGGATACTGGCCACTAGGTGTCTCTGTATGTCTGAAAAGCTGGTGGCGCTGTTCTTTGCCTACCCGGTATCACGGGCGCGGCGCATGATCCGAAATACGAAAAAATTACTATGTGTCACAAAGTAACCCCATTTTACGGTATTAGAGCAATCAAACACATACTCTGTGAAAGTTCAAACATAAAGTGCAACAAATATAATTTTTGTCCCCGCTGACCCTAACCTTTCTCCTCCTAGAGTACTGATAACAGATTCCACGGAATGCAGGGATGTGGCATAATGCCACTATGTAAAATTAATTACTCTAAAATTTAAAAACTTAATTATAACCGCTATTAATTTAACTTAATTAATTTCATCTTTAAACAATTAATTGCGAGCTGTATTAATATTAATTTAAAATAATAACTATTTTCCAGATACATATTGTATGCTTAAAGCGATTATACTGTTAATATCTACAATAGCTAAATATATTTGCATTTTCCAATTATAGAATCGATTCCCTCATTCGAATTTCGCATCGCGATTCGATTTCTCAACTTAACTGCAAAAATAACTACTTCCCACGTGTGCAATAGCTTACATGTTTTCATACGCCGATGTTTCCTAAAGATAATAACGGTATAGTCTCAGTTTAATTAATTTATCTTTTAATTTAGTCCTTTGATACAGCTAGTGTTTATTATTCTATTTTTTATCCCCTTCTACAGACTTTATTTTGTTGTTTAGACTAAAAGGAAATGGTATCTCTTTATCAGAGTAAGCACATTAACCTAGGCTTGTGTGAGCAGGCTTTGGGTAGAAAAGCGTTTGCTTCCCCTCCATAAAAGAGAGTACGAATTTTAGCGAGATGAATGCTGTTTGCAATATTGGAGCGTGTCTCCTCGAAATTTTGTCTTCGGACATTTTCCATGACACGGGCTGGCTGGAGGTGCAATACTGGTGATTTGATTTTATAAGTCTTCGAAGAAATATAATAAACAGGTATTTTTCAAGAAATTTTTGTGTGTGCCAATTTCCTTGTCTTCAGCATGAATGGTCCAGTTTCATTCTTCATCTAGAGTGCTAAAAGGCACATAATCTTTATTTTCCAAGTCCCAATGTTACATCGTTAACTGAGTGCTTCTTGCCAATTACCTACTGCGCTTCGTGCTTGGGATGTGGTTCCAGATCTATCTGCAAGTTTGATACAGTTCCAGTAAACAGTGTTCAGCTAATGAACTGGTCTCCACGTGGCAGAAATCGATCCATCATTTACGGTAGCTGAACTGAAAATTCCATCATCGTGGGTTTCATATAAGTTCAATGTTGTTCCAGTTTTACAGAACTGATTCAATCTTTCAGTTTCCCCTCTCCAGTGCTCAAGTGAGAAACTCTAACAAAGTTACATTTTTCTGGTTTTACTGCATGTCAAGTAAGTTGATAAAAAGTGAAGTTTCTCTATTTTCAAATTGTTAACATTGTCAGAACATACTTAATAACTCTTGAACTATTTTTTTTTTACTTCATTACCACCCTATTTTTACTTCAAGGGAGAAAGGAGAGTCCCGGACGAGACAAGGAGTGTCGGTTTAAGTGTCGTAGTAGTTGGTGTTAACAATGTAATCGAGTGCTTGTGTTCCTGGAACTATGAGATAACTGTGTGTGTTCTTAAAATATGTGATCGTCCGTTGTATATGTTTATTTTATGTCAAGATGTCCTGTGTAATCAAGTCCATGTCTAGCCAGCTGGATGTCGTTATTGACTCAAATTAGGACATTTGGCCCCAAAGCCAATTAGTCTTTGTCAATGCCATGCGATTTATCTTTCTTTTTAGTTCACTGAAAAATTTTATAATCAGTAATATACGAACTTGAAAATAATACCCCCAGTCATAAACGCTGAAATGAGACGTTTTAGTGATTTTTTTCAATGAAAACAATAAGATATTTTGTGATCATGTAAAATTAAGACAGGGTAGCAGTCCTTATTAATATTTTTAATTATTTCTAGAAATGAAATATAGTTATCAGTTGCTCATCTAGTAAAAAGTAATGTTTTTGTCACAAAATTATCATTTAAATATGTAGTAACGTAGTCAGTACTACATTCCACAAAAACAGTTCTTCCTACAATTTGCTATTATGAAAAATATTAATTGCTAAACTGACTTTGCAATTAAATTAGTCATGATAAGACATTCTTCTGTCATTATTATTTGTCTACTATTGACAGTTACATAAATGCTGATAATCCAATAAAAATGGTGTTTTCAGATAGCCTGAACTTTTCTGCCCTTTGCAACAGGATTCATTTTATAAATTGGGCCCACCAAAGGAATTCATGAGCGTTTGAAACACACTTAAAACACATTTTCTTAAAACACATTTGAATTTTTAAATATTATTTGCATCTTTTTAAAAAAGCGAAAAATGCCCAAAGGTGTAAAATTTCTTCCTCTATTACGCAGAAGAGTTTAAAAAAAATCTCTTTCATTCCAAGTCAGCAATCCTCGGATAAATTTTCTCCATAGGTTAAAATTGAGGTAAGAAAATCCAATAGGGTTAGTACATAACAGCCTTAATCCTTGATATACGTTGCGCGCGCCATCTAGTAGCACGCCATCTAGTAAAATGTGAGACACTTTTACAACACGGCGCCTTTAACTCCGAAAAGCTTCAAGTCTACAAACTTGCGCATGGTATAATGAAAACGATTTATTTTTATTTCTGATATCGGAAAAAAATCTTATCTTCACAGACACACTTAGAGATAAATTGTAATCTGAGAATAAATATACAGGCAGAAGGGTGTCAAAGGTTATGGATTGCATTTATGGTTTCGAAAGCAAATAAAATTATCCAAAAAGAACTCGTTTACGGTCGAGAAAATCGAATCAGAGTCGAAAATTTCCGCATCGGTTTGCAAAATTACTCATAAAATGATATTACGCATCAATTTATATGATCAGATTTAATTCTCGTTTTACGAAGTGAAGATGGATTTTAGTGACTCTTTTTCAGGCAAATTTCTGAGATCAGTTCTAATAAGTATTAAAAGATAGAAATTTTGAACAGAAGTTCTAGATTCTATCTAGAATTTTTTACACCATCTTATGCCATATGCCAGTTTAAAAATGTATGAAATGTAAATAGTTGCAAATATCTCCCATGTCTGATAAGTTATTATATATCTGTGGCTTATTTCTTCTCTATGGCAAAAACTTCAACGAACTCTAGATTAACTTAAGCCGAATTTTAATACTGTTTTAGTTTTAGAAAACTTTTAAGCATCGGATTACGTTCCTCAATAACGGTCCTCTGGAAGAAAAAAAGTGTCCGTTCTGCGTCGCGAGTTATAATTTTGGAAGCGTGCCAAACCCAGTAGCAGTAAACAGTTAAACAGAAAAGTACCAAAATACGTCAAAAAAAAAAAAAAAAAAGAGGTAAGCAACGATAAGTAATCCTACGTTAATAACCCGCTGTAGTTTCGTTAGAAGAGACTACCTGAAATGTGTTTTTTTAAATTGGTTCGAAACATTTCTAGTGTTTTTCTCGAGAACTGAGCTTGAGAATATTCTGGTACGTAGCCTCTTGTATGTATGAATGCAAATTTGCCCCGTCAAGGAAATACTACACCAACAAATATTTGAATTTTTTGAAAATTAGAAGAATCGAAGTCTTAAATATAGTACTAAGAATCTAAGAACCTTAAATATAATACTGGAAAAAATATGCTTCTTGTTTTATTAGCTTATTTATTTTTTTACAGTTATTTCCTCCACCACCCCATCAAATTTTACAGTCTTTCTCCAATAGCAAATTTTTTATGCCTATCTTGACAAACACTCGACTAATTAAATAAATATGTGACATCATTTTAGATACTTGAAAAAAAAAATAAACATCGTAGGACACTGCTGCAGTTAATTTCGTGAAAACGTCAGTCTTGTACAGTAAATTGAAATTAAATTGTTTTTGAATAGTTTAATTCATTTGCAACTTGCATTAATTGAATACAGGGTAGTGGTATGAGAAGTAGGATACATATAGCTATGAATTGTTTGAATACCTAATCTTGCAAATGTCAAATCTGTACAAGTTTTCCTTTGCGGGGTTGGTTTGTCAAAATAATTCACTAGTTCAAGTTTAAAGAACTTCTGAAGGTATGCACGTAAGAATTCTAAATTTTTGTCACAAGTTTTGAAATTGCCCATCAATACGAGCGGTATGTCACTGTCTTATTCTAATTCGAATGTCTCTTTATTCACTGTATTTTATCAATTGGCTTATGATAAGCAGCTTGATATCATTATAAGAGAGTCCAGGATGTATATACATAGATGCTTGCCAAAATTATTGGATGATTGCTGGGTATAGTTATCTTTGTTATGACAATTTCTCCAATATGCGACCTTACAAGCAACACTGCATCGAAATATGGCAAGAGTTTGATTTCAACTGAGATACACTACCATTCTAAGTTGATTCTGTTGATGTATACTGAGTTCAGTAAAAACACAGGATGTGCAAATATTTTTATTCATGGTATATGGCAACATGTTATGTACAAACAATATAAATATATGCAACTACATTATTGTTATCTGGCACTTAATATGGCACCTTGCTTTGTTTATGGAGGTTTCTGAACAGTTGAAAGCGGCACAGCTTTAAAACGATGTAGTATCATTTCATAATTATAAGAATCACCTGATGTAAGGTGGATCTTTGCTGTAACAACGACCGTGCAGGCCTGCTACTAAAAGTTCCTTTCCCCAGGCGTCCTCGTAATTTACATATGCTTTGTCAGGTCGACGAACTCCGTGTTGCCAGTGGGAGAAGGGGACTAGTCTGATTCCGGAAGCGAGTACTGTTGGATAAATGTATTCGGTTGTGATATTTGCTGTCAAATAAACACGACGGAATTGAGTTTTGGATCTCATGGGAAAGGTCCCGCAAGTATTGTTCCCCAGTGCATCGCATCGGACGAGAAGACAGTTCTGCTGGCACCAGAAGTAACGACCGTGCAAGTTATACGTTCCATTGTGTACGCCGAGATAATAGTTTTCAAACATGTCGTTTGCAGAGTAGCGAAGAGAGCAACAAATGCCGTTGTTGCATGCCTGCACATGTCCTTCCTGCTTGGTTAGTTTTACCAAGGTATAGTTTGCCATGTTTTCTTCGTAGCACCTGAAGTCCGTGAAAAAGTTTGTCGCCATGCCTAGGGTTTCGAGGGAACAAAACTCAGGCACTTGACTTCCTTCGTTTTCATGATTTTGGACGCGGTCAAGGGAAATGACTTGTATGCTGGTCTCGGGAACAAATGACCGAGTCGCAAATTGAGACTTCGGAACTTTCGCAACTATGAGCTTAGACTGCGCATCAGGGTTGTGCGTATATCCCAAGGGGACGCCTTGACGAGTGAATATGCCACTCCCCACCGCAGTATGTCCCGGGTGGTGAACATTAGTAGCTATAAAAGTTACGTTGTTTCCGATTGCCCACCACTGCCACATCTGAACAGATAACATGAATGGGGCGGTATCGATCCACACAGCTGGTAGTAAAATGGCCTCCACCCCCTCCTTTGCGATCTCCGTTATTCTCTTGAACACGATGTCGAAAGAGGTGAGCATTCCGAATCTTCCAAACCTCGTGGCGAAAGTCGGATCTTGCTTCTTCTTCGGTAAGTTCATGGGGACCTCGTAGTAAAGACGCTCTTTGAAGTAGCGCCCTATGAGTGTCCCATCCGAGTCAAATGCAACGTTGGTGTTGTGAAAAAGGACCCCGTCATCCGGACATCCCGTCAACTCCCTGCACTGTTCGACATGAGCAGTGTTTGCGACAATCACTATAGAAAAATCTCTCGCCATGCAGCTGAGAGTATGAAGCACGGGCCTGTTGGAGTACTCCTCGAATTCCACGCAGGGATTCGTCCGGATATGTTTAGGGTTGGGGATGAATTCCGCTCTCTTCTTCAGCTTGCCCCGATCGCGAATGACGGCAAGTATTCCATATTCTGGAAAAATTATAATATCTGCTCCCTTTAAAGGAAAAGCAAAACACAGAAATGTGAGTTTTACATGAAATGGAGAAATAAAATTGTGTAATTTAGACATAACACAGGACCGTTGAGGTTTGTAACAGCGAAAGACGTTGAGTTGGCATAGGGGTGTAGTATTCAGTACCAACTGTCTGGGAAATTTAAAAGTACTTTAGTCGAAGAAAATTATTTATAAGGGCAAGGTCAGGCAGGCTGATCGTTACATGGTTAATTTAAAAATATCTAGAATATCTAACCAGTAAGACTATGGTAGAAAGTTACCAATAGCCTAAGAACCCATTTATTTCTAATTTCTGACTGTCCTCTTTCACATTTCTAACGCCAAAGCGTAAAGCGGGTGTGTGTTATTGTTCACAATTTAAAAAAAAATTGATTACAGTAGAAATCTGAAAGAAATATTTTTTATTGAAGAAAATCGATTGTCTTAAATTACGTTTAAAAATCGTAAGTTACGATGTTGGATATAGACAATTTAGACATTCTCAAAAATAAATATTGTAACTAACGCCGCGCAGAATAGTGTCTTTTAAAGGTAAGCAAGACCACCTTGTTCTCTACCGGTCAAAAGGCAGGTCTCCAGTCGGTGAATTGGTGAATCCCCACTACTTGTGCGATCCGAGCTACACTCTTACTATGCTTTGCTGTAGAATATGTATGTAGTTTTGTAGATACATATCTTTTCACTAAAACCGAGCTTTTATCAACATCTTGGCATCTTTCCTGATTGGACAAAAGTCTTTGTTATGTGGTATGTAAATATTTGTTTGAGGAACACTTATATATTTCTGTTTCTAAATTTCTGAATTTCCAGACTATTCTTAAATGAAAGGACATAACAACAATAGTTGCCTATAGTATTAACTTCTTAAACACATGCAGAAGGGACGTCTTAAAAGTCTTGGCATATGAAAGAAAGGGAGATTGAATGAGTTAATCATATTTAAAAAGGCTAAGCATGTTGATCTTATAGTTATTTTGGATAACGTCGACCTGAATATGTAGGTAGTGATATGAAAGAAACGTTTATTGCATTTTTAGCTCATTTATATAATTTCATTCTCAACTTTAATCTCAAACTTCAAAACTTCTTTAAAGTATGAGCATTTATGCCTCTGAATATGTACAGAGCGAAACAATAGTAGCGATATTAATATGAATACTACCTCTACCATGTTGATGATAAAACTAGAAGAACTGCATACGTGGAAACATATAACTCTAAAATGAACAATTCTTTATCTATTTATATCACGATAGAGCCAGTGTCAACAATATATCAAAATTTGTTTTGTCGAAACATCTTAGAGACAACGTAGATCATACGCAGATATACTATGGAGAGAGAAAAAAGTGAGAACTAAAGCCGCACGACTTGAGATTTTAGTGCAGGGACGGAGAAGGGCACGTTAAATTTTAAGGGCATGGCAGTTGGTGAGAAAGTTTTTTTTTTGTTTTGTTTTAATCTATTTTTGTGGGACGACCGGGGTGGTATCAGTATTCTGTAATAACTTCAACGTAGTTTCACCAACACATATTTATTGGTTCTAAGATTTAATTTTATTATGAAAGGAAATCAAATTTTACCTGCAGGCAGTGATACAACTGAATATCACATGCACCGTTTTTGCTTTTGTTAATAACAGGCTCTTTAGACGAACAAAGAATGGTTAGTTTTGGAGCGATATGATAAATTTTGGTACTTGGGGGATAAATAGATCAAGACCTACAAGAACAGATTCCAATAGGTTACAAGAACCCATGCAAACGGCGGGACTGAAAACCACAGATTTTAAACTCGAAACAGTGAGCACATCGCGCGTTCACGAGCTCTCTAAAGCTGAATAATCAACAAAAAGGTTATTAGCCACGAAGTTAAGTCGTTGTGCTTCAGCCTAGAGCCAAGATTATCACAGCTGGGCATGGGTGGAAAATATAGCTTACTTTGCCCCTTGCAACCCTAGCTGCATTTCTGTAGTAAGCCAAGTTGGTCCACATGTTCTGTTCTGCAGAGTTGTTGTACAGCACGTTATGCTCGAACACGGCTGCGGTGTAGTAACGATCCGAAAAAGCACCGGCTACTGAAATACCGGCTGTCAATAACGTCGTAAAAGACATCAGAAGATGCGAAGTAGAAGGCATTGTTGGCTGAAAAAAAAAGACAAAAGCGTAAATATTCTTAAAAATGTTTGGACAAACTGACTGGACTTTAAAAATTACCCCTCAATATCAGGAAATTGAGTGATAAAGTGTGATACCTTTTTCAACCCAGAATCAATTTAATTTACAGGTATAAGTGTCCGAAATCCTGTAATTACCCCAGCCACCCAAACATATTTGATGGAGACAAATGAAATTTTGTATATGTTAGGATCACTTAAGTGCAGCACATGGTAAAGCCGCGCAGGAGAATGACGCGTGTATAAAACACGCGGGACAGAAACAAACTGCATATAAAACCACAATTTTTCTTCGCTACGTGGACAGACTGGAAAGAATCATCTCATTTTCTTAGTCTGAGTTACGTATCGCCTCTTTCCAACTAAACAGACCTGATACAATTTTGTCATATCATATTCAGATGCAGCCATCTGTCGGTGAAGAGAGAAACTAAAATGTTCCAGGTAAAAATACAATTGATATTGATATGATTATTGCGGTAGGTATTCTATACCGAAAAAATATTACAGGTAGTCTCCTTCTACTGGGTTTGGCGCGCTGCCAAAATTATAGCTCGCGACGCAGGACAATTTTTTTCTCTCCGAAGAACCGTTATTGAGGAACGTAATCCTACGTTAAAATTCCAAAAGCGTACGTGGCCCTGAGTTCAGTGTTCATCATTAAGGTTATTATTTTATCTCGTATTGTATAATTTCAAACCCTGAGAGATTGAAAGTGATTAGAATTTAACACTGTTGTCGAGGAAGCATTTAGTTTTCATTTGTACGGTTGCATTGTCTTTAGATGATACACCCAAAATTTTCGTCTCTGTCGTTTCTTTTGATTGTTTCTACTTTTATTAACCAAGTACATATCATGAATATCGTATTGTCATCGACATCTGACGAAGGCAACACAATGAATTCAAGCAAGTAATATATGTTGAAATAAATGAGTTTATTTAATATTCACTGCGTGTGAGCACGAGAAACAGTCGCTGTGGCGTGAGGATATGAAAGACACCTAACGACGTGTACCATCAGTGCCTGAAATGAAAGTAAAAGCAACCAAAGTTTTCGGATCAGAGATTGGAGAAGAGCGTAAAATCAACATAATAGCAGATTGACTGATATATGCGGAAGACCTCGTTTCTGTTTGGATTTCGATTGATCGTCTGTTTAACGTGAATGGGACTAGAATTACATCGGAATCTAAAGAGTTCGGTATGGTGGCCTGAAATGAAAGTAAAAGCAACCAAAGTTTTCGGATCAGCGATTAGAGAAGAGCGTAAAATCAACATAATAGCAGACTGACTGATATATGCGGAAGATCTCGTTTCCGTTTGGATTTCGATTGATCGTCTGTTTAAAGTGAATGGGACTAGAATTACATCGGAATTTAAAGAGTTCGGTATGGTGAATCTGCTAAATGAAGGGGAAAATTTTACCTCTAAACAGTTGAAACATTCTCTAGCAATAGTTAGTGGAGATTTGATAGAATATTTTAAGGTTGATGTTTTCAATATAATCTCTTCAGTAGCCGCCGAAAGAGATGAGAAAAGATTGAAGGATATAGGAGATATACACCACTTCTTTTGTATGAGGTATAGCCACAGAAATGCAAATAACTAGGGTTGAATGTACCACACGACTTCATAATTCAGTTACAAATCACACGAACCTAAGATGAAGCTCATGACTTTCCCGTAAAAGGTTGGTGCAAGTTCAGATTGTTGTGGGGTAAAGAAGACTGGAAAAATGTATTATTAAGAGGTGAAGTATGTTCATAATTCCCATGGTCATCGTTAAGGATTGCTGTGGGCCCATAAGTTAACCAAATAATACTTCATCACTTTATGTTACCAGCATCGGAATACTTACATGATGGGATTTCGTTTTTCAGCATGATTCAACTTCTTATCAGACTTCTAAGTTCACAGCTAGATGGCTCATACGAGAACAAATAATTATTGTCATTCCTCAGCCGACGGCGGAACGATGGCCGATTTTTACGGCACCAGCAATCAGTACCAGAGTCTATGGGTTCGAGTCCCTCTGTTGGCATGGTTATTGGTAGCCGTTCAGAGTTGGTTTTAAACTGCAGGGGTCTAACTAACTCTCCTGAAACATAGGATGATCGTAGCGTTCTCAAAGGGCCAACCAACCGTTGCCGGCAAACCCCTAACGTTTAAACAATTGAAAATTTTAGGGAAATTATGAAGAAAGGTAAACTGCTGATGAATAATACCCCAAACCATTTACACTCCGTCGAACAAATTAAGCGTACTGTTACACAGTCCTAAACTTCCATGTTATTCTCCTTTGGACTAAGTTCTATGTTTATAATCGGATTAGTATGATATGTTTATCCACGTTAAAAGTTATTTTAATTATTGTGAATGTTTGAAAAAGAAAACTGCTTTGTTGCAATTCACTACTCATATTTTTTTTTTTGTGCGTTTTCGTTTTGGTTATATAGCACAGGGCAACAGTGGTTTTGGTGCCGGGGTATTTGGAGCTTAATTAATATGAATATGATGCCCTGAATTTAAAAATGGCGTTAGTTTTTGCCTAGGAGCTCAAATTTCTAAGATATAACATTTTAGTGAAATATACGTTACACCATTTTAAGTTAAATCCATGGATCAAATTAAAAACTAAACACGGTATTTTTTATTATTATATATATATTTTTAAATGTTAAAGGAACATAAAAATCATAGAGAATATTGCAGTAGTACTTATCTAATTACAAAGAGCAAGAAAGGGGAAAAAGTCATTGATGAAACCAACTAGTCACTGAACACTTCTGAAACTTCTTTTCCGTGACATTCTTGAATGTATTTTGGAACAGTACCTTTTTAAACTCCAGCAGTAATCTGCCATGTGCATATCCCATCTTCCTTGGTAATGGTCCTCCATAGTTTTAATATCCTGGTGAAATCTTTCACCTTGTTTCTCACTGATGTTTCCTAAATTTTCAGGAAAATAGTCCAGTGGCTGTGTAAATAGCGCACCTTAATGCTCATGTAACACCCAAGGGATTTGAAACTGTTTAGCATCTCGTTTACCAGTTCAACATAGTTTTCAGCTTTGAATTTGCCCAGAAAATTTCCGACAACTGCAACAAATGAAGTCCAGGCTTTTCGCTCAGCCTCATTCATGGAGTTTACGAGGGCAGGATCCTTAATGAGTTGTCTTATTTGGGGGCCGTCAAATATTCCTGCTTTAATTTTTTCCGTACTCAACTTAGGCATTTTTTACTTTTTATATGCAAAGCTTGATACGTTCTTAAAAAGAGCCTTTACAAACTGCTTCATTAG
The DNA here is from genome assembly GCA_907164885.2 of Dolomedes plantarius. NCBI lineage: Eukaryota > Metazoa > Arthropoda > Arachnida > Araneae > Dolomedidae > Dolomedes > Dolomedes plantarius. The sequence continues at coordinate 137,414,929 of OU015498.1, forward strand.
GCCCAGCTTCATATGCAGTGGAGGAAAGATGATTTTCTTTCGTCCAAGTAAGGGGTCATTAATGACATTCTTTTCCCCAACGTCCATGTTTTCTGTCTTAGGCCACTCTATTCTAACTCAGTGGTGTGTTTTGTCTGTGCTATCCCAGAGGTACACGATGCAAGATATTTGATGTAGCCACTTTGCTGTCCAAGGAGAAAATTTACCATTTTTAAGTCCACACAAATCACCCATTGATGTTCATGATACTTTATCTTCTCCAAGACCAAAATTATGGTGTCATATTCTTCTTTCATTTTAGTTGAGTGAGCAATTGGTATTGAACCATATTTGTTCCCATTGTGTAGAAGGACACATTTCAAACTTCGCTTTGAGCTACCAATAAATAGGCGCCAATCATCTGGAAAATATTCAGGAAGATCCATTTTTTCCAGGAGTCCAGTTTCCCCGGAGGCCAAATTACCCATAATTGAATGTATTGAATAGAAAAAAATATTGATAGATAAGTGGATGTACAGTAAAATCTCGTTTATCCGGATCAGATTTGTAGATATTTTTATTTAATGTTCACATTAGATAATAATTTTTCACTGTGTTAGCAAGAACGTCACTACAAGTACGCCAAATATTCGCTTTTTAGTTTGATTCAATGTACAGTTCCTGCATAGATTGTACAATAAATTGTGGTAATAAAATGCTTTTTGTTGAGTTTAAGAAAACTTACTTCACTAGACTTACCAATTCTTTGTTAAGAAATAATGTGAAAATATTTTATTTTTTAATGTTTTGCAAACAATATTATATAATTTCGTTACAAAACAAAGTAAGTCTTCTTAGTTAAGGATTTTGTATTGTTTATTACCTATATTACCCGGATTATCCGGATTTTCGATTGTCTGGATTGCTTATGGTCCCAGTTAGTCCGGATAAACGAGGTTTTACTGTATCTAAAAAAAGTAGAGCTGATAGAGAAAAATTGATTTCATATTTAGATTCAGCGCCCCAAATATAGCTAAAATCAGTTCTAAAATCCTAGGCACACAATTTTTTTTTTTTGTAGTCCTGTGATCTGCTAAATACTGAAACATAGAGATGCCAATTCGAGTTTGATAATAATAATTTTTCATGGAAGAAATTAGAATTATAAATTATCCTAAATGTTTTTCATGATTTTACTAATTTTTTTATGTTATAAAGAAGTGTTTTATATCACTGTCTTTCAAAAGTAAACAGTCTGTCCGTTGTTACAAATTTCGTTCCTCCTCTATATGTCGAATACACATTCTTAACAATTTCGCGAGTTTGACTTCATGTAATATGTTTTTGCAATTTACTTTTGAATTCCATCTCTAGATTTTGAATATAAATGATAATTCACCGGGCACTTCTTAAAGTATATTCGTGGACGAGGGTTCAACGAACGAGCACCGTAGCCAAAGGCACAAGTTCAGTGTGCATAACGAGGGCGGGGCTTACCGGCCACCACTCAGCTGTACGTCTTTTATAATGGGGGGGGGATCAGTACGTGGTTAGATTTGTGAGAGTTAGCACGGACTCGTTCCAAGTCTACGGTTTGGAACAAGTTGATACTTTGTGCAAAAAAATTGTGAACCCATAACTAAAAATAAATAACACTCGTGGCTATTTACCAGAGTATCTAAAGACAGGTTTCATCGGATCTGTTACAAATAAACAGCATCCAATGTGTTTACTTTGCCATAAGACATTATCCATTGAAGCAACGAAGCCAAGTCGAGGTCATCGTACTACAAAAGCATTCAAAAGATAATCCCATAAAATATTTTCAAGAAATAAATAAAAGATTTCAAAATCGTTCAACAATAAGTGAATCAATTGAGTAATATGCAAACAAGGAAGATAGATTAACTGCAGCTTATTGTATAACACAATTAATTAGTCCGCCTATATGGTGCCACCATAATAAAATGGCTAGCAAAACTGCGGTGTGCTATGGCGGTAAGGATATTGTCCAAGAAACTGTCTGCCGCATTGGAAAAAAAAATAACACAATTAATTGCAAAAAGTCGCAAAAGCCATAATACAGTGATACCTCGGCTAACGAGTCACCCTGCTAACAAATTTTTCGGCTAACGAAAAATATTTTCGCTGTTTTTTGGACTCGGCTAACGAATGTTTTAATGGATGCGCTCGCTAACATAAAGAGGCAAACATGAATGGTTGGGCCAGAGGAGGAGGAGGACAGCAATAAGAAGGCAAGAATGGAAACAGGTGACATTTAAAAAATGCTGCATTACTGGGAACAGTTTAGGTCTTTGGCTACAAAGTGGCATCCCAACAAAGCTGAAATGAACAGACTTTGAACCTTGGTTGATGACAAGTGCCTGAATCACTTTAAAAACATCCTGAAAGAGAGAGTTCAATAAATTTTGGACAGATTTTTGACTACTCTTCTAGTAAGGAGACAGAAGCCAGCTACTGAAGAAGAGAAGACTTTCCTTGAATAAACTTTGAAAATTTGGAAGAAGAACAGTAAAAACGTTTTGTACATATTTTCAGTTTAACAGTTTAAAATATATAATATATTTTCGGTATAATAGTGTAAAAATCGCCAGTTTATCATTCTATTTTCCCCTCTCCTTCATCCAGTTGGGTAGCTTTTCATCTCAGCCTTTGGTGAGTTTTTGCCCTTTTATAGTGCGCTTTTTATTATTTTGTTGAATTTATCTTTAAATAGTGGGCAGCATCCAGAACGAATCAAACGATTTTCTATAGAAACGTACGGCTAACGAATGGGATTCCGGGACAAATTATCTTCGTTAGCCGATGTATCGCTGTATTGGAGAAACTTTAATAATTTATCACAACAGTAATGCATCAGGAAAAATCTGAAGTTTTTAAAACATTGCTTATCGATAACAGTAAAGCATTGACGAAATAGCGGTTAATGTTGAAAATAAACTTATAGGTATTCTCCAAAACTCTTACATACAGTTGGAAAAGTCTACTATTGTAGATAATAAGGCTCTATTGAAGGCATATGTACAGTACCTTGATGAAAACAATACATTGCAAGAAGAAATGCTTTCACTGTAAATCTTATTACAGATACAAATGGATTATCAATATTTAATGCTATGAAATGATACTTTGTAAAAAATAAGATAACCTTTAACAATACTGCTGCATACGTTACTCATGAACTACCTTAAATGGTAGGTCGCTATCGTGAATTTGTTGCTTACTTGAAGGAAGAAGTGCCAAACGTTTTGTGTATTCATTGTGTGGTGCATAGACATCTTGTAGGAACACATTTAAGCCCTAGTCTCCATTTCTCATTAAGAATAACTAAGAATAATTACAGCTAAAAACAAGATCAAATCTAATGGCAAAGATGATAGAACGTTTCGAAGGCTGTTCCAGGACAATAATGAGCAATTTATTAGGTTAATCTTACACACAGAAGTTCTATGGTTGCCTCGTTGTCTTGCTTGTCACGTTTTGTCGCTTCATATGTTAGTTTCATACAGTTTTTTTTTAAGTAATAAAGAGTCAACTAATAAAAACTGTACAGAATTATGCCTTTTATTTGACAGACATTTTCAAGAGATTTAATGAAATTAATTTGCAGTTTCAAGTAACCAGTATAACTCTTATCAGTTGCAGTTGCAAATATATTGTGTCATTATTTATCGAAAAACTCAATCTGCTCCTTCATAACCTTATACAGGGAGAATTTTATAGATTTCCCGAATTGTCATTTACAAGAGATGATGTAACTTCAGAGGAGACTGAAAGCAACCTCGGCGAACTTAAATTATATATACTATATATAAATGACTTAAAGACATTTTGAACCTGGAAGGTGTTTGACTGGATGATAAATCGTTTTACTGCAAATTTTGCTAAGGGTTGAAATAACTTGCCAAGAAGAACTATTAGAACTTAAATAGGATGAAAAGAGAAAATGTAATTTTGATAGTGGTGGATACTAAACTCTATCTCTACTAAACTCTACTATATCTAGCAAAATTTTTTAAAAAAATGCTTGCATTATATCAAGATGATATATGTGAAAATTGAAATCTAGTTTATTAATACCTTTCCGTGCCTCATATCTTGTAGAAATCGGTTTTAATGTTGTCAATCATATTACCACCAAACAGGAAAACCGTCTGAATATCACTGAAAGAGACCTCCGTTTGTTCATTACAAAAATCGAACTAGATTTCAAATATTTGGTATCGCAGCATTAGCCTCAAGTATCTCATTAATCATCAATTAAAGGAAATTTCAATAAAATTTATTGTTTTCACGTTCAACTTTTTCTTCAATTTAAGCATCTCCCCCACTAGTAGGTGCTGTAAAGATGGAATAGTAAAAATTATCTATGTATTAACATACATAAAGTAGAAATAAAAAGATAAATTTAAGTACATATAGTTTACAAACCCTCCCCTTTAAAATTACTTCGTAATTGCACTAACTTGAGTTACCGAGGCAAGGAGGTCGGTAAGAATTTTTACCACCAGCAAAGATACGAAAGTGGGCGGTAAGTATGAAAAGGTTGACGACCCCTGGCTTATAGGGAAAGATAATCGAATTCGTATTGTTGCCAAACAGGTGAAGTTTATACGTCGATGTTTAGTAAACTGGCAATGAAACAGCAACAAAGGTATTGCGCGAAATCTGTTTCGGAGACATTGGGAAACAATATGAAATCATATGAGACAGCCTGAATATTTGGGAGCTCTATAACAGACAATAATATAGAAGATTCATTCTTTAAAATAGTAAGATGTCATGTGAGAAGAACTTTATTTTATGAAGCTTACAGTGAAATGGGAAAGAAGCACAAAGCTGCAATATCCGTTGGATTGGTTAATTTATGAAAGAGTAGAAAAAAAAGTTAGATTTCCTTGGATTTTTGCTCCTTTCCCGAGCACGGATCATGTAAGATAATATCCCCTTTCTTGAAGTGTTCGCATTACCTGATATACGGAGGATCTTTGCTGTAGAGTCGCCCGTTCAATCCGACGACTAAAAGATCTCTTCCAGTGGGATTAGTGTAGCAGATGTATGCTTTATTATCGTGAATTCCATGCTTCCATTCGGAGGTTGGAGCTAGTCTGATACCGGATTCCAGCACTGACGGGTAAACGTACTCAGTCGTGACATTTGCTCTCAAATGTACGCTATGAAATTTGGTCTTAGACTTCAGGGGGAATGTTGAGCAAGAATTGTTGCCAAATGCATCGCATCGAACGAGGAGACAGTTTTCTTGCCACCAAAAGTAACGATTAAACATATTGTAGGTTCCGTTGTATACTCCGAGGTAATAGTTTTCTTGCATGTCGCTTGCTGCGTAATCGAGCGCACAGCACATTCCATTATTGCACGCTTCTACGTGTCCCTCTGACTGGTTCAGTTTGACAAATGTGTAATTGGCCGTGTCCTCTTCCAGACATCTGTAATCCGTGTAAATACTTTTGCTTCCATTCAAGATTTTCTTGGAGCACTCGTTCGGGACTTCACTGCCGTCATTTTCGTAATTTTCTGTGCCGTTGATGGTAATAACTGTTGTGCTTGAATCTGAAAAGTGAGGTTGGGCATGATGTTGCCTTCTGGGGACTTGAGCAACTACCAACTTAGATTTTCCATCTGGATTGTACGTATAGGCGAGGGGTCCATGATTTCCATAAAATATCCCACTTCCCACTGCAGAATAACCTGGAATTTGTATGTTTGATGCCATGAAGGTGATGTTATTCCCCATTGCCCAAGACTGCCAAAGTTGCACCGACCACATAAGTGGGGTTGGATCAATCCACATTGTCGACAATATAATGGCCTCCACTCCTTGCTTCGCAATCTCCGTGATCCGCTGAAACACGACGTCGAAACAAACGAACATGCCAAATTTTCCAAAGCTTGTGTTGAAAGTCGGATCTTGTAGCACCTTCGGTAGATCCATGCCGACCTCGAAGAAAAGGCGCTCTTTGTGGTAGCGTCCAATAAGAGTTCCATCAGAATCGAAAGCTACTAAAGTGTTGTAATGAAAGTGTCCATCCTCTGGGCATTCATCTTCCCCCTGACATGGCTTGATATCTCCAGTGTTCGCGACGACAACCAAAGAGTTATTTTTGGCCATACAGCTGAGGGCATAAAGGATTGGTTTGTTGGAATACTGCTCTGATTCCAAACAAGGGTTTGTACGAACTTCTTTCGGATTAGGGGCGTCTTCCAGGAATTCCTTTAGACGTGCACGGTCAGCAGGGGGAAATATTCCATATTCTGGGAAAGTTATGATGTCTGCTCCCTGTAAAGTGAAAGTTGAAAAAAAATTTAGTTTTATGAGATACATGAGAAATGTGATATTTCATTGAGACACAGACGTTAGACATTTAAGCGGCAGTAAGCCGTTAAATGTTTTCTAAAAGAGTATTTTCACTGACAATAATTAATATATTCCAGGAAAGATTGTATGTAAAATTTATGTACTATATATCATAATTTGACATTTATAAATTAATTTTATTTTATATGATAATGGAGCAGAACATAGTTGCAAACAGAAGAAGTTGCAAAGAGGTTAGAAATTGTAGTTTCATGTCAGACATTCTTGAGAACGCCTAAATGTCCTATGAAAGATTCCTAGATATCGTCTGGATTATACAGGGTATAAATCAGAAGCACCAAGAGATCAGAATTGTGATATAATAAGAAAAGTCTAGTGGATTACGTTGCCTCAATGAAGGGCCCTCCCTATCAGTGCCAAATTTTTAGTCTTTCGCAATAACATTATTGTATGATATCTTGGCACTGACTACACACTAGTCTAATACTGTAGTATTTTGATAGCATTTTCATTCAGATTTGTAGCTAACCCGTAATTCAGTTTGTAATCATATCCAACTTATTTCACTGACTAAAGTTTTCTTAGTTGCCCTGCCTTGAGAAGCCCTGCTATGTGTTTCGCAACTCTCATAGAACATTTATAAATTTTTTAAATTGTGTTTAAGCAATGGAATTCGTAACTCGAGAAAATTCCATTGCATTAGAGCTGCCTGACTTCATAAGCCGCCTTGCTGTTCAGACGTGTAAAAAGTTACCTTCCGAAAGATTTTAGGATTAGTCATTTCTTTAGTCATGTTGGTATGCTAGCCAATGAATTGCCCAAACACGGCATCACTGATCTATTTTAATACTTGAATCAGAATCTAGCTGTACCTAACCGAAAACAGGCTGTATTGAAAGTATATTCTTATTACAAGGCAAGATCAACAAGACCCTCGGTACCCAACAGAGTATAAATTTTATGGGTTGAGGCAAAACTGAAGGAAAGTATACTTTATATATGCGTCTGTTCAGTGAACACATTGTCATATCACGCATTTTCTTTAGTTAGAGGAATAAAATATTGTCTAGATCGTTTAGGTAATCTCGCCCTTTTACATGCATTATCATTTATCTTGCTTTAAAAATTCAAGTAAAAATATTTTTAATTTCCTATTTCTAAATTAAAAATATTTTTTATAAAGTTAGTAGTAGAGGATTCTACACGCTGAATTTAATTTTAAAATTAGCCTTTAATTACTCGGCATTACATCTAGATCATCGTAATTTATGTGGAAGTATAAAAATCAAACACTTAGAAATTGAAATTTTTAGTGGTATATAATTAAGAAATTCATACTGCGTATAACTTCGTTATACTACACAAAGTGCATGAATGTATTATCGAATCATTGGTAATTTATTATTCAAAGTATTTGCAATGCAGAGTATTTTTAGATTATACTTCCCAGACAAAGATGCATGTAACTACAAGTTGCAGGTTGTTGTTCAAAGTCAAGATTAGGGGGAAAATTTCGTCGCATAGGAGACGTCTTTAAATGGAAGTTCGCTTTACCGAAAACTCTTTGAAGAATCTTTATAATCTACTGTTCATGACCGAGTTTGTGCCTTATTTTTTTTTTAGCTTTTTTTATCGAGTCACCAAAACTATGTGATCAGAAATTCGGAGAGGAGTAGGAATTCAATGAGAAGTATTCTATTTCGACTTACCTGTGACTTCGCCACCTCTGCAGCATTCTTGAAGAAAGCCAAGTTCGTCTGGACAATCTCCGCAGCCGTCGAAAAGTTATCTAGCCTGGCGTGTTCGTAAACAGCAGCAGTGTAGTAATGTTCGGTATAAGAACTCGCCGTACGAAGCACGATTGCCAAAGCTGCTAGACAAAGCGTCACATATGCCATGGGTGAGCTGAAAATCATTGCAAATAGTAGAAGGATAAGTAATTGTTTTCAAAATGAAAGATGTAGCGAACAGAACTGAGTTACATAAAAGTTAATTCACATGACCATTCATTTGCTGGAATGTGTATAAAACCATAAAACAGTTTTACCGATGTCTTCAGTGGCCTATTTATTTGATGCTTTGTGTTGTTAGACTCTAGTTACGTGGGCATTTGTTTAATCACTCTGTCCTACTAGATTTTAGGATACCGTAAAACCTGTTACTTACTAAGATTTCCACTAGGCATTCTTCGACAAATTTCATCGCGAAAGCTTCACACATCCTTCTAAGTACACGATTAAAGAAGATAACAATCAGTGTATACAAGGGGTGGGGCGCTGGTAGCGATCACGGATGGAGTGAAACTAGGCAAAGGTATTTTCTCCCGCAGAAGAATAGGGATAAAAAAAAACTTTAATAAAACTCACCTGAAACCGAAATGCGTCCAAGCATTCGTCGAGACTTATTTAGAGAGGAAAAGAATAGCGATTAACACGGTTTATGTCACGCGTTGCGTAAGCTAGTTGTGGGATAGCAGTTAATTTCGGGAAACTAAATGCTTCGTTCACATTTTTTGAGTGAGGATGAGTAATATCCGTTTCCGTCAAAGCTAGACGGAAGGGGGGAGGCTATGAGGATATTACTGTACACATAACTCGCTTTAAAGAAGTGTATCAAACACCTACTGGTTGGCTAAAGTTCTATTTGACAAGTCTAAAACTGATCTATGATTGGCTCAACGTATCACGCGATATGTATACCTTCCACCAACATGGAACTCGGACAAACTCCGACGTTAGCGGGATATATATATATATAGATATATATTATCGAGCTGAAATTTGTACTTTCCGCTGTCGTTTCCGTTGCCGCATGAATGCGAACAAGGTTTACCTTTTTACAGTTAAACTTGGTGAAATGGTTTAATTTCCTGCTACGTATTTTGTATGACTGCAAGTCATTAGATATTTTTAAATTGTTCATCTTGCTGATTGCTCTCTTTTTTTTGAAGCAACGAGTAGGGAATGTTTTTCTTTGTGATTTTAAGAGTTATATATATATATATATATATATATATATATATATATATATATATATATATATATATATATATATATATATATTAATTTTTTTGTAATCTTATCTGAGAACCTTTTTAAGTTGCCAAGTGGCCAATTTGATAAAATATGTTTCACAAAAGGTTCGATGGTTATTTTGCGAAGAGAAGTACTCCAGTCTTTGTTTCGAGTTGTTTCAATGACATTTCGGCATTTCCTGTATACAAAGGAAACGATCTGTCACAACGTTTCGTTAGGGACAATGAGTTGAGGGATTTCGCAATAAATTCTCATTACAGAAAATGAATAAAGCTCTTTCTTTATCCACAGATAAATAACAGGTGTTAATGAGCCTTTGTAACTTAACATCCTGCATTTGGGTAAAAAAAAAGACTTGTAATAACTTGACAGCAAAAAATTGTTTGTAAAAATTTAGTGCGTTGTAGACTACGCAAGAAAATACAAGGGAAGTCCATTAATTTGCTCCTAAAAAGAAATCATAACCTGTAATATTCTTCGAACTTTTCGTTTGGATGCAACGCATCTATATCTTTTACCAATAATAAACATTTAATTTAATATCATACTCTTTTAAAATTTTAAAAATTTTAGGATTCTTTTAACAGTTTTCAAAGTAATATAAATTTCCTAGTTACTATGTCAAAAGTCATAAATTGACAAACTTGAGTTTTTAAGTTTTGAAAGCCGTTTAAAATTTTTAAAATGTCATAAACAATATTTGTCAAGAGAATTAATTAAACGCTTTAATGCATTTCGGAGGGTGTTTTTTTCCAAGCTAAAGGATAATTTGCTGACTAGTCGTCGCATTTTAATTTTTAGCCAATCGTTCAGAATAAATTTGTGAATGTTGTGTTGTTCACAGACATTTAAAAATTAAAACGGAAACATGGCTTCTTAAAAACCACAATAAAATACAAGCTAGCAACTCGTTTCGAGCCCATAATTATAGTTATCGATCAGGCCGGGAGCATTAGATGTAATTTTGTACATGGCCATTCCACAAAAAAGAAAATTATTAAAGTTTTTGATATAAGTGCGGAAACAACTAAATTTATTATAGGAACTTCGTGGGTGCCTGCGGTTGAGGTGGACATATGACAAGGGTTTGTCCGCCAGAAAAACAGGAAGTGAAATTTATGTGCTCAAACAACTTCGGGTGTGCCCACACAAATGGGCACATCTGAAAACGAAATCAAACAAATGAAGAATTGTGGAGTAAAGAAGCGGGAAAAGAGATCCGAGAAGGTGGAATTATGAAGGAAGAGCTAAAGAAAAATGAGCAGAAGAAGGCGGAGAAGCTCATATTAAGGGGCGCACTTATGAGCAAATATTTCTCCGTCCAGCTGATAAAGTAGACAGGTCACTGACAAAAACTGAGGATTAAGTACAGATAGGAAAATTTTCTAGACCATCTAATTTAGACACGGAGTCAGCATGGGGAATAATTTTTGAGCGACTAGGAATTGTGTCCGAATTCCTAGTCGTGTTTAGCATTTATGGATTTAGATATTTCTTATATATATATATATATCTTAATATTATGGATTTAGATATTTCTTGTTTAATAAAGAGGTTGTACTCCGATTCCTGCCCATTGTGGAGTTCATGGTAATTATGTCGCCAATTCTCTGGCTAAAAAGGGAGCCTCTGTCCTCCAGACATAGCAACATGGACTCTCTTTCAACTCCATCAAGTCAATTGTTAAGAAAGCTTTCAGGGACTCTCTCTCTTCCAGGAACTCACAAATAGAAATACTAGTAAATCATGGTTCAGACAAATTCTTGAAGTACCTGAATGGCCCAGAAAGAAATCTGTTGCAATGTTTCGTCTTATATCCGGCCATGATTGCCTTCGTAAGCACCTACATTGCATCAACGTTGTTCCTGACTCTCTTTGTCCCTTGTGTTATCTTAAGGAAGATATGGACATGTCGCATCTATGCGTATGCCCTGCTCTCCCCCGTATTTCGATTTGGGAGCGTTACTGGGTGGCTCGGAACGCCCTGTGTTCATAGATACACTGATGTCAATTCGTTTTGTTATGTATTGTATTTGATGTTCAGTTGTCTTATAACATGCCATTGGAATTTAAAAAAATGTCTTATTTTTTAACATTACTTAATTCCCCTATCGTATCAAAGGTACGTTTATTGATCCTCGCATTCATGCATTGTCCTTGGACACAGTCACACCTGAAGCTGGACAGAGATAGCCTTGTAGTAGCTCTTTGGCTTTTGGTGCTGAGTGTGATCTTATCGAATCACTACAAGCGCCATTAAATACCTCCTTGTCTAGGCCGTATATGGGCACGTTAAATCCATAGACCGGAGAGTCCCTCTATGAGGTCGAGAAGGTGGGAGAGGGTACGGTCCCAGCCAGATGTTAACCCTGGGGACGCTCGGTCAAAATTGAGGTGGCACCTGGCTAAATCGGACTCCGAACCCCTGTAGTGCTATGATATACCGGAGCAGCACCGCTCAGCCCATTAAGCTATATGGACCTGGTCTGGAACATATTCTGGCCAGGGGGGTTAGAAACAACAACAACAACAACAACACCCTGAAGCTCACCAGGCCAATAAAGAGCTATATTTATTACTTTCAAGCTAGTTGCCATCTAAAATTTTCATCGTAGATTTAAGATGCGTCTTCCTCTTCTTCGTTTTCTCGAAATTTCAAGTAAACAATGTTAAAAATGTATCAGTTGCTATGTAGCCAAGTATTTAATAATTACTCCTACAGAGGTAAGATATTAAACTTTACCTTCGAGAATTCGTTTATAAATAAATAACTAAACAGAAATTTGAACCCAGAGGTTTTAAATTTAAATTTTCACATTTAATTTTTCCACTGGAAGGTATCATTCATTTCATATTTTTTTAAAGTGAATGTTCCATCACGGCTTAACACAGTTTTCTCATTTATGGAAGTCCAGCTGAAACATCAAAGAGAGCAAAGTTTAGCCTACGGCAGGGATAGCCAAATAAAAATCCGTGAAAAATATTGTGTTCACAAGGAAATTAGCTGATGTGGTCTAAACAGTAATTTAAGATTAGTAGGAAAAATTTATTAAAATTAGTTTAATAAACTATTAATATTTCACGAAGATGTGAGACATAGTTTTCTGTCAAAATATCGACTTAGAAATGTTGCAGCGTGCTTATCTGATGAATATAACCTGAAATGTAAATATTTCCAGCAAATGAAGTACAGATAGAGAGAATCATTGCGAAAATTACAGTAGTAGGTTACGAGTAAGATAATTTGGATCCACTTCCAATTTCAGATGAATTTTTTAAGGAATCAAAGTTTGAAATTCGAAACGAAGTAATTTAAAAATAAATTAATTCGAAGAGTGGATGAGTTTGAAAAGAAGTGAATAGAATAAACGCGTTTCGCAGCAACTAATAGATGACAATAACTATTTAGGTTTCATTTATTCAATATTAAAAACAAAACAAAGGTAACTATCTGTTTCCAAGTTGGGAAATCTCTTCGAACTGTCATCAAACGTTGAAAAAATATGTAAAATTAAAAATATAAACTAATTTTATGTTTAACAAGATTTTAATTTACGTAGAACAGCCAGATTTATTCAAAGATTGCAAAGTTACTTGTAGTCTTTTACATAATACCACATATGTTATCGCTAAACACTACTGAAAAATATTTTTTAAACTAAATAAATTTGAAAAATTACAGGCGTAAGTTTATTCCACGCCTGATATTAGAATCCAGCTGTCCATAACTAAACCAAATTTTAAAAGGAAAATTGGAACAAAACTGTAATATTTCGCATTGATTCTCAGTTTAAATAAATAGTATATTCTTTTCCATCCTCAATTTTAATTTTTTGTTCTTTTCATTAAATTGCTTTACTTATTTTTTAATTTATAATTAGTAAATTTTTGTGGGTTCAAAATTTTTACCCGAGATCTAACGAATAAAGTAAGTTCCGAAACGCTGACCTATTGGGTAGTTTTGTTTTAGTCACACCTCAAAAAATTTGACTAGCTCAGAAAGAATAACTAAGTATGCCCTCCGAATTTAAACTTTGTTCAAGATATTAAGGAGTCGATTTCCTGCCACATTTTTTTTATCTTATCATATCCGCGATATCATATCATATCCGTAACGATATCCCCGATACAAAATTCACCCTCCCCCCCCCAAAAAAAAAAAAAAAATCATTTTCTTGACTTAAGAGGGTTTTTGAAACTGATAACACAAACAGCATATTCTATGAAAATTTTATCACTTTAGATACAATATTTTTAATACCGTCCTGCCTATGCGCCCTGCTTACATCTATACTTTAAGCCCGACACAAACAGCATTTTTCCCGATACGCCACTTTTAAATAGATATATCTAAAATTCCTTGGAAAATATCTCAACATTTTTATTGCGTTCCTTTATTCTAATTGGATTAAACTGCATTAAGAATTTTTGATTTAGAGAGACAATCCAGGAATTATTTTCCCTAAAACAAAAATCACTCTAAAAAAAGACATAGTTTATTTCCCTCTACAGCAGAGATTCCCAAGGGGGTCCAGGTGAAACCCTTGGGGATCGATGGAAGTTTAAAAAGGGACTATAGTATTCCATGGGTCTATTGGGGGGGTCGATGATAAATTTTTCTGTTTTAAAATTTAATTTAATTTGTTAGGAATGTAATTATTGTATAATAATATCCGTTTTAATATATATATATATATATATATATATATATTCGTCCTGTTTGTTATTGTGACTATACAATGATAAGAAATTTCACGCCAAACATTAAAAAAATTGTATCAATGCATCAAGCACAACCACCACATTAATTGAAATCGAACTTTTTTGCAATTACAATCTGTGTTTCTGAAATCTTGTTTATATTTGTGAAATTAAAAATGAAAATAGTACAAAAATAATAAAACATAAACCTAATGAACCACTTTTTCTAATTTTTTGATCATATTCTTAGTCAAATGGTTTTCTTTAAGTGTTTTATGTGCAATTATTAGTATTATAATTATGTATGTTGTATATCATAGAGTAAAATGTGAGGGTTTTGATGAAGAAAATCATTTTTTTAAAAGGTGTCGATGTAGGAAAAAGGTTGGAAATCCCTGCTCTAGAGTCATTCAAAACTTAATAAATTGATTTTTTTTATTAATCTGAAAGCAACTTTTTTAAAACTATTTTTCTATGCACGTAATAAAAAAATTGTGTAAATTATGCTTATTTGTTTTAAATTGTTCTTTTTAAAATTTGCTTTAAACTTTTTTCTACGCCCGTAACAAAAAAATTATGCAAATTAAGCTTATTTCTTTTAATTTTTTTAAAATTTGTTTTAAATTTTTTTCTATGCACTTAATAAAAAAATTTTAAACTTTTTTTCTACACACGTAAAAAAATTGTGCAAATTAAGCTTATTTGTTTTAAATTGTTTTTTAAACAAACATTTAATTTGTTTTACAAGATTTATTTGTTATATATATATATATATATATATATATATATATATATATATATATATATATATATATAATATTTCCTTACGTTTGAAAGAAAAAAATAATTAAAAAATCTTTTAATATAATTTAGTTTTAAAATAATTTAGTTTTTTAAATAATTTTAAAAAACTAAATGTCTCAATATGAGAATCGCTTATTTAAAATTCAGATAACAATTTTATAAATCTGACCATCTGACTGATATCTCCAACGAAACACCTGATTGGATTACTGAAAGTGAAAGCATATTCCGCTCACCTGTAATGCGGCTTCGAAGTTTGAGGATGATCCCGCTTGTGCGGCGATGTTTGTGTTGTCTCACGCTATCTTCAGCCTCCGACAATCGGGGTTTTTACTCTTTCGGAGAGGAAGTTGTCGCACTCCGGTTCGCCCATTGGCTGTTGTTGCTGGGGCTCCTGAAAATCCTTTCTCCGAAACGCTGCTCTATCGTGGAGTTTATTTGCACGCAGATACTGTGCGAAAAACAATCTGAACCGGTTTTCCGTATTTCGCCGGGATGGGTAAGAGCCTCTTTTTCCCAATCAACCTCTCATTCCCTGATACGAATACAAATAAAACTGCTGCAATAATAATAAATGGTGTTTGATCGTAAGGTAAGGGTTAAGAAGAGTTTCACAATACGATATAAATACAGTAGTGAAAGGAAAATATTCCGCAGCGAAAAAATGTCAAACTTGGAACATTTTTGCCGTCACAGGGGGTAATACCTTTCCACGGCCAGACTCTAGAGCAGGGGTTTCCAACTGGCGGCCCACGGTGCCATTTTTTTGCGGCCCACGAAGACTTCTAGGAAAATAATTTGCAGCATCAATTTAGATATTCTTAGTTAACAAAAAATGTTTTTGTAAAAATCTTTATTGTTTTCAAATGCTGTTCATTTACAAAAAAGATTGATTTTCCTCGAATTCCATGAAAAGTAGGGTGTCCACTCATGTTCTATTTCATACCTCCCCCCCCCACTTCTCATTTGACCCACATCTTATTTAAATACCCACTTATTATTTGACTTTTTTTGTGTGTGTCTGTGTAATTTAACGAAAGTAGGCCAGCCATAATCAAGGTCGTTGTTGGAGGTTCATCCTCGAATTTTTAAAAATTTCATAGTATATACTATACACAAATCCTACAAATCCCCCTCCCTCAAGAAAAAAAGTCCTGGGTATGGTCATAATTAAATTGCGGCCCGCCACTAGACAGGTGTTTTCGATTGCGGCCCTTGGACACTTGTAAGTTGGAAACCCCTGCTCTAGAGCTAAGTTATTATCCAACGCAGCCATTTTGACAGGAAAATTATTATCAGTCAAAATAAAACTGTATCGTGATCGCATATGAAAGTGAGGTATTTCGTGACATTTTAACTTTTCGAGCAGTCTTAGATTTCATTTTGTTCATAAAGTTTCAGCTTTCATTTTCAACATTTTCATATTTATATACTTTTCTGCATTCATTTATCTTCTCTTTCCCGTGAAAAAGGTGTAATAGCTCCTTTCAAGGGAAGCATTACATTGGCCTAATTAACAAACCACGTAACTCCAAAACGTGCGATTTTGGGACTTTCATGCTATTACATTGGCTTAAATAAAACCAATGTAATAACATGAAATCCTCAAATCGTATTTTTTATGTTACGTGGTCCAAATATTAATGTTAATATCAATAAATAAATCTTTTCTGACTCACAGGAAACTTACACTTCTATAGTTCCACAATAAATTAGAAAGGGTGGCTACATGTTTCGAACTACTCAATAGTTCATCATCAGGTCGAGGAGCATTAGGTGGGATTGTCACTATGATGCGTTTGTGAATTGCTCATAGCGACAATCCCAACTTATGCTTCTCGACCTGACGAAGAACTAGTGAGTAGAACGGATCATGTAGCCATTCTTTTATACTTTATTGGGGAATTGAAGAGGTGTCGATTACGTGGGACAGTACCTTTTTATAAGATTATTTATTGCTTGGAAATGCACCCTTTTTGTTAACCCTTTCATATTATGGTAAAACATCGTAAATCACGGCAAATTTGATAAAATTGTTTTATTGATTCATGAAAGTCCGTATTATCGCACATAACCTAAAACCATTTGGTAATCTTCATAAAGAACCCATTTATGGTATTAAAACTTGTTTATGCAGTTTAATACGCTTAGAATAAAACACGGAGGGGTGAACACTTTTTCTCATTAAATCCGAAGAGTCGCAAATTCTAGGATACCCAAAAAGGGCATAATACCTACATTTTTTTATTGGGTATACGAAATAATTAGTTTGTTTGTTAGCTTCGTAAATTTTTGGCTCTCCCGACAATCATTACCGTGTTTTTATTAACTTGCTTTCTTGTTTGTGTGTGTGTGTTTGTCAAGTACAAATCTTGCAATCGATTTTTAACTAACTTCCCGACTAGCTAGACATTTGAAACTTTTAGAGTAGTTCAGAACATGATGACAATGCATTTTTTAAATACTTTTAGCCATCTTTAAGCAGAATTAAATTAATTATAAGTTAATTTTGTTTTGTAGACTGGTGAAGCCATCTATTGGCCGGAACGGGAACGAAAAGTTAAATGCAAGTTAACTTCCAATTAACTTCATTTTCTTTCAAGTTGATGGGATAATTCATGAAAAAAATTTTAAAAAAGTATTTATTAATACATAGAATTGTCAAATTTATATGATTCAACGGAAAATTTAAAAACATGGTATATAAAAAGTTCTTTTTATCTTGTAATTGTTTTTCATCTATGAATATTAGCCATGCACCCTGTAACGTCGTGGCTCTTTCCTGGAAGAGATCCCCGGACCCAAGCGCTCTCTTTCGAGAAAAGCCTGATTCCAAGAAGCTGTTAAGGACCCCTTTTAATTACCAGGGGAAAGGTAAGCCGCTGGGACTACTGCGATGTAAATTGGCTTCTGTAAGTCTAACGAAACCTAGCTAACGTCTCGACTACAAACACCCCCGCCTCGCTCTTCCGTCCCTCGAGACACAATAAGGGAGACGAGGTGACGCTCGCCCCCCTGGGTAATCGGAGAATTGAGACGACTGGCCGGCGCTCCCACCACCGCTGGGGAAGTCGCCCTCGGAGGACCTGAAAGTGACCAGCGCCTGTAGCCACGAAAAACGCGGGAAAACCACCGCCGACCCGAATAGATATATAGGGACGCCTGACGCAGTGCAGAGAGAGCCTCACAAAGTCCTGGAGAGAAACGCAGTCCGGAGAGCCCCGAAGAGAGTGCCGAGAGCCTCTCTCAGCGTGTTCAGCAGAGATTTGGGGACGGGGAGCCCCAGGTGCTGACCGGGCCTTTCGTCTCTCGGCTCAAAGCTGAACGAGTCTCAGTGTCTGTTTAGAGAGATACCTTTCGGTTAAAGACTAGAAGAGTCTTTATTAAAATCTTCGAGACTATTTCGAGAGAAAACCCCTTGGTTAAAGACTGAATGAGTCTTTTGTGAATGTTTTTGTTTTGAGAAATCTCTCAGATGCAACAGAGAATAGTCTGTCTGTTTTGCAGATAGATGTAAATAGCTTTTTGTAATGCAAGCTGTTGATTTTAACTTATTCTGTCTCTCGTGTGTTCATTTCAACTACGAGGACGTTACAACCCCTGGTTTTGACAAACTTTGCAGTTTTCCTTCGTTCATTTAAGAGCGGTGTGTCGACAACACGGGCGTATCAAGAAGGAAGGTCCCGGGACCCTGGCATCTCCCAAAGAAAAGGGAAAAAAACACGAGAAAATATTTAAAAAATCTTTTCTTGAATAAAATTTCTTTTTATATTTATGTTGTATCGTGTCTTCTATTTCTATACAGCTTATGAATGTTCCAACCGATTCTGTGGAAGAGTATTTCAGGAGAACTATTTTCATTCCGGCTAACCAAATATTGACTCAACTGCATTTTCTACCTGATGCATTTTAAAAACCTATTTAAGACCTATCATGATACAATCACGATTGGACGGACTGGCGTTGCAAAATACACTGCCCTCCAAAAGTTAAGGTACAACATGTTTTTTGAACCTCACTATTTAAATAAAGGCAGTAACGATAAAATTCATAGTGTATATGAATGATAGTATCGAGCATTAAAAAATACTTATGCAAAAAATCCTTGTCAGCACTTTTATTTTAAAGAATTGGCACTTATATAAGAGTAAGAGAAAATGTGAAAAAATCAAACTTTCCGGACTTTGTGTGTAAGTATTGTGCATTATAGTTTATTTTCAATTTTTGTTGGAAATTTCATTGACAGTACCCAGGAGAGTCTACCATGTCTTGTAGAAGTCGTTTACCCGATTCATTAAGGTGGCGGGTGATCGGATGAATGGAAATGGGATTGGCACAAGCTGATGCTGCTAGACGTCTCAATGTGTCTCGAAGTATGATCCAACGACTGGGAAATCAGTTTATATCAGAAGATCCTGTGTCTAGAAGACATGTTCTAGGCCGATCACAAGTTAGAACACCTGCGGAAGCAGTGGCGTAGCTAGGGGGGGGGGGTGCGGTCCGCCCCGGGCGGCATATATTTTGGGGTGGCATATTTTTATTTAGTATTAGTTGTAAAATACCACTTGTTCAATTCATAAGTTTACTATTCGATTTCTACGAATTATGAATTACTCTATGATTTCGAATATTTTTCCTCATCGTCAAGTCAATGTAGGGTTGAAAATATTATCTTTAAAAATTTTGCTCGGATACAGACATATGAGTGGGGAAAATTCACGAGACGTAGGGCTATCCTTAGAACAAGAAGTACGAAGAGAAATATTTTTATCAATGGATAGAATTCTAAAGGAAATAAAAGAACGCTTTGATCAGTTGCATGTCCTTGCAAGAAAATATTCGTGTATAATACCATGTAACCTACTAAATGAAGAATTTGAATGTCAAATAAATGACTTTATTGACATTGATAAAGAACAGTTTATATTGAAAGAAAAAGGATCCAGGTTTTTATGGCTGCACCTGCACTACAAGAAGACGCAAAACGTTGGAAAGACGGGAAGGAAGGCCCTCTTAATCTACTAAAATTTATTCAACAGTATAGAATGGAAAATTCTGTACCCAACATTGTAATTTTGCTAAGAATTCTTTTTAACAATTTCTATCAGTGTCGCTAGTTGCGAAAGCAGATTCTCCAAATTGAAGTTGATAAAAAATTATCTTCGTTCCACAATGAGAGATTTAAGACTACAAAATCTTGCAATATTGTCTATAGAACAAAAAATTACAAATAATATAAATTTTGAGAGCATTATACACAATTTTTCTACTATGAAAGTTAGAAGAGTAAATATATAAATATGTTTTGTTTACATACACATATGTGTACAATTTGTTTGTTTATCCAAAAGAAATGAAATTATTTATTTTTATTTATAAATATAAAACTACAAAATAAAACATATTTTATGGAATTTTTTTTAGAAATTAGTTATATATTTTGTCTTATAGGTGGGGAAACTGCGACCTCCGTAAGTTTCTTGTGGTCTTTATAAAAGTTGTATTTATAGGTATATCAACTTAAACGGCCTCCTTTATTACTGCCTAATTTAAATATGGCATCCAATGGTAAAAAAGTTCCCCACCTATAGTTTGTCTCAATTACAATTATTTATTTATGCTTATTAATTTATAAAAACCACCAATTGATTGATTTAGAAAGGGCGGCAAATTGGAGACCGCCCCGGGCGGCAAAAGTTCTAGCTACGCCACTGTGAGGGAGACCGCTGTCTAGCTCTTTCGGCCCGAAGGGGGAGAAGCATTATTGTGCCTCAGCTTGTTTCAGATCATTTTATCGCTTCAAGGACAAGAATATCCGCTACTACGGTGCGAAGGCGCCTTCACAATTCTGTTGTGTGTGTCCCATTTAACCGCCGACAGAGAAGTTCCCGTTTATGTTGGGCAAGAGAACACGTTTCCTGGACCAGACAGCAATGATCTTCTGTACTCTTCACCGATGAGTCCAGGTTCACACTAGAGAACGATTCAGGGCGTCTGCTGATCTGGAGGGAACAAGGCACCAGATACAACCAATCCAGCATTGCTGAAAGGCACAGTTGGTGGAATCATGGTTTGGGCAGGAATATCTCTCGGTAGTCAGACTGACCAGCATGTGTTCCATAGAGGAACTCTGACTGGTGTAAGATATCGGGATGAGATCCTTGATCAATATGTCCGCCCATATGTCACTGCTATTGGCTACGAATTCATTCTAATGGATGATAATGCAAGACCTCCCAGAGCTGTGCTTGTAGAAGATTATCTTGAGGGCCACGGTTTTGAGTGAATAGAATGGCCAGCTCGATCTACAGGCCTGAAACACATTCCTTATTAGAAAACATTTTTTTATGTTTCCATGACATTTTTCCACATAAAACTGTGATACACTGTTTTCTCCAATGATGGAGTCTTCTGCCAAGAGTGCTTTTTTGCTAACTCATGTAAATTGCGTAAATTTCTTTCTCGCATTTAATAAAAAATTGTTTAGAGCACATTTCCTTTCAATTTCTTGATTTTCTGTTCAGTCATATTTAAATTAGACATAAAAATCATGTTGTGCCTTAACTTTTAGAGGGCAGTGTATATACAAAGAGATTAATACAGGGTTCTTCAAAAAGAATGAACCGATTTCATGATACAAAATTTTTTTAAGGAAAAGTAATACAAAACTCAAGCCAAGTCACAAATATTCTACTGATAATTCCAGTTTCCTTGCCTTTCTTAGAAGTCTCCAAAGTGGCCACCAACTGCAGCTCGGGAAACATCAGGGCGATAAGAGATTTCCTCCTAGACGTGTATCAGCATTTCGCAATCCACTGAGTTGATAGTTGTAGTTACTGGATATTTAAGGTCATCGATGTTGGTGCGTAGAGGTGGGACATAAACGAGATCTTTTACATATCCCCACAAGAAAAAAGTACACACGGTGAGGTCTGAGGATCTCGCAGGCCAATCACAAATAGCAAGATCTCTCCACCCCCCCACTAACGACCAATCCATCCCTGGGGCACTTTTTCATTCAAAAAAGATCGAATAAGCAGGTGCCAATGGGGCGGTACTACATTGAACACTTGTAAGACAGGAAAGAAAACTCGATTATCTATCTATCTATATATATAAAGTAACAGACGTAAATGTCGTGGGTTCCGTCGGATCACGTGACCATCACGTCTCCGGAGCTCAGTCATCCTTCGAAAAAATGGCCGACATTTCGTCGAAAATCGGTTTACTTTTTTTCTCATGAAAAAACATAAATGTTACATATTTGGAAAGAGCTTTGAAAACTGATAATTTTTTCTGCGTACACTCCGAAAAAAACCATCCCCAGTTACATTATTAATAGACTGGTACTGCCATCTGGTATGTAAAATAAGAAATAAAATTTCTTCTGGGTAAATGAAATTGATTGTTTTTAATCTTTTTAGTCTGTTACTTTTGAACACTCCAGCCCGGAAATATCGCGCAAGAGAGATTCATTTGCATTAATTATGTTAATTTTTTCATAGCTTCTTTTTTTTCATAGCTTTTTAGCACTGGAATGAAAATGCAACATTTTCATTTTAAGTGTTATGGTAAAATTAATAAATTTAATAAGTATAATCAATAATTAAACGTAACATTAAAATTTATTTATAAATTAATTATTTTAGAATTCACAGATAAAATTAATTCATATCTATTTATGATTTTTTTTAAAAATATTTATTTTTAATTTATTTTTAAAAACAACAGAAAATATCGTAAACGTTCCATGATTATTAACACCGACTGACATGTGCTGCATTTAAATAATACACTGCTGGCCACTGTAAATGCAACACCCTGAAGGAAACATGTAAATTACATGAAATTTACAACATGCATTAGCGGAGGTGAGATATGCAAATGATTAGAATTTCAGCGCAGACGCACATCACGCGCGCCTGTGGCGCCACTTAAAAGCGCTATTTAAGGCTTGGAGATTTCGACGATTTCAAATTCGGCAATTGTGTTTTTCTTGTTGTTTTTTCAAAAAAACTATCAATTATGCCTCGTCGAAAACAGCGATCATCTTTTGATCAAGTATCCGAGTTCGACAGAGGAAGGATAGTGGCCTACCGAGATTGTGGATTATCTTTCCGGGAAATCGGTAGTCTTGTTGGACGAAACCAAACAACTGTAATGCGGATATGTGATCGTTGGATGCAGGAGGGTACGACGGACCGGCGTGTTCGATCGCATCCACCTCAGCGCACCACTTCACGTGATGACAGGCAAATTGTGCGCATGGCAGTGACGGATCGCTCAGTCACATCACGAACAATAGCACAGCACATGCAGTCTGTAACGCATCATCCAGAGTCTGCGCGTGCCATTCGACGCCGTTTACAGCACAGTGGTCTGTCCGCAAGACGTCCATTGCTTTGTCTACCCTTGACGCAGAACCAAAGACGTCCCCGCCGCCAATGGTGCGATGACAGAAGGATGTGGACGGCAGAATGGAATGAAATTGTCTTTACTGACGAGTCACGCTTCTGTCTGCAACACCAAGATGGTTGCATTCGAGTCTGGAGACACCGTGAAGAGAGGATGCTGAACAGCTGCGTTATGCACCGCCACACTGGTCCTGCACCGGGTATTATGGTATGGGGCGGTATTGGATATCACTCTCGCACACCTCTAGTACGCATTTCTGGTACTTTAAACAGCCAGCGCTACATCTCCGAGGTGTTGGAGCCAGTTGTCCTTCCTTACCTTCAGGGCTTGCCCACAGCCATATTTCAACAGGATAATGCGTGACCACACGTGGCACGCATTGTCCAACGGTTCTTCGTCAATCGCCAGATTGAATTGCTTCCCTGGCCGCCTCGCTCTCCGAATCTTTCGCCGATAGAAAACATGTGGTCCATGGTTGCTCTACGATTGACCCACATTCCATCCCCAGCTGCCACAGTAGATCAACTTTGGCAACGTGTGGAAGCTGCTTGGTCTGCTGTACCCCAAGAACTCATCCAAAGTCTCTTTGAATCAATGCCGAGGCGTGTGGCAGCGGTGATCTCCAACAATGGCGGCTACTCTGGCTACTGATTTTGGCAGGAACCACACTTCACAGAAGTCTATAAATTTAATCATTTGATACTTGGTCAACATGTTATCTACAAAATAAATTTTGTTGTGATATCTCTTCTCTTTCTTGGTGTTGTAATTTGGGTGGCCAGCAGTGTAAATAGACGGAGACGTAATTGTTTTAGAAGAGGAGTACCTTGGTCGTGTCGACTTTATCTCCTGCAAGCAAGATATATGTAATCAAGGTGGGAGTGCTCAGTAGTTAAAATTTTAAGTAATGAATTAAAATATTAAAGTAAGAATAACGTGGGTAAAAGAAACACAAATTTAACAGTAAAGTTAAATTAAAACAAAAAAGTGAATTTTAAGAGAAAAATAGAGTTACAAGTTAAGAAAATTTAGAAGAAAAATTAGATAAGACTAATGATCCACGGAAAACAAAAAAGTAATAATGTTAAGACGCCCAGAAAAGCAGATATCATAAGAATACAAAAAATATTTTTGTAAGTTTTCAATTTTTTTTTTATTTTTAAAGTTGTATGATATTTTGTCGTTGTTATTTTTAAAATTTAAGAATACGAGGTCAAAAGAACAGCAATTGAAAAAAAAGGCCTTCCCCAGGACCATACACTTCGTAACGAGATAAATGCGGAGTTCGAAGGGGGAAAGCTAAAAATAGCAATAAAGTGAATTTGGAAAAGTACGACACCGGCTGGGATCGAACCCACAACGTGATTTACAAGGAACAATGGTGTATGATGATCACTTCCGCCGAATCATGTGATGGCCTTTACTTCCGGTAAGCGCAGCTTACATGGACGCAGCTTACATGAACAACAATTGTTCTAGTCTGATCATCTCCGGACTTTTCTTTCTTCGATTATATTAACTCTTTTTTATTTTTAATCATAAACTGTTCCCAATGTAATTCTACTAACAGCTGCTGTAGTGAATTGTAGCTCAAGATTTCTATAAATAGATCACTTCCTGTATAGCGCGCATGCGCATTGATTTTCAACATTTCGATTCCCGCGTTAAGTAAATTTTTGTCACTTCGAAAGGGTGCTTCTTACTAAGAGCACATTCTATTTTCATTAAATGTTATTCTTAATATTAATTCTGTTGACTTTCGTTTCTTTTGTCGTTTGATTTAGAAACTTTTAACCACTGAACCTCATGTTGACTACTTCCATTTGGTGCATCGGCACTGGAAGTTTTGATTTGAAATACATTCATTAGAATAAAACTCAGTTGGCGTTTTCGTTCCCTTGTGGTAGGTTTTCTTAGGTGAAAAATGCTCGTACTTCGGTTGGGAAGAGCGACGCCATTGTGATTTCGTTTATGGATTAACACGGATTTGATGCCTTTCCAAGGTAAGAAGAAAATTTTTATTAGATGCTCCAGCGCTCAATTATTTGAAACTATTAGAAGAACTTGATTGAAGATTTGAAAAATTGTTGATTTAGTTGATATAACTGTAGAGATTTATTTAGTTTTTGAGTATATAATTCCAATTTTATAGAAGTGTTGAAATGTCGAATATGAATATAAATATATAGTAGAATTTTGATTTATTGAATATTGTTGAAGTATCACATAACTTGAGAGATGGATGAATTGTCGAAACAAAAAAAGATTAGAGGCGTTGTTCGCGCCGCAGTAACTAGATTTTTGAACAAATTCGAAAACGAATTTGATCAGTTAAATACTGAAGAGCTATTAGAACAGAATTTAATCCAACTGTTGGATTTAATTAAACAAATAAAAGATTTAGACAAGGCAGTGCAGTCTCTTATAACAGAAGAGAAAGAATTTGATTCTGAGATTAATTCTGCTGTTGATTATAATAGTAAAATGACATTGCGGAATGCAAAGCTTTAGAAAATTATTTGTCGTTAAGAAAATTATTTGTCGTAATGTTGATCGAAATATATCGGGTCAAGATGATGGTAGAACCAACGAAAGTAGTGCTAGTGGGGTTTCATCAATCTCTCAAAATCATTAGAAAACTGTTAAATTACCTAAATTGAATATTGATAAATATTATGGCGATCCTTGCAACTGGCTGGAGTTTTGGAATAAATTTCAGAAGGCAATCAATAAAAACGAAACTTTATCACTTATTGATAACTTTAGTTATTTAAAATCTTTGTTAGGCGGTGTTGCCGCTAACGTAGTTAATGGATTCGCACTAACTGAAGAAAATTATAAAGAAGCCCTCTGCCTCTTAGAACAGAGATTCGGCAGAGAAGACCTGGTAATAAATGCCCACATGATCAGATTATTAAATTTATACCTGTTAAGATACAAATAATATAACTGGATTACGTAAACTTTATGACACCTGTGAGGTGCAAATTAGAAGTTTAGAATCGCTCAACGTAACCTCTGGAATGTATGACCATTTATTATACCCTATTTTAATAAAATTAATTCCAGAGGAGTTATCCTTAGCATTTAATAGAAAACGATTGGATCAAGAAATGAATCAATTTGATGTTTCAGAATTATTGAAATTTCTTAAAATCGAAATAGAATGTAGAGAATCTTCCATTTTGTTTCAAAATTCAAAAATTGAAAGAAAAAACCAGTCAATCAGCATTCGGGCTCAAAATATCAACATAATTTTAGCTATAATAATTACAATGCTCGTGAGACGTCGCGAAATCAAAGTCGTCCTTTCATTTCATCTAATGTAGACAAAACAGTAGAATATTTAGCGCCAATTTCAGAAACGGCATGCCTCTACTGTAAAGCAACAAACCACAATTCTGAATATTGCAATAGCATAACTGTTGATGAAAAAAGGAACTATTAAAGAAACAAGCGCGTTGCTTTCTGTGCTTACAGCAAAAACACAGAATAAAAGACTGTAGGAAAAAGGAAATGTGTGATATTTGTAATCATAAACATAATCGGTCTATTTGTTTTCAATTTGGCAAAACGATTGACGGTAAAGTTGTTACCGCAGTTTCGCATTGCCAAGAAAATATTAAAAACAATTCGGTAGCAAAAAACCAGTCTGGAGTTTTATTGCAAACCTGTGCTGCGATGATTAGATCTTCCTCAAACGAAGAAAAGGAACCTGTTAGGATTCTTTTAGATAACGGATCGATGAGAAGTTTTATTAATTGTACTATTTTTCAAAAATTAAAACTTCCCGTAATAAGAACCGAAAAGCTTTCTGTTTATGCCTTTGGTGTTAAGGAAGCAACTCAAAAAATTTATGATGTTGTAAAAGTCCGTCTGGAAAATAGAGTTGTGCCATCTTTGAACATTGAAATTGAAGCATTAGTTACAGACCAGATTTCGGCCGCTAACATACCAACCCCTGACCTAAACATATCTAAAAGCTATAAATATTTTAAAAATCTACAACTTGCGGATTCCTATAATTATAGAGACAATGAAATAGTTATTTTAGTTGGATCAGATTTCTATTTTAACATAGTAAGTGGCAGAATTAAACGATTAGATGATAAATTTGTAGCTTCAGAAACACTGTTTGGTTGGTGCCTTCTGGGAAGAGGGAGTGTAAATCATGAGTTGGTTAGTATGAAAGTTGCAGTTGAAGAGAAGACCATTTGTGATCAGTTGAAAGAGTTCTTTGAACTCGAAGGCATTGGAATCAGTGCAGAAGCTGATGCCAAAGATGAAATTGAAGAGGAGATAATGAGAAATTTTAATGAAGGAATTTCATTTCAGAATAGACGCTACAAGGTCAAGTTACCATGGAAACCTGAAATGAAGCAGATGTTAGATTATAATAAAGAAGTTGCCAACAGGAGATTCCAAACGCTTAAGAAATCATTCATTAATGATCCCTTATTTTTTACAGAATACCGAAAAGTTCTCGATGACTATAGGAAAGAAAATATCATAGAACCTGTAGAGAGGGGAGCGAAGGAAGTGAACTGTTTCTATCTCCCACACAGAGCTGTAATTAGAAATGACAAGAGTACTAGTCGTCTGCGCATCGTTTTCGATGCCTCCTCTCATGGAAAAGGAAAATCTTCTTTAAACGATTGTTTGTATGCTGGTTTAAACTTATTACCTGATCTCTTTAATCTTTTATTAAGATTTAGAACGAACCCTATAGCTGTTACTTCCGACGTCAAGGCAGCGTTTCTGCAAATAGAAATAGATGAGGAGGACAGAGACTTTACTAGATTTCTTTGGAGCGAAAGCCACACAGCAGACGAGAACTTTCAAGAATACCGATTGACCCGAGTTTTGTTCGGGGTCACATCCAGCCCATTCCTGTTGAACGCTACAATTAAATACCATCTGAAGGGGTATGTAGAAATCTTTCCTCATACTTGTCAGTTGTTGCATGATTGTCTATATGTCGACGATTATATTTTCGGTGAAAAGACTGTTGACATAGCACTCACTACGTGCCTACAAAGTCATGATATTTTTAAAGAAGCCAGTATGTATTTAAGAAAATGGAGAACTAATTCTCCAGAATTATTAGCTAAATTAAAAGCGCTTGGATTTGAAGTTGAGGACTCTTTTGACAAACCTTTAGTTCCTTCAAAAGTTCTGGGAGTTGGATGGAAACCTAAAAACGATGTGTTTTATTTTGATACTCAAAATATTGAAAAATGCCTGTTTAAAGGGAACGAGACTAAAAGATATGTTCTGCAAATTGCCGGTCGAATATTTGATCCAATCGGTCTTTTAGGTCCGTTCACAATTCGTATCAAATACTTACTACAAGAGAAATGGTGTCTTGGGTTAGATTGGGATGAGAACATACCAAAACAGACTGCAATGATTTTTAAAGAATGGTGTGATGACATAAAAAAGTTAAGTGAAATTCGTGTACCCCGTTACTATTTTGCACATGCCTTAAATCAAGACATTGACAATATTCAGTTGCATCTCTTTGCGGATGCATCTATCAAAGCATACGGGACAGTTGCTTATTTGCATGCAAAATTGAAAGACAATACCGTTGTAATTAGTTTTGTTGCATCTAAAGGAAGGGTAGCCCCCTTGAAGACTTTATCCTTACCAAGACTCGAGCCAATGGGAGTCCTGTTGTCAGCACGGTTAAGCGACAAAATAATTAAAGGTTTAGAGTTTCCGGTTTCCAAATTTTTTTGGACGGATTCATCCATTACATATTTTTTGATAAAGGGCTCACCTGACAGATTTAAAGTTTTCGTAAAAAATAGGGTAAAGGAAATTCACAAATACACTAATCCAACTCAATGGGCTCATTGCCCTGGGAAAGAAAATCCGGCGGATTTGATTTCACGTGGACTCGCTGTGTCTGAATTAAAAAACAGTGATTTGTGGTGGCAAGGACCATCCTGGTTAAAACAAGACGAATCCACCTGGCCTAAGAACTTAGAACCATCTAAGGATTTAAAATGTGAAAAGAACCAACAGACACTTGAAATTAGAACAATTACAGCTTTAAATACAAACGTTTTAGATAAGAACAAGGACATTGATAGTTTTATAACTAAATATTCCTCTTTTTCCAAATTGATTAGAGTAACTGCTTACTTAATTAGATTTAGTAATAATTGTAAACTTAAACAAATGGATAGAAAAAAGGACAACTTAAGTGCAACTTAGCTACAAAATGCCACAAATGTTTTAATTAAGAGAATACAAGCTTCTGAATTCAGTACCGAAATTAAATGCTTGAAGAACAACCAACCTCTTCCAAGAAGTAGTAAGATTTTGTCGTTAAACGTTTTTATTGACGGAAACGGATTTTTAAAGGTTGGTGGACGATTGAAGTTTTCTGAACTACAAGAATCACAAAAACATCAAAAACTCTTACCTAAATCACATCACTTTACTCAGCTACTCATTAACCATTACCATATCAAATCTTTGCACTCTGGAACACAAACCACACTTTATTTGATTCGCCAACAATATTGGATACCCTCTGGTCAAGATAGGGTGCGAAGAGTCATTAGTAAATGCTTGACATGCTTTCGATCAAAAACTCAAACTATTAACCAAATAATGGGTGATCTGCCTAGAGACATAATTGTACCTTCTAGACCTTTTGAAAAAGTAGGTCTTGATTTCGCTGGACCTATCTTAACTAAACCTAATCTAAAAAGATCCAGAGTTATAATAAAATCATACATCGTTATATTTATTTGCTTTTGTACAAAAGCAGTTCACTTTGAGGTCGTATCAGACTTAACGACTGAAGCATTCTTAGCTTCACTGCGAAGATTTGTGTCAAGACGTTCGAAACCATCTCTCATTTGGAGTGATAACGCCACCAATTTTAAAGGCGCTAAAAATATTTTGAATTCCTTATTTCAAATTTGCAAGTCTAACCCAGTACAGAATTTCAGCACTGAAGAAGGCATTCAATGGACTTTCACACCAGCTGCATCACCTCATTTTGGAGGCTTATGGGAAGCCAACATAAAATCAATGAAGAGAATACTCCTGAAAATTGCAAAAACCACCATTTTAAATTTCGAGGAGTTAAATACAATAGTAGTCCAGATAGAGAGTATTCTTAACTCTCGTCCCCTGTGTCCAATGTCTGCGGACCCCAACGATCTACAGCCATTAACTCCAGGGCACTTCTTAATTGGTGCCCCTATTGCGTCGTTTCTTGAACCTCATACTGCTCCAGATTCCTTTTCTCCTTCCTCTAGGTGGGGCTTGATTCAAGAGATGAGGAAAAAGTTTTGGGACAGATGGACCACAGAATATTTAAACCAGCTGCAGACAAGACCGAAGTGGACCCAAAGACGACAAAACCTAGAAGTAAACCAACTTGTACTGCTAAAGGAGCCCTGCAAGACACCCTTGGAATGGAACCTTGCCAGAGTCATTCGAGTTCATCCTGGAGCTGACGGAGTGATACGAGTACTGGACTTAAAGACATCTAAGGGAACCTTCCGCCGAGCGATCACGAAGGTTGTGTCCTTACCCATCAGTGAAGATGTTGGACAGCCGTCCAACGGTGGCCGGGATGTACCAGTCTGATCATCTCCGGACTTTTCCTTCTTCGATTATATTAACTCTTTTTTATTTTTAATCATAAACTGTTCCCAATGTAATTCTACTAACAGCTGCTGTAGTGAATTGTAGCTCAAGATTTCTATAAATAGATCACTTCCTGTATAGCGCGCATGCGCATTGATTTTCAACATTTCGATTCCCGCGTTAAGTAAATTTTTGTCACTTCGAAAGGGTGTTTCTTACTAAGAGCACATTCTATTTTCATTAAATGTTATTCTTAATATTAATTCTGTTGACTTTCGTTTCTTTTGTCGTTTGATTTAGAAGCTTTTAACCACTGAACCTCATGTTGACTACTTCCAACAATAATACCCGAGATTTACCCGCTGACGTGTGATAAGGTGACAGGGAAATCCATTGAAGTCCGTTTACACGGGACAGCATTTTCGTCCTGCTTTTACCCGTCTTACCGGAAGTAAAGGCCATCACATGATTCGGCGGAAGGATCATCATACACCATCATTCCTTGTAAATCACGTTGTGGGTTCGACCCCAGCCGGTGTCGTACTTTTCCAAATTCACTGTATTGCTATTTTTAGCTTTCCCCCTTCGAACTCCGCATTTATCTCATTACGAAGTGTATTTAAATGCAGCACATGTTAGTCGCTGTTGATAATCATGGAACGTTTACGATTTTTTCTGTTGTTTTTAAAAATAAATTTAGGAAATAGATTGGAAAGAAGGAATATAAGAACTAGAAGATTGATGCGGATATTAGATATAATCGTACGATCTGTGGCTTCATTGCTAAATTAAAAATAATTAATTTATAAATTTTAATGTTACGTTTAATTATTGATTATACTTATTAAATTTATTAATTTTACCATAACACTTTAAATGAAAATGTTATTGAAATTTTATTGAAATGAAATTTTATTTCTTATTTTACATACCAGATGGCAGTACCAGTCTATTTATAATGTAATTGGGGATGGGTACCATTGGGGATAATGCAACTGGGGAAGTTCTGAATGAAAAGAAATGGAGAACACCCAGTACTTACAGGAGAAGCTCTGAAGTTAATAGTGCCATTCGCTACATCCAACTAGTGTGAGACAGCATTTTTCTCAATGTTTTGATATAAAAATGAAAGATAGGAGTAGACTGGAACTAGAGCAGAATGATAGACTTGAACATTTTCATTTCAAATATAGAACCACGATTTAAAAAAATTGATGAAAGAAATTCGAGAGAAGCATTCCTCGAATTGAAGGGTGTGCAAACTTTTTCGACCGCGACCCACTTTCTATAAATGAAAAATCACGCTACACCAATGAAAATTTATTGGTAATAGCAAGCTTTAAAAAAAAATTAGGGAAATGTTAATAAAGAATAGAAAAATGAAATAAGCAAATTATGAAAAACTATTTCAAAAATCAGGGAATTGTTGATTTTGGGTATATATTTACTTTGCACAGAAAACAAAAAAAAAAATGTCTTCCTTACCATTGAAACTTTTTTTTTGAGGGGGGGGGGGATTTCATGTGACTAAAACTCCATATTAAAATATTAATATGAATTTGTATTTCATTGAGGTAAAAATTAACAAAAATTTAAATTGAAAGATAGCATTATTTTAAAATTATAAGCTTCATATTAAAATATTGAAAATTATAAGCTTCAATTATCTTTATAAATACTAGAAACACTAAACTAGAAAAAAATAATGAGAAGGGTGAACCTAGACGTCAAATAGTATTTGTTCAATTGTTGTTGAAATAATTTGAGAATGCTACTCTCATATCATCGTTGTTAGGTTTCTATAGCTGCTCGTTTTGAACACGAGTATCGCACAAATAGGTAAATGGGAATGGGAACAATGTAGGTTTGTAAGACTATTTGAAACCTTATTTAATAATCTCTGTATATAAAAAAATTCCGTAACTGACTGACTGACAGACAACGCACAGACCATACCGCTGGACTAAAGGGCTGAAATTTTGCATGGCGATTCTTCTTATAGTGTAGGAGTGCACTAAGAAAGATTTTTGAAAATTTCTTCTTAGATGTTTTTTAAATTAAATTTTTAAGCTAATTTTGTAACATTCTTTTAAGTTTGCATTCAAAATAATAGTTCGAGGGATATAAAATTTATATCACGAAAAAGACCATAAAAATTCCTTTAAAATGAAATCTTTTTCGAATCTTAACCTCCATTTTCTGATTTTTGGTGAATTTTTAAAGATTAATATTTAGAATTTAATTTATTTAATGTTGATCACGTTGTTTCTTTTCTTTTTGTGATGCTTTGAACTAATTTTGCGTCACGTGCATAACGACGAAATAGACAAAAAAAAAATTTTTTTCTTTCTAATGCGGCTGACGACTGGACATTATCCAAAAAAATATTAAAATACAGCAAAAGAAATGTTCCTCAAACTTTACTGTATTAACTGTAACTTTACTGTATTAACTGTATTGAATCTGGATTCGTCGCTAAAGACGACCTGGTTCCATTCCGCTGCAGTCCAGTTTCCTCGTGCGCGGCAAAACTCCAAACGGAGGCGTCGATGGGTGGGCGTCAAGGGCAGCACACGTAATGGGCGCCGCGATACCAACTGTCCTTCAGCCAGGCGCCTTCGTATGGTTCGAGAAGACACAGAGGCCCCTAGTGAAGGTGCTACCTGTGCCTGGATGGCGGCCGCTGAAGCAGTTGGCTGTACGCGTGCATTTCTTACGATGTGGCGATTTTCTCGACGACTGGTCTATCGAGGGCGTCCTGAGCCTGGTCTTCGTGTACATGACATCTCTCGGGTCCACTGGTCCCAACACCTCCTCACAACACAATCAGAGCGGCCTAATTGACGAGCTACTCGCCTAGCTGACCACCCAGCTTCCATCATCCCGACGATTCTCCCCCTCTCAAACTGCGACAACTGCTTATATTGTCTTCGAACACGGCGTAATGGCATGTCTATCTCAGCTCTTCCTTTGTAAATGATTCAGCACTCTCAAACAAGCTTTGGGTACCTGTTTTATACTCAACAGAGTACGATGTTCAGCGCCCTCTACCGGCTATACGTAATGCGCAATCACGCTGCATTTCTAATCATTTGCATATCTCCCCGACATGTACCTTCATTGCAAGTTTCGTTACGATCCCGCAATTATTTCTTGGTGAGCTAATATTTTCGTCCATGAGTGTAGATTTCTAGAAATAGAGGTGCCGGAACGGTAACCTTCCGGGGTGTGTGTGTGGGGGGGGGGAATTCCAATTTTTGATAAAGAGAGGTACCTAAAGAGAGGAACGCCGTTCCGGTGCGTTCCGCCTCAAATCTAGCCCTGTATATATATATATATATATATATATATATATATATATATATATATATATATATATATATATATATATATATATATATATATATATGAGGATAAAAATATCAGGGGCGATCGCGCGACCTTAAAACGGGATATTAGTTATTAAAATATATGATTTAATAATTAAAGTCTGGGAGTTCAAATGAGCGATGCAGTGTATTGCAGTGAAAATAGCGCTTAAGGTTCGACTTGATTCAATTCCGCAGATCCACATGGGAGAATTTTAAAGGACGTATAGCCTTGAGCTTGGCGCTAAGTAAGAAAGTGTTTAGTCAGCATAGAACATTCGATACGACATAACGCATAAGTACTGAGCGTCACTAAACGTTGATTAAAAGGTTGGGAACAAAGGATTTATTTCAGAGTCATGGATAACTAGGGAATGAAAAAGACGTGTGCCGTAGGCGCACGGGTTTAAAATTGGGTGGGGTTATTTAAAATAGTTTAATGGAGCTGAGTAATTAATTAGAAATTAATAAAGATGTTTAGGAAGATCAGTTGGACTATTTTATGGCTTGGACTATTTTATATATCAACTTTGACTATTTTATATATCAACATAACACGGTTTGATAGAAATAATTAGAGGATAAGCGTCACCACCGGTTCAACGACTGCATCATGATACAAAAGTGGTTCGGATTTATATTGAATAGTATGGGAGTAGAAGTCAAGTCCGACATATATATATATATATATATATATATATATATATATATATATATAAGAAATAGACTTCTTATTTTAAACTTAAACTCCTTTAGTATTAGGTCTACGATTATATAACTTTAGGCTATGAAAAAAAAAAATACACAGGGCTTTTTTTTTGGGGGGGGGGAGCAATTACCTCTACTGCCCGCCCTTGGAGCCGCCATTGGTATTAATTTATGTTACAAAATAAATTATTTAAATTTATAGGTTTACCTTTATAGCTCGTGACGCTCCTGGAACTGCCTCGCGACCCACTCTTTGAAAATGGCTGATCTAGACAGGCAGCCATGAATATAGGAAAAAGTATGCCCCCTGCAGACCTGATATAATATTGGGGAAACGAGGCTCGGTCGGGCCGGTAATTTACTTCGAGCCTATGGATATTTTGATTTTCTTTATAATTAATGGGGTGAAATTCTTTCAGAATTCCACATATTTATATTACACTCATCAAAATTCTCGAGCCGGTTATTTACTTCGAGCCTATGGATATTTTGTTTTTCTTTATGATTAATGAGGGTGAAATTCTTTCAGAAATTCCACACACTTATATTACACTCATAAAAATTCATACGAATCAATGTTACATAAAACAATCGAACTGCGAACTTCAGGAGCCCAGATGCAATTTTTAGTGCTGCCATCTATTGTCTAATCATGAAAAAAAAGTCCGTATTACAATATTCTTTTTTATGAACTTCTGCTAATTTTAAAGGGATATAACTCTTTGTTTACGTTTAATTTTCTTTTTTTGTATTCCGTCAGTTGCAGGCACAGTATCGTTTTTCAAGCTGGAAAACTATATTGAGAAAAAATTTCAATTTTATAATTGTTTAATAAAATTTAAGGACAGTGGCTGAATTTTGCACTTGTACTCTGCCAAACAGAAATCATGTTAAAGAAGTCTTCAAATCACAAATGGGCCATTTAATAGAAAATGTACAATGAGACAGTCTGCTTACTAGCAAAGAATTTTTTTTTCTGCTGAAGAGAGATAAAAGCACCGAAATATGTTTTTAAATGCTAATAGCGAGAAAAAGACAGTATTTTACCAAGTTTTTATTAACTCGCTTTCTTGTTTGTGTGTTTGTCCAGTACAAATCTTGCAATCGACTTTTAACTAACTTCCCGGCTAGCTAAACATTTAAAACTTTTAGAATAGCTCAGAATATGATGACAATGCATTCTTTTATTACTTTTAGCCATCTTTAAGCAGAATTAAATTCAATTTCAGTTAATTTTGTTGTTTGAAAATTTCTTATAATTGCTCTCTTTATTACGCATTTGATCATTTTCTTTCAAGTGGATGCGATAACACCAAAAGAAAATTTTTAAAGTATTTATTAATACATAGAATCGTCAAGTTTATACAATTCAACAGAAAATTTAAAAACGAGGTATATAAAAAGATCTTTTTATCTTGCAATTATTTATTTTCCAATCACGAAAATTTTTAATGTAGGCTCGTTGAATATTTGAAGAGGTAATTGTGATGGTGTGTGGGGAGAGGATTGAATAATTACAAGATAAAAATAACTTTTTATATACCATGTTTTTAAATTTTCTGTTGAATCATATAAACTTGACAATTCTATGTATTAATAAATACTTTTTTAAAATTTTTTTCATGAATTATCCCATCAAGTTAAAAGAAAATGAAGTTAATTGGAAGTTAACTTGCATTTAACTTTTCGTTCCCGTCCCGACCGATAGAGGGCTGCACCAGTCTACAAAACAAAATTAACTGAAAATAACTGAAAATTAATTTAATTCTGCTTAAATATGGCTAAAAGTATTAAAATAATGCATTGTCATCGTGTTCTGAGCTATTCTAAAAGTTTCAAATGTCTATCTAGTCGGAAAGTTAGTTAAAAATCGATTGCAAGATTTGTACTTGACAAACACACGAACACACAAACAAGAAAGCAAGTTAATAAAAACACGGTAAAAATGTGTAGCTCCCGGCTGTTGTTATGTCATGAAACCATCTTGATCGGGCCTTGCACTACACGATACATTCTCGCAGTTTTCAGCGTTTTCGATAAAAATGCTATTGATTTATCCTTGTTTCAAAACCAGTTCTTTCTGCCTTGCACTTGCACGATATATTGTGCTGTTCAGTACATCATAAACCATGTTATGACTTCCCTTAAAGAGCCTCCGGTGATGTTCCGACAGGCAAGTAGGTAGAAGATTCCGGGTTCACTTCTCAAACTAGTCGGTTGTGTGGAGAGAGGTATATAAATATGAGATAACCGATGCAATGGTCATTAGAGCCTTGCTGCAGTAACTTAAAAGGCTGCTTTGTACTAACCCTATTGGATTCGCTCACCTCATTGTCAACTCAAAGAAATTTTACGCCACAAAGATTCCATAACAAGAACAACATTTGTCAGTGTGGAAATCGACAAACTGTTGAACACTGTTTATTCGACAGTTATTTAAGGAGGACAGGGATAAGCTGCCTAGAGGTTTTGAGACTTGGGATCCTCAAAAAATCTATAATAATTATTATTTCAGGCGATTTATTAAGAAAAATCGTCTCTGTTCTGCTGGATCTGCATTTGCCTTTTACACATGTCACCTGAATTTATTGCTCTTTTCTGTACCGTCTTTTGTGTCTTTATCTGTAATGCCTATTGTG
This sequence comes from Dolomedes plantarius, assembly GCA_907164885.2. Taxonomy (NCBI): domain Eukaryota; kingdom Metazoa; phylum Arthropoda; class Arachnida; order Araneae; family Dolomedidae; genus Dolomedes; species Dolomedes plantarius. Next base: position 137,452,550 of record OU015498.1, read on the forward strand.
TAAAATTAGCATATACTGTTTTTTTTATTATTTATTTATTTATTTGTAGCATTTGATAGTATTTACTTGTTCGCATGACGCTTGTTGAAAGTTTGTATTTGTGTTTTGCAAGTGTAATTTGTAAATAATATGCATTTCCATCTAATTGTAATGTACTAAGTGACTGACTTGAAAATTTGTATTGAATAGTTGGCACTGTATTGGTATAACTGAATATTGCATTTGTTGGGTTTAGTATAGTAGTCTGCTGTGTGCTTATTGCAATTTGTATTTGGCCTTGCATGCACATTATGTATTTGTGTATTTGTAATATATTAATATTCTCTTTATAACTGTTATGTATTAAACTGGAGGTGCTAGCGTGCTCATTTGGTGCGCTTGCCTTCCGGACCACCGTGTCCTTGCTGAGCGATTTGCTGTCAGGACGATGAGGCATCTGCATCTGTACCGTTTAAGCGAAAGCTGAGGTCGGTCTTAACCTTTGGATTTCTCCATGGGTTGGGGCCCACCCCCCGCTATTTGTTAATTGTCTTTGTGTTTGCTAAAAGCGGTTATGGGTAAGTTTGTGATAGGTCATTATAGGCTAATGCTTGGTCATATCTGTTTTACAGATATCGTTAGTGTATTCTAAATTTAAACCCCCGGCACCTCCTCGTGGTGGGCCGTGGGGGTCTGCCGAAGGGCAGACCGCTAACGCCGGAGGAGCGTGGGGTTGAGTAGAAAAGATGGGCAGTCACGGTAAAGAAACTGAGAAAGAAGGGTTGGAGGAGTTGGGTGTGCTCACTGACGACCTACTGAAGTTTAAACTTCAAAGAGTAATAAATTCGATTAGCACGACAAAGTTTACAGTAGATATTAAAATGCAATTAAATGAGGACATCCTGGAGTTGGTTAACTCGATATCAGACAAGCAAAAAATACTAGAAAGCTATCTAGCCACATTTGCTTTTCTCGGCGCTTCAAAATTTGCTGAAAATGTGTCACCGCATTGTCACTGAATAAATTTATAGCGCGCATAGCCACCGTCTTATCAGGGTGATGCTTTGTAACTTACGATGCAACAGTTTCCCATGTTTTCATCAGTTCTTTTATTGCGCCGGAAGATTGTTTCTTTGCTGTTTCTTCGTCCTTCTCCACTGACAAACCCTCCTCTACGACTGCTTGCTGTGAAAGACACTGCAATTCTAATAGCTGTTCGGTGGTCAGCTCTTGGTTATGTTCTTCCACAAGCTCCTCAATATCATTGCTATCCACCTCCAGTCCCATGATATTTACTTCTCGAACCATCCATGACTACCCTTAAATACTTATTTATCGGCCGTTGATGATCCTGGTGACGTGAAGAGGGGACTTCCTTCCACGTCACTCGTTATGCGAAATACTCGTTACGCGAGGTTCCACAGTACTAGTATTTGAGGAAACAGACTCATTTGACTCCACCTTGTTTATTTTACAAGATTAAAAACAAAAACAAAAGTTACATTCTAACTAATCGTTAAAAAGAAATTAAAACATAAAACTTATGTGAAGTGTCTACACGTGCAGCCAAGAAACTGCTGGCACGAGCACGGCGTGCAAAAAAAAGGGGAAGTAGCTAAGCTGCTGTGGACTGCGGCTGCTAGTTTATATTACAGTTGAGTACGCAACGTTGGATTTGTCAAGTGACGTCATCACTAATTTGAAGACGTGAATTCGAATGATATTGTGGCGTTACTAATTTTAATAAACAGCAAACCCTCAGCGCCACATGTACTACCCCACCAGTCTGAAAGACGAAAAAGATTTGCAATGACAATGCAATTACAAAAATAAAATATATCACATAACAAAATTTAAGGCAATACGAAATGAACATGGCGTATAGTACGTAGTTGTCTTTGTCTATTCTTCTCAAAATATATGCAGGCTTGAGCCGGATAATACTAATATTAACCTCTTTGTTCTTCATTTTTAGCCTATAAAATTTGTCGTTAAGTTGCAACACTCCGTATGGTCCCTCATAAGGTTGCTGTAAAGGTCTACGCACGTAGTCTTGTCGCACAAAAACGTGTGTAGTGGTCTTGATGGACGAAAATGTCCTTATGACCGTGCCGGGATGCCGGTGTAGGCCGTAATCTGTTCATGTATTCGTGTAACACCTTTAAAAATTCGTGATGAGGAGGAAACTCTACTGCACTGGGGCGAAAAAACTCTCCCGGCAATCTTAAGGAACAGCCATATACGAGTTCTGCAACTGATACTCCCAGATCGGGCTTCTGACTGGAACGTATACCAAAGAGTATAATGGGTAAAACTTCAGCCCAACGATCAGTCGCGTAGCATTTTATTGAGTATTTAAGTTGTCTATGGAATCTTTCCACGATTCCATTGGAAGCAGGGTTATAAGAGGTTGTGCGTCTTTTCTCGCTCCCTAGAATAGTGATGCAACATCGATAACAAAACATCGATGTTTTAAAACATCGATATTCAATATTAAAACATCGATGCTAATAAAACATCGCCCAAAAGCCATCGATGTTTTTAAACATCGATGTTTTAGAACATCCATGTTTTAAAACTGGTTTAGTAATCTCTAACATTAATGTTACTTCCGTTAGTCGTGGGGGGAGGGGGTGATTTAATTTTACTCTCTGATTGGGCAAACAAAAACTTGATTGCTTTGGGCTACACTGATGACTCAAAATTCTCGTTGTAAATACCGCCATGTTTTGCCTTCAAATGTCCAGATAAATTCGTGGTATTGCCAGAAGTTTTGAGGGACTTAAGGCAAATATTGCATTTCGCCAATTTGTCAGAGGTTTTGTAAAAATATTTCCAAACGGTACTTTTGGGAGGCATCTTACTAATAATATTAACGTCAACTTATATAAAACCAGATTAAAACAAAGACTTAAATGGATGCACTCGTGTATATACTATTTGTAAAATAAAACCCCATGGAAGGTTCTGGAGTGCCAGGAACATTCCAAGCTCTCTGATTGGTTCATTGGTTGTTAATTGCCATTTGTCTGTTTGCTAAGGAATCATTTCCCCTTTTGTATTCGTCCTTTTCAGAATTCAGACTTACATTTACTGAGTGTGAAAATTAAGCTACGTGGTAAATTTTTTTAATTACGGTACTTTTTCATTAAAATAAATATCGAGACAACGTAAAACATCGAGCACAAAACATCGATGTTAAAAAAACATCGGCTTCAATAAATCGATGTTTAAAACATCGATTTTTTTATCAAAACATCGATGTCGCATCCCTACCCAAGAAACTGTGCTAACGCCTGTAATAAGTGGCTTTCGAACTCAGTACCTTGGTCCGTAACTATTGCATCCGGTACGCCAAAGCGAGCAATCCAACCAGAAAAAAATGTGTCGCCACTGTATTTGCACTCTGATCTGGCATAGGGAATGCCTCAGACCATCGGCTAAATCTGTCGATACATGTCAGACAATACCTACAGTGGCTCCCAAAAGTGTTCGTACACTTACGATTGTCAATGAAATAGGGGTCTATCAATTAATTAAAATGAATATTTCAGAATGGGAATTTAATAAAAAGATCTATAATCTATTTTTAAAAAAACTACATGAAATATTTTGAAAACATAGTAAAAGTTTATTTTTAAGAAACCAGTAATCAAAAAGTTACAAAAATTTTATCTCACAAAAGTCATCGTACACTGATATATTTTTGGATAAATTCATAATTAAAATTATCGTCCGGCGCTTTATTTTAATTTTTGGAATTTTGGGGGCTTTATAAAATATCGTTTGGCTTTAAATTTTGCTTGCCTACTCTGTAATATTCTATTTATTATTTAAAAATGGCTCGTAGTCGTAAAGAAACAACAAACAGCATTCGAAAATTGATTATATTTCATCATACTAGTGGTAAATCAGTTCGGAAAATTGCTAAATTACTTAATTTATCCCATTCTACTGTGCAGTATGTGATAAAACGCTTTAAAGAAGAAAATCGGATCGAAAACAATGTAGGAAAGGTCGTCCTGCAAAGTTAACAAAACGTGATCAGAGATTTATAATTAGAAAATTTGTGAAAAATCCACGTTTGAGTGCTGTAAAAGTTTCTGCAGAATTTAATGAAACATTTTCTAGTTCAGTTTCACCTGAAACTGTTCGACGAGTTTTCAGAGCAGCTGGATTACATGGGCGTTCTGCCCGTAGAAAATTTTTTGTGAGAGAGAAAAACAGAAAACTTAGGCTTTCCTTCGCACTATCAATGATAAATAAGCCCCAAATGTATTGAATAATGTCTTATTTGCGGATGAAAGCAAGTTTAACATTTTTGGTTCCGATGGGCGTATAATTGTATGGAGACGAAAAAATGAGGAACTTAATCCGAAGAACTTAGTAGGAACAGTTAAGCATGGTGGTGGAGGTGTCCTTGTGTGGGGGTGCATGTCAGCATCAGGACTAGGTAATTTGGTATTTATTGATAGCATAATGAATCATGCTGTTTATATAAATATTTTAAGAGACAATTTAAAATTATGAGCCCAAAATTTGGATATTAGAAACAAATTTGTTTTTTATCAAGATAACGATCCTAAGCAAACGGCTCTCAACGTTCGCCTCTGGTGTGTCTATAATTGTCCACAAGTTTTGAAAACACCATCTCAATCGCCAGATTTAAACCCAATAGAACATATTTGGAGAGAACTAGAGGTTCGAGTATGAAAACACGACATTCACACGAAAAGCGAACTAAAAACAATTCTCATGGAAGAATGGATGAACATTGATGCAGCAATTACAAAAGAACTAGTGCAATCTATTACCAGACGTTTAAAAGCTGTTCTATCTTCCAATATGATGGAATCGCAGCAATCCTTTTGATTAATCAAACTTCGGTTGTCCTTTTATTCTTTTATTTTCACACGAACATCACAACATACATTAATTTTAAAACATATAATTCAGAGTTGGTAACATATAATTCCGCATAGCCTTTCAGGCTGGATCGCTACTTTCATATGAACAAAGTCAGCGTACATTCGCCATCGAAGCAAGCTTAAAACACACTAAATCAAAAAAGTATTATCCCCATCGGCGCGGGAGAAAGAAATTTAAAATCCCTCTTGGTAGGGAACACGGAAGTGCCCTTTAAGTCGGAACATCCTCCCGCCCCGATGAAGATATTCATCTGCATTACAATTAGATAGAATTTAATGAATAATACAGCAACAATAAGTTAACAAATAATAAACATTCACATTTGCGTGGATAAATCTTTACAAAAACAAACTGATTTTTCAAAAACATAAATCTGAAATATCTGAAAAAAATAAAATTTTACTACCTGAGCTCAAGGTGGTAGAGTAATTGAACTGGCCGTTTAATTTGGCCGGAAGGTGTCTGAAGTGTGACACTTCTTACCTTTTGGTCCCGCCCTTTATGGATTTGGATAACTCTACCAAGTTTCCACATCTGGCGTGGCACCTTGTCGTCTCCTATAAGTACTAGATCATTTATATTAAATTCAACATTTGGAATCATAGGATTAGTGAAATTACAACTTTTAAGTTGGAGAAGATATTCTCCTTTCCATCTTTTCCAAAATGCATTTAACAGTTTTTCTCGGTACAAGAATCTTCTTACAAGACTGTTCTTGTTAATGTCATTTGGCTTACTAGAGCCAGCCCAGTGAGGTAAGGCGGTAGATCTCTTACCGGTCAAAAAATTAGAAGGAGAGAGAGGGAATGGTCATCAGGCATGTTATATACATATGTTATAGGCCTCGAATTTAAGATTGACTCGGTTTCTGCCAAAATGGTTAGTAATTCTTCAAAATTTAGTAGAGCCCTCCCTAAAATTTTTCTTAAAATGGCCTTTGTCATTTTCACCATTCTCTCCCAGTAACCCCCCCCACCAAGCTGCTCTTTCAGCAATATACTTCCATTTTATACCCTTCGTACCAAAGAATTCTTGAACTGGTTCCTTTTGAAGGTTATCATAAAGAGTTTTCAGTTCAAGTTCAGCTCTTTTAAAAGTTTTTGCGTTATCAGACTGGACTATTCTGCATATACCTCTTCTTGATACAAAACGTCGGAATGCTAACAGGAAGTCATCTGTACTCATGCTGGATACGGCCTCTAGATGGAGTGCGCGTGTAACTGCGCAAGTAAACAAAGCAATATACACTTTGTCTTTGTCTTTTGTGTACAGAGGCCCTGCAAAGTCCACTCCTGTGACCTCAAATGGATTTCCTTCATGGGTTCTGTCTATGGGTAGCGGAGCAGTTACTTGATTGCCCCTTTTGGCTTTGTATCGTCTACAAACGAAGCATTTGTTGAGGCAAGTTTTTACGGCTTGTCTCCCACGTATTATCCAATAACTTTCTCTTATCTGCGTAAGAGTATCGGAAACTCCAGAATGGAACATATTCTCGTGTTCATTCATAATCACGAGATCGGTGAATTTAGATTTAAACGGTAAAATCATGGGGTGTTTTTCGTAGAACTGAAATCCGGAATTTTGCAATCTGCCTCCAAGGCAAATAAGTCCATCAGCATTTAGACTTGGATTTAAGCTGAAAAGTTTTGATTCCGGACTGATGGGTGTCTGACCTTTTAATCGGCAACATTCCTCTTTGAATTCTGAATGTTGTGTCACATGCACCCAATATTTTTCTGAATTTATTAGTTCTTCGGTGCTTAGGATACCTGATTTCTTTTCTAAATTTGATTTATTCATTTTACAGTTATTCACAAATCTGAGAATATACGCAGTAATTCTCAAGACTTTTCTTAAACTGTTGAATTTCTCTAAGTCAATAAGAGGCTCCATTGATTCTTGGCATATTTGTAAGAGGACAGGGATTTTTCTTTTTTCTATTTGAACTTCCTCTAAGTCAAATTCTTCCGTCATATTACCCGCTGGAATATCATCTTTCAATAACCAAGATGGTCCCTTGACCCAAGCATTATCGTTGATTAATGCATGGATGCTCATCCCTCTGGTCAGTTTGTCAGCTGGGTTTGTTTTCCCACTACAGTGTCGCCAGTTCATCGGATTGGTTTTTTCTTTGATTTCACATACCCTATTTTTTACAAAGGGTTTCCAGTCTTTCGCGAACCCCCTAATCCAATGAAGACAAATACTCGAATCTGTCCACAAGAAAATGTTATTTTCCTTTATCATCGGAAAAGTTTTAGTCAAGTATGAACACAGTCTAGCTGCAACCAATGTCCCAAGCAGCTCTAACCTAGGCAAACTGATTTCCTTCAGAGGAGCCAAACGTGATTTGGCTATTACGAAACTAGTTTTAACTGTATCAGCACATTTCGTTCTGAAATAAGCCACAGCACCGTATATCTTCGGGCTCGCATCCGAGAATAAATGCAGTTCTAATTCTGATATCACTCCCTTAAAATATTGTCTAGGAATCGTTACATTCTGAATATATGAAACTTCAGAGACCCATTTCTCAAATCTTCCATTAAAGTCTGAAGGAAGAGGTTCGTCCCAGGAGATTCCTTTCTCCCATAGCTCCTGCATCATAAGTTTGATTCTGATTGTGAAGGGAGTTAAAAGACCCAGTGGGTCGAAGATCATACCGCATACGCTTAAAACTATTCTTTTAGTAGGAAGTTTCTTGGTTTGTTGAAAAGCGTTCAACGCGACTTTTAGTATGTCCTGATCATTGTCCCAAACCAGTCCGAGCACCTTTAATGGTACATCTCCTTCATTAGGGGTTTTGCGACATTCAAGTTTCTGCGAGTTCCAGATTTCACGCAATTCTGCAGAATTGGTTACCCACTGTCGTAAGTTCATACTCGCTCTTTTCATTATTTCGGTGGCGTCACAAGAAATGAATGCTGCTTCGTCAATAGTTTCTGCACCGTTGATTAAATCATCTACGTAAAGATCACGTAGCACGCCACAAGCACTTTCATGTTCCTTTTCATAGTCTTTAATATGAAATCTTATGGTTGCAGCCAACAAAAATGGACTGCATTTGACCCCAAAGGGAACACGTTTCATTCTCAAGACCCCGATGCGACAATCATTTAAATCGAGGTCTGTCTCACACTCTTTTCCCCATAAAAATTGCAAAAATTTACGGTCGTCTTCTGCTATGCTAATCTCTAAAAATGCTCGCTGAATATCTGCACAAAATGCTATGGGGTGATACCGAAACCTCAAAATGATTTTAAGCAAGTCGGGGTTCAGATTTGGATCACTATCCAAGCACTCATTAAGAGAAAGCTCATTTTTTGCCTTAGAGGAGGCATCATAACAAATTCTGACTTTAGTTGTTTCCTTTAATTCTCTTACTACGCCATGGTGTGGCATGAAATATCCTTCGCTTTTATTACCCGAATTTGGCTTAACCTCTTCTACAATGTCATCATTTAATTGTTCCTTTAGAATATCCTTATATCTTAAATATAATTTCTCATTTCGCCTAAATGAATTATTTAAGCTAAACAAACGTCTTTTTGCTATGTCATAATTATTACCCAATTCTCCATAATCCTGCTTCCACAATAACCGAGTCTCGTATCTGCCATTTATATATTTAATGTTTTGTTCAAACATTTCTAAGATTTCCTTATCTGATTGTGGTACTTCCGGTTCCGAAATTCCGATTGTTTCTAAATCCCATAAACATTTAATTTTGTCATTTATTTCTTCCCCTGAAACACTTAAATGGGAAACGTGAACTTTTCTACAATTAGATTCACCCTCCATACCTTGAATAACGAATCCGAAAATGCTATCGGTAGCCACTAATCTTTTGCTTAGTCTAATATTTTTTTCCTGTAATATATCCCAAATGTAATCTGACCCAATTAATAAGTGTATTTCCGACGAGTATCCCATATCAGCTAATTTTATTTGCTTCTGATGTACTAATTTTCTAACCCATGTTGAGGGTACTTGAATTTGTCCCTTCGTAATGTAATCAATTACGATCGCCTTTATTTTTATCTTTTTCTGGGCATCGGAAATGTTTTGCAGCTCAATTTCCACCACATCATAAGTCTGTTTTTCTGATGTTTTATTTCCAAAACCATAAATCGGAAGTGTTTCCTTTTTCAGCACTGGTAGACTTAATGACTCCACAATATCTCGTTGTATAAAACTACGCGTCGCTCCTCCGTCAACAAGGCAATGCAAGTGCACCTGCGTTTTGGACTCTGTGGCGGCAGCAGTAAACGTTTGAAGATAAACAGCCTCAGAATTGTTTTCTTTAATTTTATTTCCATTGCAAAATAGGGATAGGGGATTTTCTGAAGTAGTTTCAGAAGGGATTTTTTCAGGATTGGAACTTTGTTTTTGATTCTCTTTTTCACAAATTAACGGGCTATGTGTTTGACCGCAATGGCATAGCTGATTATTCTTTTTCCAACAATTTTTAATGGTATGGCGTCTGCCTAGACAGGCAAAGCATCTTCCTTGACTTAATAACGATTTTTTCCTTTCACTAGCATTTAAAGTGCAATTCTGAGTCATGTGGGATTTTGAACAAAAAATGCAGTTTCGATTTTCAACTGTTGAGATGAGCGAAGCAGTGGGAACATTTCGTTTAGGGGTATATGGGTATTTAGTTTTTGGATAATTATAGTTATTTACTGGTTTACGGGTTACGTTTTCGGTTACACTGTTTCTCTGATTTCCCAACAAAAGTGATGTTTCACGACATTCAATTTCCTTTCGTAAAAATTCTAGCAAATCCTTTATATCGAATAATTCCGTCGTTTTACGTTGCCTGTTATATAATAAATTTAATTCTTCAGGAAGTTTTTGTAAAATTATTGTTGAGAGGAGACTGCTGTACGTTCCAGTGGTCACTCCCAGGGATTCTAGGGATCTAACTTGAATTTCAATAGTGTCATACATTTTTCTTAAGGCAGTTACATTATTCACAGTTTTAACAGAATCTACTAAAAGCAATTTATTCATGAGACACGAAATAATTAAGTCTGTTCTTGAAAATCTTTCTTTTAATAATGAAACACAAGAGTTATAATTCTGCTCAGTTATAGCAAACCCTGAAACAGCAGTTAAGGCAGTTCCCTTTAAATAAGTTTTTAAATAAGCAAACTTTTCAATATTGCTAAGAGAATCGTTATTGTGTATCGCAACTTCGTAAGAATTCCAGAAATCCAACCAATCACTACAATCTCCATTAAACGTGGGAATATTTATCCGGGGAAGTTTTACAAAGGAGTTTTCGTTTTTAATGCGACTTCCATTTGTATCATTAGACTCGACATTATGGAGCGGTTCATTTTGTTTTACTGGATTCAATTGTTTTTCTAGAGAAACAATGCATCTGTCAATTTTAGTTTTCAAAGTAATACCCGTTTCTTTATACTTATCATTATTGATCAGTTCTTTATCTAAATCTTTAGTTTCAATAGTCCCTTCAATTTCCTCATCCAAATTATTCAAATCTTTTATTTTATCAAGAAGTTGATTTTTCAAACCATACAACTCATCAATTTTATTTTCTATGGTAAAATCTATACTTATCGTACGCTCAATTGCATTTTCGATTTTAGTTGCGAGTTTTGAGAACAATGTTCGGACCGTAGTCCTTTTACATTTTGTTCTTTCTATCTCCATTTTACATTAATTCAATAGCTTCTTAATTCAAAATCAACAAATCGACTGGATAAACTAAATGAGGGACCTACCTCAATCAAAGACAGTCGCATCAGAATCCAGAATCGTGGTTAATCACGTCCGGGTCACCAAAAATGTTCTATCTTCCAATATGATGGAATCGCAGCAATCCTTTTGATTAATCAAACTTCGGTTGTCCTTTTATTCTTTTATTTTCACACGAACATCACAACATACATTAATTTTAAAACATATAATTCAGAGTTGGTAACATATAATTCCGCATAGCCTTTCAGGCTGGATCGCTACTTTCATATGAACAAAGTCAGCGTACATTCGCCATCGAAGCAAGCTTAAAACACACTAAATCAAAAAAGTATTATCCCCATCGGCGCGGGAGAAAGAAATTTAAAATCCCTCTTGGTAGGGAACACGGAAGTGCCCTTTAAGTCGGAACATCAGCTGTTGTGGATGGTAAAGGATATCCTACTAAATATTAATTTAACGAAAAATTAGAATATTTACTAATATGTAGAGATTTTTTACAAGTGTACGATGACTTTTGTGAAATAAAGTTTTTAATATTTTTTGATTATTGGTTTCTTAAAAATAAAGTTTTACTATGTTTTTAAAATACTTCATGTAGTTTTGTTAAGAATAGATTATAGATCTTATTATTAAATTCCCACTCTGAAGTATTCATTTTAATTAATGGATAGACCCCTATTTCTTTGAAAATCGTCAGTGTACGAACACTTTGGGGAGCCACTGTATATCCTTTTGACGGCGGAAGTGGTCCCACAATGTCCAAGTGGATATGGCTGAAGCGGCAACGATGTAAAGGGTAAATACCAGGCTTAGACTTCGTATGTCGTTGTATCTTTGATTTTTGGCAGTTCAAGCACGAATTCGTCCATTTTGAGACGTCCTTCTTTAGAGAATGCCAGATAGATCACTGCCGTACTAAATTAACATATGCCTGAACTCCCGGATGGGACAAGTTGTGAATAGCTTCGAAAACCTTTATTCGAAATTCTCGGAGTACGTAAGGACGTACGGTACCAGTAGATGTGTCACACCGTAATTCTAAACCATCAGGAGTGAACACAAAAGGCTTAAGCTTAAATACTTCAGATCGTTTAGCCTGATGTAATTCGTCATCAGAAGATTATGCACGTGCCATTCCCTCATAATCAATGTTAGATAACTGAATTTCAGATATTCTCGATAATGCATCCGCTACAGAGTTTTGATTACCCGAAATAGAAAATATATCTGTTGTGAATTAGGAAATGTATTCAAGATGTCTTTGTTGTCTGGGAGAATTGTTTCCATTATCTTTACAGAATGCGAGTGTTAATGGTTTGTGATCGGTGTATACACAAAATTGACGTCCTTCTAACATATGTTTAAAATGTTTGATAGAATTATATATTGCAAGCAACTCTCGAGCATATGTACTGTATTTGCGTTCACTAGGCATGCAAGTATACGTGAAAAAAATGCCAAAGGCTGTACAACCTCATTATGAGTCTGCTGCAAAACTGGTCCAATACTAACATCTGAAGCGTCGACCATTAATGTAAAATCCTCATTAAGTGCAGGATGTGCTATGTACTTGCATTTACAATGGAATCCTTACACGCATTAAAACTTGCAATATCTGCATCTGTCCAAGTAATTGGAGTTTTATCCTTTTTCTTCGTGCCTTTACAAAGATCGTGAAGAGGGGTCTGAATAGTAGCAGCATTTTTTAAAAATCTGTGGTAGAAATTTAATATTGCTTAAAAACGACGTAATTCCTCAACAGTCTTGGGTAAAGGGTAATTTTTGATGGAGTTAACTTTATCAGGTAAAGGGGATATACCATGAGCGTTAACCAAGAAACCCAAGAATTCTAATTCCTTCAGGCCAAACAAATATTTATCGACGTTTAAAACTACGCCATATGAATTGAAGCGTTGAAAAACCTGTTCCAAATGCTCAATGTGTTCGTTTTCGATTTGAGATGCAATCAATACATCATCCAAGTAAGCATAACAAAAATTCAAGCCGCGCAAAACTTGGTCTATGAACCTTTGGAAGGTTTGAGCTGCGTTTGACAAACTGAAACACATAAAATTGTACTCATAAAGACCAAAGGGTGTAATTACTGCACTTTTGGGTTTTGAATCTGGGTCTTATGGAATTTGATGGTAAGCTTTTACTAAATCCAATTTGGAAAATATAGATTTACCAGATAACCCGTATGAAAAATCCTGTATGTGCGGTATGGGGTAGCGATCAGGGATAGTAACTGAATTCAACTTGCGATAATCCCCACATACACGCCATTCGCCATTTTTCTTTTTAACCAAATGGATAGGACTAGACCATGGGCTTTTTGAAGGTGAAGTTATACCTTGTTCCATAAGAGATTCAAATTCCTTTTTAGCTATTTTTAATTTATCCGGGGCTAACCGCCGAGATTTTGCAAACACCGGTGGACCTTTTGTAATAATAGAGTGTGTAACCTCATGTCTGTTAGTGTATTTTAGAAACGACTGGTTCGTAATTTTAGGATATTTAGACAACATTTTGTGATATGATGTATTACAGCAAATCGTAGTTAAACCTAACGATTTCCCGGATACTTGGGTACCATTAGTTGAAATGTTTGGAGTGCTATCAATCAACTTGCGATTTTTAATGTCTACCAATAAACCAAAAAATTCTAAAAAATCCGCACCTAATATAGGTCACACAACATCAGCAATTACAAAATTCCATATAAACTCTCTTATCAAACCTAAGCTCAGTTTTAATCTACGGAAACAGTATGTGTTTATTTTAGTTCCGTTTGCTGCAAAAATTTTCACGTCAGTAGTTGGATGTTTGTGAATATGTGAATTTCGAGGGAAAACTGATACTGATGCGCCGGTATCGACCAAAAATCTGAACCCCGATTTCTGATCAAATACGTAGAGATGACCAAACTTTAATCCACTATCTGCCGTCGCCGAAACAGATACGGAATTCAGTTTTCCGAGTACAAACAATTTCCCACACACTTTTCTGCTTTTATGCCGAATTTAAAATGATACCAGCAATACTGTTTTTCCAAAGCTTTATTAAGATCACCTGAAGAATTTGATCGCGAAAATGACCTTCCTTCATCCGTTTTTGCTGAAAAATTAGTTTTTCGACTTTTTCGGAAAGATTAGAAATTTGATTCTGCAAATCCTTTAAATCTACTGAAGAAACAGAATGTTCAACTCCAGGTGTAGCAAAACACGAAACTTCATTTATTTTATCAGCAATTTGTGCTAAATCGTCTAGCTTATCTTTACTAATTGATAATATTTGTTGTACATGAACGGGTAGCCGCTGAATAAACAGAGTTTTCAAAATGTCATCAGCTATTTGATTACCAGCTAAAGACCTCATTTCATGCAAGAGCTGAGTGGGTTTTTTATCACCCAAATGCAATTCTTGTAACAAAGTTCTTAATCGCGAACTCTCGGATATTGAAAAATGCTTTATAATGCGCTCCTTAAGCATTCTGTATGAGTCTTCTGTGTGTGTGTGTGGGGGGGGGGTAGATAGAAATACAATAAGCATTACTATTATGCATCATTCACCCCACAATCGGCCTAAGGGCAATACTTCAAACTATAATTAACCATGATAACAGTGTCTTCCAAACAAATAGAAAAAGTTTAACGCAAAACATTGGCTACGGTACTATAAAGGGGCCTAATCAACAACAAATAAATATAATAATACCCCTTAAAAATAAACATTATTACCCTAGTTAGGCTATGTTAAACTACTAATTATCATGTGCTAAATGTTACTACATTGAAGTATATAAAGCTATACTACTTTATGTAAAACTAACAAATAGTAAAAATACTAAACATACTAACTACTAATTATACCAACTATAATGTAAAACCAATTCATAATACAACGGCTACTTTGAGTTAAAGTACACCTAATTGATAAATAAAAATACCATACCACTATAAATCAAATGTACATAATACTATGTAGACATACAGTAAGCATTACTACTACGCGTCTATCACCCCACAACCAGCCTAAGGGCAAATACTTAAACAGTTATTAACCAAGTATACACGCGTCTAACTAAAATGAACTAAAATATGCTACACTACTAAATAATAATTGTTACACAACACTAAATTGAATACTATTAGCAATACAACTACACAACTCAGACTGCAACATACTAAATAAATTCAAAAATTAATGCTCGGCAGTCTACAGCTATCAAAACACGCTACTCCTAACCATCAATTCACACCTAAAATTAAGTTAGCAAAATAACCTTCTCACTGTCACTCAACGCTAAAAGGACTAATCCCTGTAAAGTACTCTCGAGGTAATAAAAAAAACTTAACTTGCACTTCACGGTCCACATAACAAAACGTAAAGGTACTAAAATTAACAAAATAATGGAACTTAACGGGAACTAATAAAACTAGCTACTAATAATAAAACCACATAAATTGCCCGTCTCTTTACCACTAATCTAACTACCATACCCAAGCTTCCTAACGCCACATAATTAGCACTAAAGTAAATTACTATACACGCACGCAAAAGATAACGCTAAACTACTAAATACATAACGCAACAAAAAAAAAAAAAATACTTAGATAAACACTACGCTTAACTACTACAATTAATATGCTAAATCTAACAATAACAAACTAATACTAAATCTAGCAGGTCTCATAACATACAACTACATCACACTAACAATAAGCTACAAAATAACTAGGACTTCACTATTACTTTAGGTAAAGTCGTATTATCCTACTATTAGTCTCCCTACAAACAATAGGCATATAACAGCATTAACTACAAGTTAGGTATTAAACTAATACCTAACTCAAAACCGACTTAAACTCTATAAGAAAAGGTCATAACTTTCCTAGTAAAAGTACTTCTACGTGTCCAAATAATAACTAGTAATAATGAACACACATCCCCTAATAAAGTAAGTTTAATTACATATACCCACTCACTGATCAACCCTTAGTAAGCTCTACATAACCCACGCTATAGCCGCTAATAATTAATTCTGCTCACACACTAATAATATGCCTCATTATCAACCTAACAGTTATCCACCCACTCGTGCGGCTCACCGCGATTAAGTCACTATTGCTAGCTATGCATTGTCTATTAACATTCTGAAGCTTCCCCTATAGTAACTTCCTAAAATAGTGTTCTTCTCGTGAAGTTTATTCTTATTCGTTTTTCGCTACTAACTACCACGTAGACAGAATACTTCGAATCACTATAACAAGCTTAAAAGCGCCAGAAATCGTAGCATTCTTGCTATTTTCTACCGTTCGTTGTTCCGTTTTCTCCCCCCCCGCAAAAGAAGAACCCTTTTTTCTCCCTTCCTCCCACGCGCGAGTCACTGCCGGTGGTTTCCTGTCCTGACAGGCCACGACAAGCCAGCGCTTGCAGCAAGGGTCATTAACCTCCAGCTCTAAATTCGGGCCTCGCTTCTCCTAATATTACTTGGCACAGTTACATTCATCTACACGCTAACAAGTTAACTAATTCACCACAGCATTTACCCTATCAACATACAGTCACTACTAAATTAAAAACATCACGCACAAAATAAATAAAACAAAATCAAGAATAACTGAAAAAAAAAAAAAAAAAAAGCAACGTCAACTGAACAAATAAAACATAATAAACTAATGAATATTACTGTGGCAAAACTGCAAAAAAAAAAAAAAAAAAAAAAAACTCACTAAAATTGTATTCTTCTTCTGCTACTAAATCTACACCATACCATTCTTAGAATCAACTTACCTTTGGGAAGTAAATAGAAACAGTTATAAAAGAATACTGGTCTGAGTTCTCAAAAATCATCCCCACTAGCACAACTTTAATTAATGTTCACTAAGAAAAACACTAATAAATTACTCAGCTAAGAAAAGACAAATAATTAAACAATTAAATTCACATACACTGTTAAAATTAGTCCAAACTAAGAATAAACAAAGCAACACACGCAAAAAGATATAACTACACACATTAGAACAACGTAACGTCAGAAGAAATTAACAAAAATCCAGAGAATGGGTAAAACAACATTAATAGTTAAATGGAGCATAAAGATAATGGTACACAGCTAATACTTCGCATAGTCACAGACAATTAAAAAAAAAAAAAAATTGTTAATGTACTAATGTTTATGCTCATACGACAAGATAAAATCGAAAATGCATACCACTAATAATATCGGAACCATAGTAAGAACTCAGAAGCACTACTAGATCTACATAGGGAGGTAACATAACTACTGTTAAAGCATTAAATTAAACAGAAAACCCGCTACAAGTAAAAATACAACTAATTAACACTCCCCACTTAATACAGCTGTAAGTACTCACCACTCTCCTCGCTACTCTCAGACTAAGTAACATGGTATAGGCGTCGCTTATTAATTTGGCGACGGTACTTAATCGGGACCCCTACTCGCTACAAACTATATTATGTCCCCTCTTTAACACAACGCTATTATTATCTGTAACCTTACAGGTAGTTTTACTCCTTCACTTTCCTTTCCCTCTTAGCCAAAAGAACATTAATACTAATTCACCACCTCTGTAACTTAAGTCTTATTAACATTAACTAAGAAATTAACTCCAATTTGCACACCAACTAGCATTTACTGACTAACAAACCCTAACTATTTTACTCTACTTCATTTAGCCTCTCCCTAAAAAAAAAAAAAAAGTACTAACTAATACTTAAGCTTCGCCCGTCATTATTCGGCCTTTAGCGGTGCAAATCTTTGTTGGGTCCAACATCAAAATACTACACTCTTCTCCTCCTCTAATATTGTCCAATTTTGACCTAAATTGCGGGCGTCTTCACAACACAGTGTATAAGTCACGCATACTTCATTGGCTATAGTACTTTAGCAGGACTTCCTATTAATATATTGTAGGTCACCATATTCGCGGCGTTCACGGCGTAGAGTAAGCGCTATTGTTCTGAATAACGTTACCATACATTAAACTATTGTCTATAAAAGTGCTCAGCAACACAGTTACACACAGACAAATCGGTTATCACACAACACTTCCCACCTTAACGCTGCTACTCAACAATCTACACATAGTAAACGGTTCAAAACAGTAAAGACAATACGTTACACGGTAAATAAGCTATACAACTAATCCGTCACGGTTCATACACCACAACATTCACAAAATTATTTAGTACACACAGATTAAATTTGCTTCTTCTAACTCAATAGTCAAATTAACGGTTAACATATCATAAACAGTAATAAAAGGTACTAAATAAACACGTAATAACTACACATCCTACTATTAGAGATATAGTAGATACAAAATGCACTACTTATTGATAACTAATATACTAATTATGTTATTCTCTTACTATTGTATTACTAACTATGTTATCTCGAAAATTATTTCTCTTTTTTACGGTATTGTTACTCCTGATTTAGTCATTATCAATTTACTTGGCACACACGGCGCGCTCACGTCTTCTAGGTTTACAGGTTTCTAGGCTAATCTTTTCTCATCAGGGATCCTGGCAAATTGCTAGGTATCGTGTCCGAGCGGGAGATTCGGAAAGGGCTACTCCCCCTGTGCGGATCTGCCCCCCGCCGCTAAGGTCCTTATACTCCAAAATAAAAAACAAATAAACAAACATTCAAAAGAAAAAAGGAAAAACATGGAAGAAATTAGCAAGAATGAATACACTGGTAAAGAACTTTACCAAAGTCTACTAATAGACATAGCGTCAAGCAAGTTCTTCAGCGTAGAGAAGAAAAAACAAATGACAGAGGCCTGCCTGGGACTACTAGAAATAATACACTCCCAACAACTTGAAATAGCGCACATGACAGGACAACTCACGCAACTCCAAAAGGCACCTACTTACGCAGAAGCAACCAAAAACCACATGGAAACAAGAGAAAGATCCAGGTCAAAAAAGCGTCCACAAACTATCACACACGAACTTACAGTGTATCCCAAAGAAGACCAAAGCGCGGACCAAACAAGCACAGACATAAGACACATGATAAATCCGAGCAAACTAAAAATCGGAATAACAAAATTTAGAAAAATAGGCAAAGGAGGTCTACTCATTGGTACGGACAAGGAAGAAGACCTAGAAAAGCTAATACAGGAATTTAAAGAAAAGGACGCACTTAATGACAACTACACAATTGAAAAACCAAAAAAAAGGAACCCGCAAATAATAATATACGGAGTTCAAACTACATATGACAAAGAAGAAATTAAAGAAAGACTAAAAGAACAGAATGAAGAACTGGCAGAATCAGAGCTAGAAATAATAACCAGTTTCAAAACAAACAGGGGAGAAAACTGGATAATCAGCCTAAACGGAGAAACATTTAAAAAAATAGATCAACAAAGAAAAATCAAACTAGACTGGCAAAAATACAACATCAAAGAATACATAAAACCTCTAACTTGCTACAACTGCTGGAGGCATGGCCACCTAGCAAAGATCTGCAAAAACAAAAAAACATGCAAGAACTGCGGAAAACAAGACCACGAAGGAAACTGCCAAACAGAAACAAGCTGCGGAAACTGCACATACCACAATGCCTTAAACAAAACAAACTTTGACACAAACCACATGCCTACCGCAACATCATGCAAAATTAAGCTCATGGAGGTAGAGAAAATGAAATCAAGAATATGCTATGGCTGAAGGCAACACAAATAACTTCAAATTCCTGCACTTAAACCTAAACAAATCATTCCTAGCAGCATTTGAATTGGCAAACGACATAATTTCACAAGACCTGGATTGCATCTCATTAAATGAACCACATGTAGTTCAAGCAGCGCCCAACTACATCAGAGGTATACCAAACACATACACAACAATAAAAGCAGACATAGACCCGAAAGCAGTGTTGCTTTTAAAAGTCAAATACGACTTCTACAAGATTCACTTAAGCGACCATCTAGTAGCAATAAAAGTTAACCTCAATGGAAACAGCCTAATAATCATCACACTATACCTTCCACCATCTCCTAGAGGCGACCTCGACAGGACAGATCCACACCTCAACACACTAAGGACACTACTAAACGAAAACAGAAGAGAAAAATTCATCATCATGGGAGATCTAAACGCAAAATCTACAATCTGGGGACAAAGGCCCACAGACGAAAGAGGCCAAGCGATAATAGAACTAGCGGCTCTCTTCGACTTAAAAATATTAAACGACTCAGACTCCCCGCCAACATTCAATGGACCATCAGGACAAAGCTGGATAGATCTCACAATGACAAAAGGCATTGAAGATGAACACATAAAAAACTGGAAAGTAAAAGATGACCATAACCTGACGGATCACAACGCAATAACTTTTGAAATAGAATTCGACTCACCAACGGACTACAAAATATACACAACACGATGGGATATAAAAACATTAAAATGGCCAGAATTTAAAGCCGAACTAAGTGGAAAATTAAAAGACTATCAAGGGAACTTTCAAACACAAGAATTAGACACCACAGTAAATAAATTTACAGAAGAAATAGCAAACCTATGCAAGAAACACAAATTAAAAACTAAAGGTCAAAGAAACGTCTACTGGTGGTCACTGAAACTAAACATTCAACGTAGAAAAGTCAGGGCACTAAGAAGAAAAATGCAGAGAACAACTGAAGAAAATGAAAGAAGCATCTGTAAAACAATATACAAAAGAGAAAGAGCAAAATACAAGAAAGCACTGCTCGAAGCAAAAAGAACCACATACAGAGAATACTTGGAGAAAATCACAGTAAAAGATACATTCGGAACAATATACAAAATAATTAGAGACAAAACACACAAGAAACAAATAATAGAAGGAGTAAAAGACGAAAACGGGATACTTCACACAGACAACAAAAAAATCGAAAAAATACTGGCAAGCTACCATTTTGAAACAAAAAATGAAAATACAACCTCATCACAAACAAGAAACCAAGCAGCAAACACAGAGAATGAAATAACCGGAAAAGAAATAAAAATAATAATAAAAGAAATGGCAAAAGACAAAGCGCCGGGCTACGATGGACTCACCACAAGTATAATAGAAGAAATTGAATTAAGCAACACCGCAACATTAATAGAATTATACAACGCATGCTGGAAAATAGCCAAATTCCCCAAACAATGGAAAACAGCAAAAATCGTCTATTTCCCAAAAGAAGGAAAAGACCACACACAAGCAAGCAACTATAGACCAATCTGCCTACTACCAGTAATGGGGAAAGTCTATGACAAAATACTCACAAACTGGCTAGTGGAGCACTTAGAAGAAAACAAATTACTATCAGATAAACAATACGGATTCAGAAGGAACATGGGAACATCAGACGCACTACGCAAGGCATTAAGAACAATAAAGGAAAACAGAAAAGCAAAAAACAACACGTGCATGATATCACTGGACATAAAAAGTGCATTCAACTCAATAAAAAGAACAAGAATAATAGAAGAACTAAAAAAACTAAACCTAGAAGACACCCTACTATACACCATAATAGACTACCTCACAGATAGAAAAATACTACTAACTAACGGCGACTGGGAGTACAACGTCGGTGTTCTCCAAGGTTCTTCTCTCGGCCCCATTCTCTGGCTAATAATCATAAATGAATTACTACAAGACTGCAACAACGACAAAACATACCATCTACAAGCCTTTGCAGATGACATACTAATACTAATCAAAAGCCCAGTAATATACAAATATCAAGAACTATCTAGAAAAATACTATCCAAATGCGAAGCATGGGCCAGAAAAAACGAACTTCAATTTAACGTGAATAAGTGCACCTACACAATCATCACATCAAAAAAAGAAGTATCAAGAAAACCAACAATAAAAATAAACGGAGAAAACATAAAATACAAAACAGAAATAAAATATCTTGGAGTACTAATAGACAAGGATCTAAACTTCTACAGCCACCTAAAAATGGTGAAAGAAAAATCAATAGCTTTAATGTACAAAATACAAAGGTTCTCAAGAAAAACGTGGGGTCTAAAGCCAGAAATAATAAAAGAAATCTACAAAATAACAATAGAGAAAATCCTGCTCCACGGAGTACAAGCTTGGTACTACAACACCAAAAAATTCAATAAAAAACTCCAACAAACACAACGCCCACTGCTTCTAATGATCACAAAATGCTATAAAACAGTGGCTACAGACATGCTAGCAATCTTAGCGGGATGCATACCTCTAGACATTAGAGCTAAGCAAGAACAGGATTGGTACCTACTCTACAAAGAAAGAACAGAACAAGAAATAGATGGCGAGAAATATAACTTTGATAACACAGAAACAAAAGTCAACAAAATCAGAAAAATAAAAGACATTACAACACACAACTGGGACAGAAAACGCACGTATCAAAATGACGACTATTACTACACAGATGGATCTAAAATAAACAATCGTGTAGGCGCAGGAGCAATAAGGTACAACAAGCAAGAAAAAATAAAGAAAATAAAAGAAAGAATATCGGACAACTCGACTTCCTACATAGCGGAAATCCACGCAATGAAAATGGCTATAAACGACGCAAAAGAAGCCGGACTGACAAAAATAGACCTCTTCACAGACTCACGAAGCGCGCTTCAAGCACTACACTCACACAAGACAGACGACGAAGAAATACAAAACCTGAAAACCATCATCAAAAACAATCAAATAGACATAAACTTCCACTGGGTCAAGGCGCACGTTGGACACGAACAAAACGAAGAAGTTGACAAACTAGCTAAAGAAGCCACAGAATTGGAAATAGTCACGAACAGCTACAAAAACAGAAAAGAACACGTGAAAAATTTGCTCCACACAGAAGCTTTAAAAACTTGGCAAACCAGATGGAACACCTCAGAAAAAGGTAGAAGAGTACACGAAATATATCCAATAGTAGCAACAACAAGACTAAAAGGCAACTTCTGGATCAACCAAGCGATAACAGAACACGGAAGCTTCGGCTCCTACCAAAACAGATTCTTCAACAAACCAGACACATGCACCTGTGGCTTGCCTCAAACAATAGATCATTGCATCTTCCATTGTCCAGACTTTCAAGATGAACGCAGAGACCTACCGCCAGGCGCAAACACCTGGCCACCGTCAAAATTTTACAACGACTACTACTGCTCCAAAATACTAATCAAGATGCTCACAAAATTAATGGCTCAACACTACCCGACTGAAACAACTTAAACGCATTGTCACCTGCTCACATACAACTTCTTCACCCTCCAATGTTACATCAACTAAACAAATTGCAACTTCAACAACAAAAGAGCAACTGTATCACTCTTTGTAACTATATTATGTATCAGTCATACACTGTATCCTAATGTAACCACTGTACTATTGTAACCTATGTAAACTTAAAAAAAAAAAAAAAAAAAAAAAAAAAAAAAAAAAAAAAAAAAAAAAAAGGACATGGAGTCACAGAACCACAGGAACGCAAAAGCTAGACGAAATGCAGCTGGACGACTTAATGCAAAAAAGGTAAACTAGATTTTAGTCCCCCTCCAAATTAAAGAACGTAAACAAATTGGCTCTCATTCCTCCACCAAGATTGGCACTTAAATCCATACCTTGTCTACTATAGATCGCAATTATGGTGACTGCATCCAAGCAAACCTCAGACAATTCCAATAGTAAAATATCAAATGAACAGCTAAAACTAAGTCTCATGAGTGAACGGTATCTTAATTATTGGCGTTAGCCGGCAACGACTAGACACCATGCGGCCATTTTGCCGGGCAGGTTAGCGTCGAGCGATCAGTAATCAGCTCCCTAGTATGCCTCACGGCAGGTCTGTTTTCCATTGTGATTTTCATCAATATCCCTAACATATGATAGGATTTCTATGTCAAGAGCAGTCACAATGCAATGAAATTTAGTGCATTCGTCCTTAATACCCGGCATTCCAAAACTAGATTCAACTTGAAGGAACCATAAGTTTATGTCAGATTTCCAGGGGGGGGAGGGGGTGCACGAAATGCAACCCAGGCTATTTCGGTTTCAGCCGTGTTTTCCATAATTTGTATATGAGGTAAAACAAATTAAATTGATTTTAAAGTATATAAAAGTACTAATACATCATGTTAGTAAAAATTTTTAAATCTACAAAAGGCTAGATGAATTTAAAATGTATAAAATTTTAAATACCCATGAAAACAGCACGTGCACAAATTCCGACACGAAAAACATAGACTAGAAAAGAAGTACTTACTTCAGTAACACAGCTATAATGCTCTTTAACGAGTAGAAGATCCGCTCAGTAGTCTCGAGGTCACCATTCTGTAGTCCCCTGTTCTGTAGTGGTCCTGTAGTTGTAAGTATACTAGTATTTGAGGAAACACACTTATTTGACTCCACCTTGTTTATCTTACATGATTAAAAATAAAAACAAAAGTTACATTCTAACTACTCGTTAAAAAGAAATTAAAACATAATAAAACTTATGCGAAGTGTCTACACGTGCAGCCAAGAAAACTGCTGGCACGAGCACGGCGTGCAAAAAACGGGGAAGTAGCTGAGCTGCTGTGGAGTGCGGCTGCTAGTTTATATTATTACAGTTGAGCACGCGACGTCGGATTTGTCAAGTGTCATCACTAATTTGAAGGCGTGAATTCGAATGAGCAGCGTTACTAATTTGAATAAACAGCAAACCCTCAGCGCCACAGGTTAAAGAGAAGAAAAGTGGATGAAGAGACCTCGGAGAGAAGTTGGGAATGAAAAACAGATAATTCCGTTAAACGCCCAAGAATCTGTTGAAACCAAAAAGATTGTAAAAGAGAACATAAAATCCGATAAGTTGGGAATTAGAATCAGAACATGTAAGAGCATAGGAAGAGGGGTTTCTTGGTAGAAACGAAGACGAAAGAATTATTAGATATATTTGTTAAAGAATTTGAAAGAGGTTAATACGTTGAATTCAACACGTAAACTTAAATTGAAAGATCCGAGAATTATGATATATGATGTGGAAGAAACATATTAGGACGAAGAATTTAGAGGTACTTTGAAGAGGCAAAACGCGGAACTGGAGGACTGTGATATCGATGTGTTGATGAACTTTAAGACTAAGAAAAGAAATAATTGGATTATAAGAGTAAAAGGAGAAGTTTATAGATGTATTGTTGTGATGATAATTAATAGTTGTAGAAATAATTAACTTTTATATTAATATCGGGGATTGAGATAATAAAGTAAGTAAGTAAATTTTAGTAACGGTTATGCTTTGTATAAATAAATTTATTAAGCCTCTGCTAAATATATGTGAGGGCTAAACTTGTGGTGATCAAATATTAATTGATTTGATTAATGTCATCGCATTTGGAGAAGTGTGCGCAAATTTCTCTAAATGTTTTGACATTGAGAAGAATTAAGTTGAAATAGATCATCACATGTTACACCTTATTGTTAAAAATATTGATAAATTAATAAGCCTGATTTATAAACCTTGTGAGTGGCTGGTACGTTTTTTGGCTGGCGGATTTTAATTCAAGGGTTGAGGAAATTTTATTAAATGGTATAAGTTTTAGAAATATTTATTGTTTTCTTTCTTTCCAAAAAACTGACTCTGTGCCTAGCGACAGGCTTCGATCGCTATCTTTTGCTGTCCGCTGTCCTTGGAAATTTGATATGCCCCGGTCTTCGCCATTTCTTAGTGATGCACAACCAAGCCCCCCCCCCCTCCCCGAGCCAGAGAGGAGAAAAGATTTGGAATATCAGAAGGTGCGGAAGGGTACAGAGTCCTGTGGATGGCGGTAGCGCGGAGAAAATGTAATATGGCGTTGGTACGAGTTCAGAAGAGGAAATAAAATTAGACTACAGTTCCAGAAGATAGAAAATGGTAGCCTGCAACCTTTCACTCGAACCTGATGTCCCAAATCGTTGGCGCGCTAGCGGACTATTTGCAATCATACAGGCTGCGGATAATTACAAGGAATGGAGCGGTAACTCGGGAGCACAGGAGTTCGAAAAAGATTATTGGGAGATCCTGAACTGAGAGCGGGGGTTGAAGACCGAGGGTTGGGGCTGAGGCTCTGGCCTCGGAACGATGCAAAGATCCCGGAGATTGATGTAATGGCCACGGGTGGCTTCTTCTTTTTCCTTTCCTTTCCTTTCTGTAAATTCTATCCTTAAACTCTCTCCTTTTTGAAAGCTGCAGCAGAGTCATTAAGATTCAATTTAAATTTAAAATTTATTTAATGATTAGCAATTACACAAAGAATAATTAAGCTTTTGATTCGCCAGCCACTTCATTTATTTGCATTGTTTTTTAGATAATTATTTGTATTATGGAGAGTAGAACTCGTTTAAACGGAATTGTATTTTATTCAATTGAATTTGGTTTGTCAGAATAATGTTAAGAAGATCTGGAGATAATGAGTTTGATTGTTATAATGTCAGGGAAATTGTTAATAAATTTGTTATTTTTAGTTTGTAAAGTTGTGTCCTGTCGATCCTTGCCTTTTTAGTTAATTGTCTGATTTTCAGCTTTAGGTTTTTTTTTTTATTATTTCAGCAGATTTGAAGCTTTTTCTTTTAGGTGAAGTAATTTTATTTCTAGGTGTTCTCCAAGGTTAGATAAGTAAATTTTTTAGATTTATTTCATTTTTCTTTTGGCTCATTAACCACCACAGTGGTGCAAACAAAATCGAACCTAGGGTAAATTTTAATTATAATTTTGGGTTATTGCTACACACAACGCAAATCCTTAAAATGTACTAACCACTATGGCTAATGGTAATATATTGTACTTAAATTAAACTGAAAACTAGTATAATTGTAAATTGCAAGCAGTTGATAGTTAAGAGTTATCCTACCTTTAATTAATTAGTTAATTAGTAATTATATAATATTAAATGTTTTAAATAACCCCCCAAAATAAATTTTAGCGCAACAAATGGTGCCTGTGACCTATCCACGCTGTGCCATTTTTTTTTACTTCAAATGGTACAAATCGTGAAGACTGTTTGCAAATGCGCCATTTTTTTCCCATTATCCTTTCTTTCTGTAAGACGGCATGACATATTACATTTTGTTATAGTGGAGGCTTAATCTTATTTTGGCACAGATTTTTTGGGTTCATATTATTTTTATGTGTTTTGGTTATTATTAAATTTTGATATTTTAAACATGATGTAAATTTTTAAGTTGAAATTTTTCTTACATGCCTATATTTTGAGTGCATTTATTTTGAATATTGAATTTTTTTACAACTTTAATTATTGAACGATATAAATGTTTTATTTGGTATTTTATTTGGTAGTTTACTCAGAGTATTGCTATGTTAGTACGTTTAAGGATACATTTTTGATTTGAAAGTTTTTTTACATTCCTATATATTTTGCGTTTATTTTGAATATTGAATATTTTTTTAACATCTTTAAACATTGATAGATATTTTGAGTTGATATTTTAATTGGTATTTTGTTGTTTTAACGTTTTCTATTGCTATGCTAGTGGTTTTAAGTATAATATTTGATTTGAGGTGCTAAATTGTATATGTTTTACAATGTCTTCCATAGTATATTTGCATGCTAAGTATTGATAAATTTTTGATTGCAATTCTACATGTCAGATGATTTTTTTTGTTTATTTTGTGCTTCATATCATGAGTTTTTTTTTTCGTCTTGCCAGGTGCTAAGTTTTTTCTACTTTCCTCTTGCCATTTAGAGCTGGTCTCGTGGTCAGACGGGAAGTAGAATTGGTTTGGACTTTTGGACAGATTGAAAATTACATTAAATTTTTTCGTTAAATAGTTAATGATTTTTTTTCACACGAAAATTAGTTACAATTGGGTTTAAGATTCAAACTTCAATGTCACAGACCGGGAAATTTGAATGTTGTGGTCTTTCTGAACCTAATAAGTTCAGTTTCTCATGTCGGGTATTTGTTTGGACTTAATACCAGTTGGGTTTGTTTAGAAATTTAATTAAAAGCATGGGCTAGAAAGAATGAACTAAATTTTAACGCTGAAAAATGCACATACACAATAATATCATCAAAAAAAAGAAGTCACAAGAAAACCGACAATAAAAATAAACGGAGAAAACATAAAATATAAACCTGAAATAAAATACCTAGGAGTAATAATCGACAAAGACCTAAACTTCTACAGCCACCTACAAATGGTGAAAGAAAAATCAATAATGTACAAAATAGCAATAATGTACAAAATACTGAGATTTTCAAGGAAAACCTGGGGTCCATAGCCAGTAATAGCCAAAGCAATATACAAAATAACAATAGAGAAAATATTACTACATGGAGCACAAGCATGGTATTACAATAACAAAAAATTCAGCAAAAAACTACAATAAATTCAACGCCCATTGCTTCTAATGATAACAAAATGCTACAAAACAGTGGCTACACACACGCTAGCAATCCTAGCGGGCTGCATAGCATTAGACATTAGAGCTAAACAAGAGCAAGACTGGTACCTACTTTTCAAAGAGGGAATAGAATTGGAAACAGACGGTAAGAAGTTTAACCCAGAAAACACAAAAATAAAAGTTAATAAAATTAGAAAAATAAAAGACATCACAACACACAATTGAGACAGAAAAAGCACGCAACAAAATGATGACTATTATTACACAGATGGCTCAAAAATAAACAATCGAGTGGGAGCAGGAGTAATAAGATACAACAAACAAAACAAAATAAAGGAATTAAAAGAAAGAATCTCAGATAACTCGACCTTGCTGAAATACATGCAATAAAAAATGGCAGTAATTGACGCGTCAGAAAGCGTACTAACAAACATAGACCTATTCACAGATTCACGTAGCGCACTTCAAGCACTACAATCACACAAAACCGACGACGAAGAAATTCAAAACTTGAAAAGCATCATCAAAAACAAACAAATAGAAATAAAATTACACTGGGTCAAGGCTCATGCCGGACATACAGAAAATGAAGAAGTTGACAAATTAGCGAAAGAAGCAACACATCTGGAAATGGTCACAACCATTTACAAGAACAGAAAAGAAAACATAAAAAACAAATTACAAACAGAAGCTATAAAAACCTGGCAAGCAAGATGGTACATCTCTGACAAAGGTAGGAGAGTCCACGAGATATTCCCAAAAGTATCAACCACAAGATTAAAAGGAAACTTTTGGATCAACCAAGCTTTAACAGAACATGGCAGCATCGGAACCTATCAAAACAGATTCTTCGATAAACCAGACACCTGTACATGTGGAGTGCCTCAAACAATAGATCACTCCATCTTCGATTGCCCGGATTTTCAAGATGAACGCAGAGATCTACCTTCAGGAGCAAACACCTGGCCCCCGGCCAAATTCTTCACAGATTACTACAGCTCGAAAATATTAATCAAAATATTCACCAAATTAATGGCTCAACATTACCCATCTGTTGCATCCTAACTGGCATTATGTTTAAGTTTACATATTCTGTAAACTTAAAATTATACCTACTTATTCTACGTATCCAGCAAATTCTTCATAACTGTACCGCTACTAGCATATTGTATTTGTATAAATATATTGTAAACTAATAATGTATCCATTTTATACTATGTATCCAGCAAATTGTTATTTACAATACGGTACTTTTTGTAATCATTGCAATTCATCTACTGTAATAATTGTTAATTTAAAAAAAAGGACACTTAGTTGCTGGAGCACATACGCAGGACATTCAACCTACCTAATGAGTCACTTAACTTAACATATGCTATTAACTAATAGCATTAAGGTTGGTCATCCTGAAAAATAAAATTAAAAAAAATAGTTTGTTGGCACACAAATACCAACACATTTGGCATTAAACAAACTTCCCTTGCTCGAAATAGCTCACACTATGGTGGTTGCAACCAGGTGCATGCCCACAAGTACTCAAGCTAAAATATTATCAAATTTTAAAAGATTTTCTGGGGCTCGTCCTCCTGGATGCTTTGCTTTTTAATTTGCCTCGGCGTCGACTGGCATTGACTAGATAACATGCGGCTTGTTATGCCGGGCGGGTTGGCGTCGAGCGACCAGTAATCAGCTTTTTAGTATGCCTTACGGCAGGGCTGTTTTCCTTTGTGATTACCCTCCTGATTACTGGTCGTTGCGATAGTAATCCTGGTCAGTACGAGAGGAACCGCAGGTTCGGACACTTGGTACATGTCCTTGACCGAGTGGCCAGTGGGGCGAAGCTACCATCCGTGGGATTACGACTGAACGCCTCTAAGTCGGAATCCCGTCTAGTCAATGCAACGATACCGTTCGCTCCATGTGCGTCGTTGGACGACGTTAGGCGGGGCGGACATCCTCCCCCACCGGGAGGACTACCCAGTCGACGAGGCCTCTACGAAGCAGAGCATCCAGGAGCCGCGTAGACCTGTGCGGTTCTCGCTCTGTGTTGCCTATCCAGAAGGCGTGACGTGCGGGAGCCAAATCGTCTGTAGACGACTTAGGTACTTGTCTGGGTGTCGTACTTAGAAGAGCAGCCACAATACTGCGATCTATTGAGACTCCAATGCACGAGACGGGACCCGTCGTGGCAGCTGTATGGCCTTCCGGGTGGAATTACCGTCCGTGGGTATAGACCGCAGTCGGCAGCTACCCCCCGCCGCACGATCCCAGACACGCGCCCTGCCACCGAACGACACGCGGCCGGGACGGCTAGACAGAGGCTTGACGCCGTGCAGGGGTACTAGCTCAGTGCGCCAGAAGGGCGAAGGGCTAATTAGGTCAGCCCATCTAGTCGAAATTTGGAATACTTGTTGAAGGGCACTTGCCAAGAATAGATGCTCGAGGGCCGGGAATACAAGAACCCAACAGGACGCCGTTAATGTGGGGTGGAGCGAAGCACGTAAGCCTGAGGAGAAAGAAAAAACAGAATAAAATTTGGCGGTATCGCTGTGAGGACTAGACGGTTTCTGACTCGGTCTAAATGGGAAATTCTGGTCAATTTTGGAGGCGACAGCGCTATCTCCGGGCCACGATTACTCGTACTCTCGCTTACGTTCATCGACACGAGGCGTGGCCCGCCCCTGCGTAAGTTCCCCCGTGAAGTGGCGTGCTCAAAACTCCTTCGGGCATCGCTATTGTCCTCCGGAAAAAAATTCAGATCATTAAATCTGAGAAGAAAGTTAGGGGGACGACTAATAAAATAAACCAAAAAAAAAGAAAATGAAAACGAGCCGTACCAAGGTAGCTGACGGCGGGATAGCCCTTGCGACATTACTCTTGTACGTGCCACTTCACTCATCATCGCAGACCCTAACAGATTAACCCTACCATGCCCACCTTGGTTTGGGCCGGGGCCCTACCGACGGCGGGGAGTCCTAGCAGCCAAAGTAACGTTCTTGACCAGGAAGAACGGAGAAGACCCCAAATTTTGATGAGGAGCTGTAACTAAAAATAAGAACTGGGACTAAAGTAGAAGAGGACTCCCAACTAAGGACTACTGGCGAATTCTGGATTGCGCTGAATCCGGAGACGTCACCCACCACCCTAGTTCTAAAGCTTACCCCCCCCCCCTTAAAAGTTAAGATTACTTACCTTAGCTGGTGCGTGATGGCCCTCTGTGTTGATTCTTGTGACGTCTGCTTCTCTTGTTGTGTGCTCTCCCGGGAAGGTGCCTACATAGTCCGCTAAGTAATTTTGGGTCTCCTTGCCAAATGCCTCACCGAGAGAGCCGGCGGTACCTTTGTTGACTTCCACGTGTTGCCGTGCCCAGGTTGTGCACTGAGGATCTAACAAGTCCGCTATGTTGGCACTAATTTCTACTTCCTTCCTTGGCTAGGTACTTGCCTACATCACTTGGAGAAAGAAAAAAAAGTGGGGGCCCTACGGTTCAATAGAACAGATTTTTTTTCAATTAGTTAATTAATTAACCAATTGGGTTTTTTTTTCAATTAAAATAGGACAGAAGAAGTGAGCAGAAGTAGGGTAGCATTGAGAGAGAAAGTTAGTTAGGTGTTAGTTGGGCTTTCTTGGGGACCTACACGTTAGTTTATTAGTAGTTACTATACATACCTGGAGCAACGATGGAAGGTTTGTGTTTTGAGCAGTGTTGGTGTTGGATCGTGTTATGGTGTGGTGGTGTTTTTGCAATGGAAGTCGTTTATATTGTCAATGTTTTGGAACAGCCAGTGCATAATTTTCCTAGCTTTTAGTTTTACCCATTTATTTTCTGTTAGCTGTTTGAACCAGATATTATAGTTAAATTGAGTTGGTTTTACCAGATGCGGACATTTATGGAGGGAGCAGTTTATCAGGTAGTGTAACCAGTTCCCCCTCTCGCCACAGGCGCATAGGTCGGTGTCCCAGATTTTGAATCTATGCAGGTAAACCGGGTAGTTACCGTGCGCTGTATATAGTTGGACTAGGTATCGGTCACAGACTAGCTTATCGAGACGGACGGTCGGGAAGAACTTATATGTTTGTCTCCCGGTGCTGCTATTTTGCCAGATATATTGCCATTCTTCTATAATGGCTGTTTTTAGCTTTTTCTTTAGCAACGAGCGTGGCCAGGGGATTTCCGTTGTTGAGTGGGACTGGGAGTTCGCCGAAAGTTTGGCCAGCTCGTCGGCGCGTTCGTTGCCTTTTATTCCGACGTGTGCCTTTACCCACTTAATGTTGAATAGACCGTCCGATTGCCTAATCAGGTCGTGGAGCTCCGCGAGGAGTGGGTTCCTCGAGAATGGCTTGTTGATTGCCTCGATCGATGAGCGACTGTGGGAGAGTATTCTATAGGGTTCGTTTCTGGGTTTGAGCCCACGCGGTCGCTTGGATTATTGCGTGGAGCTCAGCTTGGAAGACACTATTGCCGCTGGCCAAGCGGACTGACCAGCTGTGAACTTCTTGGTCGTCACGGTAGGCTACAAAGGCTGCGCCCGTACCCAAGTCCGTTTTCGACCCATCGGTGTATATTTCTAGTTGCCTGGATATGGGTGATTCCTCAACTAAGATTGTTTTTGCCGGATGGGTTTGCCAAATGTTGTTTTCTTTCAGATATTCATCCGCGTCGTAAGTTACACCGAATAGATCCTACTTCACACCTAGCCTGCTTACTAGTTCTAGCACTGCCTCGTATTTCACCGTTAGGTGAATGGGTGGGATGCCTGAGAGGACATGCAGTGCTGAGGAAGGGGAAGTGCGGTTGGCCTTGGTGATCGCTAAGAGGAAGTGTCGTTGGCATTTTCCTAGCTCTTCCTCGCACCTTTTTTCCGCCTTGAGCCCCCATATCGGAGCTCCGTAAGTAAGAATATTTTCTGCGACCGTTTTGTACCAGATTTTGATGTTTTTTGGATGGACACCCCATCGCCTGTTGGTGAGTTTCCCTAAAAAGTTAAAGGTTTCCCTAACCTTGTGGACTTGTGTCTTGCAGTGTGTGTACCAGTTGTGTGAGCTGTGGATTGTTATTCCTAAATATTTAATGTGGTCAACCGATTGGATGTTTTATTTTTTACTTTTATTCCTTCTATTTTATCTTTTTTCCTTAGTCCTAGACCTCCTGGGATCGGAGGTCGGTTGTAGTACATGATTTGGGTTTTGTCCCAGTTAATGTTGAGTTTGTGTTTCTCCACCCATCGGTTGAATTTTCCTATGGAATCGTTGACGTTTTTGATTAGTGTTCGCTCATCCGGACCCTTGACAGCTAGTAGGAAGTCGTCCGCAAAGGCTTGTATTCTGGTGTGGGTAGGTCAGGGTTGCGACAGGGCTGTGTCCGCCACTATGTTCCACAGTAGGGGACCCAAACAGCTGCCCTGTGGGCAACCCCCAAAGGTTTGCTT
This sequence comes from Dolomedes plantarius, assembly GCA_907164885.2. Classification (NCBI taxonomy): domain Eukaryota; kingdom Metazoa; phylum Arthropoda; class Arachnida; order Araneae; family Dolomedidae; genus Dolomedes; species Dolomedes plantarius. The sequence continues at coordinate 137,486,008 of OU015498.1, forward strand.
TTCTGTCTTAATGCCATTTTCCTCCAGAGTGACGTATCTGTTGCTCAGGAAGGAGGAAAGCGGGGTGCCTAGGTATTCCGAGCATGGTGCTTCGGTTAATCTATCCAGGATCGACTTCCAGCGCAGATTATCGAAAGCTCCGGAAATATCTATTGATACTATTGCCGTTAATTCCTTATTGTTGTCGTCTTCCTGGAGGGTCTGCATGATGTTTAGGAGGGCATGTTCCGTCGATTTCCCGCTTTTGAAGCCGTATTGGTTGTTTTGCCAGAAACCTTCCTTTTGAAATTCGTGGGATATTCTCCCATGGATTACTCTTTCTAACAATTTTCCTAGGGTGGAAGTAGGCATATGGGCCGGTAAGACTTTGGGTTATTAAGTGGCTTCCCTTGTTTTGGAAAAAGTACTACTATTGATTTCTTCAGCGGGGACGGAAAGTGCCCTAATTCTAGACATTTGTTCAAGGTTGCTATTATCAGGTTTGGTTTTGCCTCGTATATCAATTTTAGGAGTCTGTAGTCAATTAAGTCATAGCCCGGAGCTTTCCACGTGTCGACATAGTTGAGAATCCTTACTATTTCGGGGTGCGTTACCGGTGGGAAGGAGAGTAGGGTTTTGTGTTTAGGTCTTTTTAGGGGCTCTTTCTCTGATATGAATAGTGTCTTTAGAAATTTTTCCTGGACGTTTTTAACTGTTAATCTCGTGTTTGCTTCTAGGATGTTTGCTAGAACCGTTGGTTTCGCATATTTGTTCGTGGCCATTTTAAAGATTTTCCCGTAGGGATCCGATGCTGAGGTACAGAAGTCCTGCCACACCTTCGCCCTTGATTTCACTATTTGTCTCCTATATCGCGCTCTAGCCCTTTTAAAGTTTATTTGATATTTAGTTCTTAGTTCTGGATCTTGTTCTTTTTGTGCTCGTCTTCTTAGCGCTTGTACTTTATTCCTTTCTGTTTTGAGTTCTGGGGTCCACCAGGTTGGTGGTTTTAGGGTTGGGTCCTTTTGTAATTTTTAATGGCTACTGAGGAGAATATATTTAGCATTTCTCTTACGGCAACATCCAGTGTGTCAGTAGTTTTCGCGTCTTTAATTTTTTCCTCTATCCCTTTAGTTTTCTCTACGATTTGTTTCTTGAATCTTTTATGGTTGCCGCATTTGGTTCCCAGCCGGTGGCGAGTAGGAGCAGCCAGGGGTTTTTCTAACGAGTATTCTATGCACTTGTGGTCGCTTATACATATCGTTTCTATCACGCGCCAGTCTTTTAGTTCCTGTGAGAGCCGACCTCTGCTTAAAGTTATGTCCGACCATCCTATCTTGTCGTTACTCTCGTATGTTGGTATGCTATTCGGGTTGTTGTGGACCACAAGTCCTTGATTTAGAATAAGGTCTAACAGTTTCTCTCCCCTGGCGTTAGTGTCTGCATAGCCCCAAGTTGTGGAGTGGGCGTTAAAGTCCCCACCAATTAGCAGTTCACCCGTAGCCTGCTCTATTGCCTTTTCTATTTCTTTTATGTATTTATCGAAATCGTAGTTTGGTCTCGCGTATGTACTTATCACTGTGAATGATTGCGTTTCCGTTTCCAGGTGAACCGCGACGTGGTTTGGGCCGGAGGAGAGTAGTATTGGTGTTACGCTTAGATTTACTGCTTTCGCTGAGTTAGTTCCTTATTTGCCTGACACTGCCTCACCAGTTGAACAGTACGTTTTCCACTGAACGTCGAAGCCCGCTGGTCGTCCTGTTCTACTGTCTAGTGAGACGTCCTGGAGAAGGGCTATGCCGATTTTGTTTTCTATTAGATATTGGTTGAATTGTATTGTCCCTAATCTACTGCTATGGAGATTCAGTTGAGCTATTCTACTGACGTCCTTCGGCTCGGGAGGACCCTGGCTTGGGGGCCTAACAGCTGAGCTTACCGCTGACTGTCTTAATTGAGGTTTTTGGTTTCTATTTGCTGATCGCGTTGTTGGGGTTGTTTTTGTTAGAATTTCTCTATTATATATTAGTCTTCCATCTTCAGTTTGTACCATCGGGCTGACCCTTTGTAAGCTCAGGCGGGACCTACGTCTTATCTGGTTTGTACTATTTTTCCTTACCGTTTTACCTTGTTCCGCGTTTCCCGTTTGTTTTTCTAGATTATTTTTTGGCTGTTCTTTTTGACGCACTGGCGCCCCTGTTTTTTTATTTGTGTTTAATTTTGAAGATTGCTGGGGGGTTTCCCTAGCAGCTTTATCTGTTACGTCGAATGAGGTTGAGAGGTGTTCTGTTTGTTATTGGAGTCTTTGGTGTTGGTGTGAGATTTATTGTATAGTGACCTGAGGTGTGGTGTCATTTCGTGAGCAGGAATACTACATATTCCTGCACGAGTGCCTGATGTGTGTTGTTTTTTGGATTACCCTGTCGTCTCTTAGGGGGATATTTTGTCGAGGGGGCCCTCCCTGTGTTATTTGCAACGTTTCCCCTCTGTTCCTTAACCGTCCCTTTGTTTCCCTTGTCTTCCCTTTGTTCAGTGGGTGGCCTTGCAGCCTGTTGTGTTTGGACTGATTTTCCCCCTTGGGATGTTTTGCCCTGGTTCGTAGTGTCTGGCGCCCTGTTTCGATGTGTCTTCATTTTTTCTTCCAGATGATGTTTGTACAGTGGACAGAGGTTTGAGCTCGCCGCATGGTGTGTGTCAAGAGGGCTTGGGTCCTCTGGGTATTTTTGTCTCCTATTTTCGTTAATGGCAGAGCAATTTCTGCACGTCAGTGTTGTTGCCGTACATTGGCTGAATGTGTGTCCATAGGCGGAGCATTTAGCGCATACCGTTTGGTTTATACACTCATATGTTCGGTGGTCATACCTGTAACAGTTCTGACATGTATAGACCTCCACGTATTCTTTTAGTTTGCATTGCTGGAAGCCCACGTATACTGTCTTTCTCGCTAGCAGCTCTTGCGCGATTCTCTCTGGCAGTCTGAGTTTCCAGTGCTGCGTGTTACTTCGTGTGCGTATTTTTGTGAGTTGTTGTATGTGTTCTTTTATCCCGAACCGCTGGTGGAGTATTTCCGTTATTTGTGTTTCAGTGGTCTCGGTCGGGGTGTGTGTTAGCATTATCTTTTTGCTTCTTGATGTGGGGTTTTTTACCTCTACTTTACTTCCCATCTCCTTGTTGTTTTCTACATATTCCTTGATTTGTTTGGCGCTATTGGTGTCCCCACATCTGACTAGGGTGTCCCCGTTCTTGAGTTTCTGTATTCTGTCGATTTTGATGATTTTCGGTACTTGGATGTCTTGTATCTGTTTGTTTAGGTAGACCTCAGCCTCCTGTGTTTTTGGTTTGACGATTAGCGTTTTTGTGTTAGTGGCTAGTGCTTGTGCGTATGATCTCTGGATTTTGTTTTCTTGTGTTCTTGCTTCTATTACTGTTACCTTGGTTGTATTTTGTCTTTCCAGCATCAGAATTTTTTGGGCTAGTTTTTCCATGTCCATGTTGATTTGTGTCTTTACCTCCTGCGATAAGTCTGTGATTTTTATTGTGTCATTCAGGTGGATGAGGAGCTGGAGAGCCGTCTTCTCTTCTTCCTCCGTCTGTTGTTCTTTTACGTTTGTTGTTGTCGCTTCCGTCTGGGTTTCTTTGTCAGTTGTGTCGTTTTCTTGCGGGATTACCACTTGGGGTGTTAGAGTTGGTAATGCAAATTTATTTGCATTATTCATAACATCAGGTACATCATTGCAATATACTTGGGGTCAACATAACTTTATTTGTGCAAATTAATTGATAATGTTAACTTAATTGTTCTAATAATATCTGTAAATATTCAAACTAATCAGCATGCCTTTATCAGCTACAGCAATACATTGGCCAGAACAGCTTTGGTATTGTTCATATGCTATGGTATAAGTATTCTCCATTAGTTTACACTCCTAAATAAATCAACGTTAAAGATGCTGTATACTGGACCGCGTTCACTTGCTTTTGTTACCTAATATATTCTCAACTCACTTATTATTATTCTCTCTAAATTGTAACACTAAATATACTCATCACTTCTACATTACCTTTATTTACCATAAATTGTTACAAATATTTACGGTATTTGCTATTTCATATACTCACACTCATTTTGCTTAACTGCATTTACTTACCACTTAGTTACTCTACATAATCAATTACTTACTCTGCATTGTACATATTACTATTGTAAATACTTCTTTCATCCGTTTTATTCACTGTTTTGTAGGGGATTTCCTATCTGCTCTCACGCATTTGCCCGCTTAGTCTCACCGTATATTTTTCACACTACTTTATTAATTTTTTTAGGCTAACTATCTTACATCGTAAATTGCTTAGTCATTCACTCTTTTTTGTTTTGCATACTCACTAAACCTTTTGTTTAGTACCGCTGTTTACTTGTCGGTTGTTTGTTTATATCATCTCCTAGCGAGACCTATTCGTCTCGCAAAAGTGGCTGCTTGGCACACGGGCGGCGCACCCTCTGTAACTTGGTATTTCGGGATCGTGCACACTCATCATCGGGGATCCTGGCAATTTAGCTAGGTCTTGCGTCCGAGCGGGAGAGACGGGCAGGGTCGCATCACCCATGTGGCTCAACTACCCCGCCGCTAAGGTCCAAAGATCGAAAAACATACAAAACTAAACAAAAATGGAAGAAACAAACAAGAACGAAGACACTGCTAAAGGACTTTATCAAAGTCTTCTTACGGACATTGCGTCAAGCAAACTCTTCAGTGTCGAGAAGAAGAAACAAATGACAGAGGCCTGTTTGGGACTATTAGATATAATACATTCCCAACAACTTGAAATAGCACACATGACAGGACAACTCACACAACTACAAAAGGCTCCAACCTACGCAGACGCAACAAAAAACAACAGGGACTCAAGAGAAAGATCCAGGTCGAAAAAACGAACACAAAATAACACGCACGAACTAACGGTGTTTCCCAAAGAAGATCAAAACGCGGAACAAACAAGTGCTGACATAAGAAATATGATAAATCCGAGCAAACTAAAAATCGGAATATCAAAATTCAGAAAAATAGGCAAAGGAGGATTACTGATCGGCACAGACAAAGAAGAAGAACTAGAAAAACTCATACGAGAATTCAAAGAAAAAGACGCACTTAACGACAATTACAAAATTGAAAAACCAAAGAAAAGGAACCCACAAATAATAATATACGGAGTGCAAACAACATATGATAAAGAAGAGATGAAAGAAAAACTAAAAGAGCAGAACGAAGAACTTGCTGAATCAGAACTAGAAATAATAACCAGTTTCAAAACAAACAGGGGAGAAAACTGGATAATTAGTCTAAACGTAGAAACCTTTAAAAACATAGAACATCAAAGGAAAATCAAATTAGACTGGCAGAAATACAGCATTAAATAATATATCAAACCACTAATTTGCTATAACTGCTGGAGGCATGGCCACCTAGCAAAAGTCTGCAAAAATAAAAAAATTTGTAAGAACTGCGGAGAACAACACCACGATGGAAACTGTCAAACGGAAACAAACTGCGGAAACTGCGCATTTCACAACGCCAAAAACAAAACAAAATACGATACAAAACACACGCCTACCGCTATTACATGCAAGATCAAACTCATGGAGGTAGAAAAACTGAAGACAAGAATAAACTATGGCTGAAAACAACGTAAACAACATCAAATTCTTGCACTTAAATCTAAACAAATCTTTCCTAGCAGCTTTCGAATTGGCAAACGACATAATCACCCTCGATCTGGATTGCATATCTCTAAACGAACCGCACGTAGTTCATGCAGCTCCCCACTACATCAGAGGTATACCTTCTACATACACAACCATAAAAGCAGACTTAGACCCAAAAGCAGTGTTACTTCTAAAAGTGAAATACAACTTCTACAAGTTACACACGAGTGACCACCTAATAGCAATAAAAGTGAACTTCAATGGAAACAGCATAATAATCATCTCACTATATCTCCCACCTTCACCAAGAGGCGATCTAGAAAGGACGGATCCACATCTAAATACCCTACGAACACTATTAAACGAAAACAGAAGCGAAAGATTCATCATCATGGGAGATCTAAACGCAAAATCATCCATCTGGGGACAGAGGCCCACAGATGAAAGAGGTCAAGCAATTCTGGAACTAGCGGCTCTCTTTGACCTAAAGATTTTAAACATCCCAGACAGCCCACCAACATTCAACGGACCCTCTGGACAAAGCTGGATAGATCTCACATTGACAAAAGGCATTGAAGACAATCACATAAAAAATTGGAAACTAAAAGACGACCATAACCTGACAGACCACAACGCAATAACATTTGAAATAAAACTCGACGCACCCACAGACTACAAAATTTATACAACAAGATGGGATATAAAAACATTGAAATGGCCGGAATTCAAAGCAGAACTAAGCGGAAAATTAAAAGAATATCAAAGAAACTTCCAAACACAAGATTTAGACACCACAGTAAATAAATTCACAGAAGACATAGCAAACCTATGCATGAAGCATAAAATAAAAACAAAAGGTCAAAGAAACGTCTACTGCTGGTCACCGAAACTAAACATACAACGTAGAAAAGTCAGGGCTCTAAGAAGAAAAATGCAGCGAACAACTAACGAAAACGAAAGAGACAGTTACAAAATAATATACAAAAGAGAAAGAGCAAAATACAAGAAAGCACTACTTGAAGCAAAAAGAAACACATACAGAGAATATCTGGAAAAAATTACAGTAAAAGATACATTCGGAACAATATACAAAATAATTAGAGACAAAATGTACAAGAGGCAAACAATAGAAGGAGTAAAAGACGAAAACGGGACACTTCATACAGACAACAAAGAAATAGAAAAAATACTGGCAAAATATCATTTTGAAACAAAAATTGAACCCACAACTTCAACACAGACAAGAAACCAAATAGCAAACACGGAGAATGAAATAACTGAAAAAGAAATAAAAATAATAATAAAAGAAATGGCAAAAGACAAAGCGCCGGGCTATGATGGACTCACCACACGCATAATGGAAGAAATAGAAATAAGCAACAAGACAACATTAAAAGAACTATACAACGCATGCTGGAACATAGCCAAATTTCCCAAAGAATGGAAAACTTCAAAAATTGTCTATTTCCCGAAAGAAGGAAAAGAGCATACACAAGCCAGCAATTATAGACCAATCTGCCTTCTACCAGTAATGGGGAAAGTCTACGACAAAATACTTACAAATAGACTAGTTGAACATCTAGAAGAAAATAAATTATTAGCAGATAAGCAATATGGATTCAGAAGAAATATGGGAACATCAGACGCCCTACGCAAAGCCCTAAGAACAATCAAGGAAAACAAAAAAGCAAAAAACAACACATGTATGATATCACTAGACATAAAAAGTGCTTTCAACTCCATAAAAAGAACAAGAATAATAGAAGAACTGAAAAAACTAAACATAGAAGACACCCTACTAAATTCAATAATAGACTACCTCACAAACAGAAAAATACTGCTAAGCAACGGATACTGGGAGTATAACGTCGGGGTTCCCCAAGGTTCTTCACTAGGCCCCATTCTCTGGCTAATAATAATTAACGAGCTACTACAAGACTGCACTAACGACAAAACATACCACCTACAAGCTTTCGCCGATGACATTTTAATACTAATAAAAAACCCAGTAATCTACAAATTCCAAGATCTCTCCAGAAAGATACTAACCAAATGCGAAGCATGGGCCAGAAAGAACGAACTACAATTTAACGTTGATAAATGCACCTATACAATTATTTCATCAAAAAAAGAAGTCTCAAGAAAACCAACAATAAAAATAAACGGAGAAAACATAAAATACAAAACAGAAATAAAATACCTTGGAGTAATAATCGATAAAGACTTAAACTTCTACAGCCACCTACAAATGGTGAAAGAAAAATCTATAGCATTAATGTATAAAATACTAAGATTTTCAAGAAAAACATGGGGACTAAAGCCAGAAATAGCAAAAGAAATTTATAAAATTACAATACAGAAAATATTACTTCATGGAGCACAAGCATGGTATTACAACACTAAAAAATTCAACAAAAAACTACAACAAATTCAACGTCCACTGCTTCTAATGATAACAAAATGCTACAAAACAGTGGCTACAGACACGCTAGCAATCCTAGCGGGCTGCATACCACTAGACATTAGAGCAAAACAAGAACAGGATTGGTACCTACTTTACAAAGAGGGAACAGAACTGGAAATAGACGGCGAGAAATATAACTCAGAAAATACAGAAACAAAAGTCAACAAAATCAGAAAAATAAAAGACATCACAACACACAACTGGGACAGAAAAGGCACGCAACAAAATGACGACTATTATTACACAGATGGCTCAAAAATAAACAAACGCGTAGGTGCAGGAGTAATAAGGTACAACAAGCAAGACAAAATAAAGAAATTAAAAGAAAGAATATCCGACAACTCGACCTCCTACATAGCGGAAATTCACGCAATAAAAATGGCTGTAAACGACGCCTCAGAAAGCGAACTTTCAAACATAGACCTCTTCACTGATTCACGCAGCGCACTTCAAGCACTACACTCACACAAGACAGATGATGAAGAAATACAAAACCTGAAAAGCATCATCAAAACCAAATAAGTAAAAATAAATTTCCACTGGGTCAAGGCGCACGCTGGACACATAGAAAATGAAGAAGTCGACAAACTAGCGAAAGAAGCAACAGAACTGGAAATAGTCACAACCAACTACAAGAACAGGAAAGAAAACGTAAAAAACTTACTTTACACAGAAGCATTAAAAACATGGCAAACTAGATAGGACATCTCAGACAAAGGTAGAAGAGTCCATGAAATATTTCCAAAAGTATCAACCACAAGATTAAAAGGAAACTTCTGAATCAAACAAGCCTTAACAGAACATGGCAGCTTCGGCTCCTACCAAAACAGATTTTTCAACAAACCAGACACTTGCACCTGTGGCTTGCCCCAAACAATAGATCATTGCATATTCCATTGCCCAGACTTTGAAGACGAACGCAGAGATCTACCTTCAGGGGCAAACACCTGGCCACCGTCAAAATTTTACACAGATTACTACTGCTCGAAAATATTAGTCAGGATTCTCACCAAATTAATGGCTCAACACTACCCATCTGATACTACCTAACTGTTTTCTCCTCATGTCTACATACAGCAAACTTTTATTCACCAACCTTACTTCGTGTCCATCTTACTATTCACAACATCGTACTATTATCATTTGTACTCGCATTATTTCGGTTTTCTATACAGCACCTACACTCTCCACGGCTACAACAAACTCTTCAAAACTGTACATTACAATTAGAATATTGCATCTGTTACAAAAAAACTGCAAATTTTTTATGTATCATTTCATACACTGTTACCAGTTTGTATTTGTCATTACGGTACCTTTATATTCTGTATCCTTTGTACCTGTATCTACTGTATCCTTTGTACTACTGTAACCTATGTAAATTTCAAGGGAAAAAAAAGGACACTGAGTCGTTGGAGCACAAACACAGGACGTTCTACTGTACTAAAGAGTAACTTAAACTCTACTTATGCATTATTCTAACGGAACATAGTTATTCACCCCTCAAAACAAAAAGAACGTTAGCTTGTTGGCACACAAACTACCAACATATTTGGCATCTTCTTTCCTCCCTCGCATAGAACAGCTCTCAGTATGGTGGATGCTACCAAGCACATGCCCTCTAATACTATAGTAAAATATTATTTGCACTGCTGAGTCTATGCCTCATGAGTGAACTGCACTTATTTTCCTCGGCGTTGGCTTACATTGACAAGATACCACGCGGCCTTTTAAGCCGGGCGGGTTGGCGTCGAGCGATCAGTAATCAGCTTCCTAGTATGCCTCACGGCAGGGCTGTTTTCCATTGTGATTACCTCCTGCCATTAACTCCTCTGCTCTTTGGGGGTTGCGGTTTCTTCTTCCCCCGACGATTCTGACTTCATTGACATCTTTACTTCCTGAATTTTATTCTCTTCTACTTCTTTTTGTTGCACTAACGATTTTAAAGCCTGAGCGACGGAAGGCCGCCGCGGCCACTAGCTTGCCTTTGGCTGTGGAATTTTTGTCACTGGGAGGCGAGACCTGGCTTGGCTCCTTTTTGCCAGGGGCCCGCTGTGGAGGTGTGTGAGAGAGTTCGATACTGATGTTTGGAGTGGTTTAGGGGTGTTCTTGATTGTCTTGTGTGGGTGCCCCGTGAAGAGAAGGGGGCAACGGATGGGCGCCCTCCTGAAAGAGAGGAGCGGCTTGTTGACTCAGTTCAAATTAAAATGCGGCTACAGCTTGCTAGCTGACTGAGGAGTAGATACCCCCCTTGCTTAATTATTGGGTGAACTGGCCATTCAGTTGCTTGCCGATCGCGTGAAGGGGCCACTCTTTCACAAGGTGCCCCACCGATGTCCCCTCTGCAGAAAGCCACCCGCGTGGAGTGATTTTAGACCTCCCGGGTGGATACAAAGTGATTGATTAATTAATTTTTGTTAATTATATAATAGAAAAGTAATTAAGAATAAATTAAGAATATGATTTTACCTTTGGAGGGGCTTATTGCTGTCAAGAGCTCAAGACAGTATGAATCTGATTAATTATTTACTCTTTCTCTGTCCGTTTTTTTAAATAAGGGATGATGTGATTTAGGTGGGTGGTTGATTAATTTTAGTTCTTTTTACACTACACTAAACTTGTTAGGTTACGTACGTTTTGTTTTTTACATTAGATACACAGGTTTTGTACACAATTTAACTTTATTTACGCATTTAATACACGATATTTATACGCAAATTAACATTATATACACAAATAGTTTTTCTTGATGGAGTGCTCGTGCTAATAATAAACATTACTTTTGCATTAATCCCTACAATTCTTAAACCTTTGGTCCCATTAATTTGCTATTGGTCCCGTTAATTAGGGTGAGGGTTGCTTGTTTTATTTAATTCTACTCATCTATTTTAATGCGGCTGTTTATTCTGCTGTTGTAGCGAGGGGGCGTTGTCTGTTTATCTTTTCTTGTTGCTTACAATGTTCCCATGGAGGGAGGGTTAAATGACAGGCGGCTAGAATCTGCCCTTCGAAAATACGCACTCGGACTCTGATTGGTCGATGGGCGGAGCCGCTCACGTGACAGCTGTGACGTAATTTGGAGACCGTAAACGAAATCCCCGCGACTATTCGAATTGCAGATTCCGATCAAACACGTGTTGCAGCGATGGATATGTTTAATTGCGGAGAGTGTGGACAAAGTTTTTATCAAAAGCGTTATCTACAAGCACATATTAAAAGAGTGCACATAAAGCACAAGATTCAAGAGGGTGGGGAAAGTAAAACACTCTTCCCATGTGCGTATTGTGACAAGGTGTTCAACTCAAAGAATAGCGAGAGCAAACATCGTATAAGCAAGCACGGTGAATATAATTATAAAACAAATATATCCTGTCAGGAGGAAGGCTGTAATCATACATTTCTGAACTTAAATGTATTTCGAATCCATTTAAGAGAGGTTCATAATTATCAAGATCAAGATCAAAGCGAAGAAAAGACTTTTACTTCTAAGAAAGGTAAGAATGATTAATTTTGACATAATTTTGATACATATTTTTATGTAGGAACTTTCATATTTATGAGTTGACACATTAAGATGAACAACTGTATTCCCATAACGATAAAAAAATGTGATGAATAAAAAATAATTTGATTTCAATTAATGTCAGGTGAAGCACCAGTTTAAGATGTATAATCTGAGAACATATCAGTCTTCAGATCTTGCATTAAAATCGAAGACATTAATTACGGTTACCATTAATTGAAATCAAATGAATAAAAAATTAGTTGATTTCAATTAATGTCTCAGGTGAAGCATCAGTTTAAGATGTATAATCTGAGAACATATCAGTCTTCAGATCTTGCATTAAAATCCAAGAATTTATTTTAGGTGCAAATAACAGTGATCTTTCACTTAAGGGGAATGAAATTTTATTTTTGACTGGTATTTTGTTTTTGAAATGTCACAGCCTTTCTTACACAAGGATTAAACAGACTTGGAATTAATTTAGAACCCTGTGAAGAAAATAAAATTGTCATCGTACATGTGTATGTAGATTTTGCAGTTTTGACCAATCCTGAAATCAAGGAAATGGACAGAAAAATTATCTACCAGTTCCTTGGAAGTGTTTTTATGTTAGAAAAATGATTTAAAACTTTAATTGTAAATGGATTGGGTAATTGTTGATTGCATTTTACAGCTTTTTAAAATTGATATTTTATTAAATTCTTTTATGCCACATAAGAAAAACAGTTAAAATAACTATTGACAGTTTTTCTAATTTTACCAAATCATTTTTTTATAAGTTAAAATGTTATGGTCATTCATATACTGTTTACAATTGCTTTAAGAATGCATCGAGTTTAATTAAAAAAAAATATGCTCTATGTAATGTAAATTATGCAGTGAAATCTAACTTTTTGGAATGAAAAATCTAGCCATTATGCCCCGCAAAAATGTTATAACATTATTTGAGCTTACAAATGAACATAATTGTTTAATCACATAGTTTTTTATTTATATAATTTCTGAATGTCTTCAAAAACTTGCATTGAAACAGTTGATGAAATAATGGCTATAACTAGCCCTTTGTTATACAACTAAACAGTGTTATACAAGACCACTCAATTTTTGCTTGATATTAATGCACAGAAGATCTTGAGAATGGCTTAACTAATTTTTTTTTCACATTTTTCAATATCTATTTTATAAGTTTACTTCTATCTCTAGTCATTAGTGAAAAAAAATGGAAATCATTGCAAATTACTGTAGATCTGTATGCAAAAGCCAGTAAATTTTTACTTCTGCACAGAAGTTCATTCATACTCATTGAAATCTTGGAAAAAAAACCTTAATTTGCACATGTTGTCTGAATCATGTTATTGAATTAATTTCATTTAAATTAATTCACTTCTGTATATCATATATGTGTGGATGAATTTGAAAATAGACATAAATGAATCAGTTTATTCAATTTTAAAAAATCTAACACAATATAACATAACTCATTATTTCTGGCATGCATTCTCTACTTACTGCAGATTATAATCAAACCACGAAGCTATGACAATATAATCTACATTTAGATAGAATGCCATCAAGTTCAATCTCACAACCATTTAAATTATTACTTTACTTACTATTACTTTAGTTTAAATGTAATTTTATAACAATATATGAATGAATAAATAGATTTTTATTGTTTTTGACTACAAATATGAGAGAGTTTAACATACATGGAATATTTTTCAGATTTTCAAAATTGGCTGTCTGAAGAAGAGCAGAATAATTCTTGTAATTTTGTTTTGGCACGAGGAGAAAGAGATAATGGCAGACAAGAATATATATGCAGTAGAAGCGGACAGTTTTCTTCTAACTCAAAAGGAAAAAGACAACTGAAAGCCCAGGATTCAAAGAGAGTTGGTCATCATTGTACAGCACAAGTAATTTTAAAGGAAAACAAAGAGCTTATTACCATAGAATATTTTAATAAGCACTACAAACACGACTTTCGGTTGAGCCATCTTCCTTTATCTCAAGAAATAAAGGACATTGTAGCTGGTAAGAAAACACATTTTTATGAAAAAAAATTGCATGGAACTACAAAATTTTCAGAATTTATACTATACTACATGAAATTGAAATGTACATGTATATATATATATACAAACAGTGCCGTAACTTGTCCCCCTTCCAAGTGGGCCCTGGGTGGGTGCCCCTGCCTAGTTACGGAACTGTATACAAATGTATATATGCATTTACACATACACATGTATGTATTCCAAATTCATATAGTATAAGTCAGGGGAGTTGCCTGCTAATACTAAGGTAGAGAAACTTATCAGGCTGATATGTCATATGCCTGACCCTTAATGAACATGGCCAGGGAAATTTAACCCTCTCTCCTTCTCTTTCTCATTGGGAATTAATGGAGTCTGAAAATTACAATTGTTGTACTACAAAAATTTTTTAATGAAACTTTCTTTAACTTACAGAGATATAATGTATCATTAATATTTTAGAACTTATCTATGATTTTTTTTCCAGGCAAATTATTTCATGGTGTTCAAGATAACAGAATTATCAGAGACATCAGAGGTTCCATTGATTTTGACGGTGATGAAAGGAACCATATCTTCACAAGGAAGGACTTGAACAACATAAAAAAAATATCAATCCAAATTCAATAAACAGTACCACTTTATTTGATGAACTTAGCGTACAGTTATGGGTAAAAAATATGAAAGATAGTGGAACTATAGTATTTGATTATAAAGAACAAAATACAGATCACCCGAGCATCGAGCATAAGGATTTTTTCCTTGCTTTTATGATGCCAATTCAAATAGAAATGGTAAAAAAATTTGGTGGGGACAGAATATGCCTAGATTCTATGCATGGCATGACTGGTTATGGGTTTGAACTTGTAACAGTCATGGTCATCGATGAATAGGAAGAGGGCTTTCCTGTGGCATTTTCTAACGTCAGCAGTAAGCATCAAGACCATGACTTACTTTTTCCAAAAAATTAGAGATGCCGTGCCAGTAGTTATAAAAACAAAAGTTTTCATGAGTGATGATGCCCAGTTATTTTATCAGGCATGGGAGAAAGCTTTTGGACCTGTTGAGGTTCATCTCCTCTGTGCATGGCATGTTGATAGGGCATGGCAGAAAAATAATATTAAGTAAAATGTAAATTAGGTTAAAGTTAACTAAACAAAGAATTAGTAACAATAACAACATTTTATTTCCCAACAAAGTTGGGCCAGGGTTTACGTTCAAGATTCAAGAGTAAAAATCTTCCGAGTCATCATGCTCGGCCAAAACAACAAGAAGTGGAAAACCGCGACAGACACCCCCAGGGCATTGACCCGTACAGCGCTATCTGGCGGTGAAAACATATATATTCCCAACAAACTGGGCCGGGCTGAACAGCAATGTTCAGGACAATACTTATTACAACATTTCAAAATAATTTTAGGTTCAAGAGTTCACATTTCAATTACAATTTCTCAACATTTGAGTTGAGACCAAAACATTCAAATCTTCCAATTAATGTTCATGTTTCCAAAAAATCACCATTTCAATATAATATTAAATTCAGAAAATTAAGTTTCCAATTAATGTTCAAGATTCCAAAATTATACAATCAAAATATACATATTAAATTCAGAAATTCAAGTATACCTTATAATTCAAAATTATAAAAATTTAAATTTCAATTATGAATGAAGTATTTTTTAACAAGTTAATAAGTTAATAATACCCAAAGACTAACAATCTATAACAAATGTAACACAACCTATACAAGAATTAACAATTTACAATCAGCAAGGAACTTACTATTCTCACTTCATTGGAGATTCTTAAACACTTACCTAAATACTACAATTTTACACATAACTACACGTTTACATATGGAATCATTCTTGAAATTTCGCTACAAATAAACATACAATAAATATTATATACATTTTATATACATGAGACATTTCAACTACAGTTGTAGGAAATGATTACATTAACACTCTAAATTTACAAGTAGTTGAACTGGTCGTTTAATTGTTCCTCTTTCAGTTTTAATTTCACAACTACGAATACGACCATCTCTACCTGGAAAGGTTTTTACAATCCTTCCCAATCTCCACATATTTCGTGGTAAATGTTCATCATGAATGATCACAATGTCATTTTCTTTCAAATCACCTTTAGACTGCTGATTTTTATTACAGTTTGCAGATTTCAAGTTCAATAAATAGTCTTTAGTCCACTTGCGCCAAAACTGATTTAGCAGTCTTTCGCGATACAAATATGCTTTTAGCAAAGTTTCTTTACGGCTTTGACCCACAATGTTATTGAATTTAACTGGAGGTAAATTGGACAGTTTATTACCTATTAGGAAATGAGCGGGTGAAAGTGGTTGTAGGTCATTGAGATCATCAGGGACATATGTCAGTGGTCTTCTATTGACCACAGCTTCAATTTCAGTTAGCAAGGTGTGAAGTTCGTCCACACCTAAGGATGTTCGTCCAAGGGTTTTTCGTAGTGGCACTTTCACGGAACGAACTAGTCGCTCATAGAAACCGCCCCACCAAGCCGCTTTCTCGGCAATATATCTCCACTGGATACCCGAGGAAGCATAATACGTTTTAACGTCTGGATGGCTTATTACCTTCCACACCTTTTTAAGTTCTGCATCTGCAGCCTTGAAGGTAAGAGCGTTGTCCGAATACACAACTGAACAGATTCCTCTTCTCGAGACGAACCTGCGAAAAGCTAAGAGAAATGAGTTAGTTGTTAAATCTCTCGTTAGTTCTAAGTGTACAGCTCTTGTAACTGCACACGTGCACAACAAAATGCAGAACTTGGTATGCTCATTTTTCACATAAAGTGGGCCAGCAAAGTCTAACCCAACGACATCAAACGGTTGTGACTGTTCGATTCTTGCAGCCGGTAGTGGAGCCACAACTTGATTTACAGGTCGAGCATTCATGCGTCTGCACATAACACATTTTTTTAGTATGTTTTTTACATACTGTCTACCTTTTATCATCCAGTATCGTTGTCTAATGTAAATGAGAGTACTTGATACTCCGGAATGATACACCTTTTCATGTGCATCAAGAACAATAAGTTCAGCTAATTTGCTTTTAGGAGGCATGATTATCGGGTGCTTTTCATAGTAGCTCAATGAGGAATTTTGGAGTCTGCCTCCCACTAATAAGACGTTATCTTCATTTAAGAAGGGATTGAGCTCGAAAATGTTAGAATTTTTAGTAACTGGTTGTCCCAATTTTAGATTATGAATTTCCACTGCAAAATGTTCAGCTTGCGTTTCTCTAATTAATCGAATTTCTCCAGAGAATATTTCTTCAGCTGTCAAGGTGCCATTTCTTTTCGGTAAATGTTTTCTTGCATTATGAATAAATCGCATTGCCCATGCGATAATTCTAACAGCTCGACTTAATTTGCTGTAATTTTCAAGATCTAAAAGGGGTTTGTGATCGTCGACACTAGCTTGCAAAATTGTAATGTCTTTTACATCCTTTTTTCTCTCTAACATGGATTCGGAATTCTGCGTTATATTTCGTACACTTCTTTGCCACATACAGTCTGGTTCACTCAACCAATGTGGCCCTGACCACCAAACCTTTGACGACAACAAATATTCTGCGGAACAACCACGTGAAAGAATGTCAGCAGGATTTGAAATTCCATCACAGTGCTTCCAACAAGCCGGATCTGTTAGGGACTGTATTTCAGTTACCCGATTTCTTACAAATTGTTTCCACCTATGTGGTGACCCATTGATCCAATGTAAAACTATTGTACTGTCAGACCACATAAATGTTCTTTCGTCTGGAATCTTAAACAATTCCTTCAAATATTTTGCAAGTCTGGAGGCAATTAACGCGCCTAGTAATTCCAATCTAGGCAACGTCAGCTCTTTACTTGCTGGGGCAACTCTAGTTTTGGATGTTACAAATGACGTGGTGAATTCTTTGGGACACCTAAAGTATGCGACCGCTCCATACGCTTTTATTGATGCGTCACAAAAAATGTGTAGTTCCAAATCATTGAAATTTCTGAGTTTCCCAGGAAAATATTCGCGTGTTAATTTCAGTTTCTTCACATTCTCTATTTCGTGATACCACTCAGACCACCATTGCTTGCGCTTTTTCGGAATTTTATTATCAAAATCTATTCCTAATCGCCAAAGATTTTGAATTAATAATTTTGCACGTATTACAAAAGGCGAAATAAAACCTACAGGATCAAAGATTGTAGCAGTCACCTTTAATATGTTTCTTTTAGTAATATTCTCACAATTATTTAATGTTTCACACAAAGCTTCAAAGTTTAAGAAAATTTGGTCTTTACGAGTACACCAGTGAAGCCCTAGCGCCTTTAATGAATTCTCTGAATCTTCTCCGTTTATTATCCCATTACTTATCCACCGACTCTTTGAAGCCTCTGAATTAGAACTAAATTTCCTTAAATTCATCCCTGCATCCCTAAATACTTTACATGCTTCAGAACTAAGCTTGAAGGTTTGCTCAAGAGTATCACCCCCATAAAAAAGATCATCTACATACACCGAAGTATTTAGCATCTCATAAACATCGGGTTTCTCTGGGGCTATCTTAGATATATGATATTTAATAGTACTAGCCAGAATGAAGGGACTGCATGAAACGCCAAATGGTACTCTAGTCATCCTATATGGTTTCAAATTAAAATCCTTATCAAAATACAAAAATCTCAAAGCATCTCTGTCAACTTCCGCTATTCCAATTTGATGGAATGCTTTCTCAATATCTGCGGAAAAGGCATATTTAAATTGCCTGAAACGCAGTATCATATCTAACACTGAAGGATTTAAATTCGGCCCAGGAACTAAACAATCATTAAGGGATGCGGCATTGTTTTGTTTTGAAGAGGCATCATAAACTATTCTTACTTTAGTTGTCGTAGAATTTTTTCTTACAACTGGGGAATGTGGCATGTAATAAGCTTTGTCACTGCTACTTTCAAAACTACATTCTTCAATAATTTGGTTATCTAACTGATCACGTATTATTTCATTATAATGTTTACGAAGCCAAAAATTTTTCCTTAATTTATTTCCTAAAGACATTAAACGACTTTTCGCGTTTTCAAAATTATTACTTAAGGCTTCATGATTTTGTTTCCATAACAAGCGAGAAACATATCGCCCATTATCAAACTGCAATTCCCTCTGAAATTGCTGAATAACCGATTCATCGGAAACCTCCTGTTTGTTTTCTGTCAACCCCAGTGTGTCCAGAGACCAGAACCGCTTTACGATGTCATTAATCTCAACATTCTTCGACGCGTCGGCAAAATACTGTACACCGATATTCATCACAGCTGCGTTCTCCAAGAGCTTGTCGTAGCCTCCACCCTGAATAGTCCACCCAAACAAGGTGTCAGTTGCGAACAAATTATTGCCTAGTTTCTCCTTCCCCACAGCCAGGACATTCCAGTAGTAATCCGCCCCCACCAGAATTCTTATCTCCGATTCTTCTCCGCTATCGGCTAGCTGCAGCCCCTTTGAATCTAAGATTTCACGAATGCTTTTAGTTGGTACTTTTACAAAGGCTCCTGTTATAGTATCTGTTACAAGCGCTTCAATTATTATGGATTTTTGGGGGAACTTAACATTTTTAAGATTAATTTGAACGACTTCAAAATCCCGTTCACGACCTTCACTAAACCCAAATGAATAAACATACAGTTTTTCTTTTCTCAAACATCTTAAATTTAATTGTTTAGCTAGATCGGCTCTAATAAATGATTTCTGGGATCCTCCATCCATTAAAATCCTAACGGTACTATTTTTGTTCGTGTCAACATTTTCTGCTAAAACTGAACAAGTCTGTAAATATACCCCCTTACAAGTATTTTCGGAATTTAAAGACAAAGATGCAATAACAGACTCTTTGTCCTCCGTTGGTATATCAATATTAACTTTCCTACAGAATAATTTGTTATGACTTGAACTATTACAATTTTGGCAGGGAGAAATTTTGCTTCTACAATTTGGAGACATGTGTGTTTTTCCAAAACATTTATAACACCTACCCTGAATTTTCAAAAGTGTTCTTTTATCCTCGTCGGATTTTTCGCAATCTACAACACTATGGGAATTTACTTTACAGAAAAAACAGTATGGTTTAATTACTGTAGTAAAGGCAGACGCAGTTGGGATATTTTTACCCTTCAAATAACTATTTTTGTTTAAGAATCCCGTTTTGTTTTTCTGATGGAAATCGAAATTATCTTTCGTATTACAGTCTTTACTAAATAGATACGACGCTTCCCTGCATTCAACTTCTTTTCGTACGAAATCTATTAACTCTGAAATATCAAAATCTGAATTAGACTTTCGTTTTCTGTTATACTCTAAACTTAACTCCTCTGGTAATTTTTGCAGTATTATTGGGCATAACAAGTTACCGTAAGAGCCCGACGTCACATTTAAAGACTGTAGACTCCTAATCTGAATTTCGCAATTATCATAAAACGTTCTGAGGGCCTTTACATTACGAACACTTTTTACAGGATCTACCGATAATAAGTGTTTTATATGTGAGCTGATTACCATGTCATTCCTTCCAAACCGCTGCTTTAGCAATTCAATAGATGAATCATAATTTTCATTTGACAAGGAGAACCCAGAAACAGCCGCCAAAGCCGGACCTCCCAAATACATTTTTAAATAACTAAATTTTTCAATTTTAGTTATGTCATCATTATTATGTATAGTTATTAAGTACTGGTTCCAAAAATCTAACCAACTGCTAGGATCCCCAAAGAATTTTCCTATAGTTAATTTAGGAAGTTGGATGCTTTGTTTAAATGTATTTCCGGAAGTTGAAGCA
This sequence comes from Dolomedes plantarius, assembly GCA_907164885.2. Taxonomy (NCBI): domain Eukaryota; kingdom Metazoa; phylum Arthropoda; class Arachnida; order Araneae; family Dolomedidae; genus Dolomedes; species Dolomedes plantarius. Next base: position 137,506,529 of record OU015498.1, read on the forward strand.
ACCGAGGTCTGAGAGTTCTCAACGATTTTACTTTTGTTTTCATTATTGAGCTTCTTTTTTGCTCTAAATGACCATATCGTAATTTTCTCTTCGTACTCTTGTACACAAATTAGTTCTTCTTCAAATTCCTTTTCAGTAACATTTAAATTCAACTCTATTGCTTTATCTAATTCTTTTAAATTTTCTGATTTTGTTGATAACAAATTTAAATTTTCTTCTAAAACTTCACAATCACAGTCCTCACTTTCGATTTCTGATTGTAGTTTATTTAAAATTTTGGACACAGCGGTCCTTATTATTTTTCTTTTTGATTTTAGTTTTGACATATCTTCTTCCATATTTAAAAAATATAATGTCCTACCTTATTCAGACGTCTTCAAGATCCATGTATGGTTTTCAATAATCCATTTTCAATTGGCACAATTTTAATACTAAGATCGTGCCCCACGTTGGGCGCCATGAAGATAAATATTAAGTAAAATGTAAATTAGGTTAAAGTTAACTAAACAAAGAATTAGTAACAATAACAACATTTTATTTCCCAACAAAGTTGGGCCAGGGTTTACGTTCAAGATTCAAGAGTAAAAATCTTCCGAGTCATCATGCTCGGCCAAAACAACAAGAAGTGAAAAACCGCGACAGACACCCCCAGGGCATTGACCCGTACAGCGCTATCTGGCGGTGAAAACATATATATTCCCAACAAGGCCATTTAAATACATTACCAATGGATAAAAGAAAACATATCTATACAATTCTAAAATCAATCACTTACGAATTAGATGAAGACACATTCGTAAATACACTTTCTAAATTTTTAAAAGTACTTGAAAATGACCCTGACACTAAAGATTTTCACACATATTTTACAAAATACTACAGCAATGGAACAAAAATGTGGGCATACTGTTATAGGAAGGGGGCAAAATTAAACACAAACATGCATTTAGAACATTTTCATAGGGAAATAAAACATATTTATTTAGATGGGAAAAAATGTAAGCGTGTTGATAAATGCTGTGAAAGCTTAAAAACATATATAAATGATAAACACTTTGAAAGATTTGTAAAATTTCATAAAGGAAAAATTACCAAAAAACACACTACTTCATATCACCGTCAGAGGGCCAAAGAATAATTTCAGATTGCCTCCAAATAGCCAACGACAGATGGATTATTAAATCCGAAACATTCCCAAGCAAAACATACACAGTCACAAAAATACACACTTGCACCGAAACTTGTAACATCATCTGTCGTGAATGCCTAAGTTGTATGTCAGCATATGAATGCACGTGTCATGATTTTTTAATTTTAAATAACATGTGCAAACATATTCATGCTGTTAACAAAAAATATAATGAACAAACATCATACTCTGGTCCTCTTCATGTAACACCCTTCCCACAAATAACAAAAAGCACAATTATTGATCAGAAACATAATTCTGAAATAAATAAAGAAACCATTTTAAATAAAATCAATATGATACATGCAAAAATTAACTCAAAAACATCAATAGACCATTTAGTTGCTCAACAAGTTATGAATTCTCTAAATACGGTGGAAAATTTACTTAATATCAATATACCACAAAACTTCCTAAAGACACTCAAGAACCTGCCAACAAGAAAATAGTGCCACAGAAAAGGTTTTTTTCAAAGAAAAAGCAAAAAACAAAGATTAAACAAGCCATCTAGAGAGAAACAACTGAATTCCACAAATTCTTTATTAAATAAACCTTTTATAAGTATAAATACTCAAAATGATCATGATTATTGCCCTCAATAAATAACCATCATTAATAAATAACCAATCATAAATATATACATAACTTTGCCTAAAAGTCATTATGACTTGTAAAATATATTTACTTATAACAATAAATTTATTATTCCTTTATTTCCCAATTTTTTTACCATTTCTATTCAGTCCCAGTTATAAGTTTTATTTTCCCAACATATTTTGCAGGGGAAGAAAAAGGAGAGAAATTTGTATATGTAAATATAGGTATACTATTAGATAGTAAGTGATAATGTAGTGTTTAATAATGTAATGAGTATAATGTAAATATGATTTTTGTTTCTGAGTATAGATCGTAAAATGTAAGGTGTTTATACAATGAGTAATTACTGCAATGTTTTTTTTTATTTAATATTTTTTTATTTCCAATGGCTGGGGCCATGTACATGAATATGAAAAATGTATTTAATAAATCCATGTATTTAATAAATCTTGAAATTTTAATTTTATTGTTTGTTTCTCTTATATCAACTGTGACAACAAAAAATTGTTTCATTTATTAAATACTTCTAATTCTAGCTCTTAATATGATTTAATTTTAACATTTCACAGTTTTAATTAATATCTATAAGTACTTTCTAACTTCAAGTTTTACATAAAATTAAAGAAAAAAACAATTTGAAGAATATTCTGACAAAGGAGGTTGCTAAAAGTTTATCTTTGCAGTACAAGATTAGTACTAAAATAAGGGGAGGAAAAATTGCTAAAAATAAATTAAGAAGCTTATTGTTAATATTTCACAAACATTCAAGATATACACGTGAGCCAGAAATTATGCTGTTAACATTCGAAGTCATGAAATTACTTCAATACAGAAGTTAAAAAAACACGCAGAACCACCATATACCCGTAACAGCAGAATAATGTACGTATTATAACTACAGTCAAAGTTACTATAATGGTAACAAAATGTTGAAATTCTCATTTTTTTTTAATCGTTTATTTAAACACAGTGCAATCATACAGTAATTTGTCAAAAAGAAAAAAACTTATAAACTTGCATTTATCTCTATTATCCATTCAAATTTAAATTAGTAAATATAATATATTCATCATACAGTTCATCTTAGAAGTGATGTATAAATAACCAGTCAGAAATTACACAAATTTAAATCCAAATTCAAATCAAATTCTGTCTTTGCAAGTGGAGTGCCTAGGTCTTGAAGACTATCTCCTGTAAGCAAGTCATTAATACCAAGGTACGTGTGCTCATTAGTTAAAAATTTAAAGCAGGAAAAGCTAAAATTTAAAAGGTAAAAAATTAAAGAAGTAATTTTGGTAAGAAATTGAGGGAATAAAATTAAAAATTTAAAAGTTAAAAAATTAAAATTCCTTGAAATTTCATCACAGCATGGGAAATGGTAGTAGATGGTCTGGAGATAGAATTCTGAGGAATGGATTCAGGAGATTTTGATGAAGTAGGCCTATCTCTCTCTCGAAATTTGTTGCAGATTCATTTTTAAGTAAATCAGTTGCCACATCATCCTCTTCATCAGAACTTGATTCTCCTTCCAATACTCTTGGTACGTATGTCTTGTCAGTAACATCATCATTATCATCTGAGAGATCACTAAGCTCAGAATCAGAGGCTGCTAACATTTGAAGAATTTCTTCTTTAGTCAGAAACTTATGCCTTTTCCCACTCAACATCGTTGACATCTAAAAAAGTTATATTAGTATAAAATTTTTAATAATTTATATTTATATAATGTTATTAATATTTATAATTAATATATTAATATTATATTTATTTAATATTTATAATAATGCTCAATGAAATCAAATAAAATATATTTTGAAATTTTTATTATTTAAATATCAAAATAATAGTAAAAATGTTTAAAAGCAAATTTCAATATCTGTTGTAACGACTCCTATGCAAATATAAATGACATAGATTTCCTATTCACAATTTTTCGTAATAATTTTGGCTATATTCAACATTATACCAGCAGAAACAAAACGTACTTAGAAAAAAACTTATCCTTTACGGTTTTGAACTTGACGAGCGTAAAGCCGAAGTAGCATGATCGTAACGAAATAATATGTTCTAAGAGCAAAATAATTAGTGATTAATTTAATTTTGTTTATATATCCCACTTCTTTAAACATTAAAATAATAATTTGATGTAAGCAATAAAAAAATAAAAGGATAATTACCTTATTAAGACAGATGAATTGTTGAACTGTCGCTTGCACGTGTAAACATTAAAATTTCCACTTGTAACTCAAAACCTGGTGGAGAAAATTGATAAATACATATTTTCTGTAAACCCGCACGATCGCGGCATTTATTCTATTCGACTATCCAGGAAGCTAATGAAGTTGTTGTGTTTATGTCTAACCCGCACGATCGTACGAGCGCGGGCTTAAGAGCTATAGTTAAAGGGACGAAAACTACGTCACAGCCGTCATTTGAGCGGCTCCGCCCATCGACCAATCAGAGTCCGAGTGCGTATTTTCGAAGGGCAGATTCTAGCCGCCTGTGTTAAATGGGCTAGTAGGGTTGCCAGAGCACAGGGGGGGGGATTACCAGCTGCTGAACCTGAAAAGCGTAGGAACGGCGAGGGATTATAGATCCGCTGCTATCGGAGCAAGATTGGGGGGGAATTAAGATCTATTGAGACTCATCCTGTGACAGGAAGCTTTGTCTTCTTCGAGGACGTCAACCCCTGTCTTTTTTTACCTTACTTTTTTTAAAAGCGTTCCAGAGCGTTCCTGTGCTCCGAACGACTCCAGCGTCCGGATGGGTGCTCGCGCGAGGTCTTGTGCCCCCTCGGGGCCATCTCCCGTGCGAGTCCCTTTTCAGACACCGTACTATTTAGTGTTCTTTTATGTGTTTTATAGTAATATATATGTATTGTATTGTATTATATATGTTTTGTATTGTATTGTATTATATATGTATTGTATATTATATGTGTATTTTATATTCTACTTTTCTTTCAAAGTCCAGCCGTTCCTGTGTTACATTTTGAAATATTTTCAAAGTCCAAAACACTCGAAAATAATTCTAAGTCCAGCGGTTCCTGTGTTCCAAAAAGGGACTTTTGAAAACTTTTCAGCTCGGAAGTGCTAACTTACCAAAGAATGGTCCTATTTGCAATATTTTTGCACCGTTTGAAACGGAATCGTTCGAAAGAAACGAAAGTAATCCCATTTCTCTTTAATTCATATAATTACGTCCTGAAAATTACCATTTTTCACGAAATTTCGATGCATTCCGTTATTCAGTTTTTTCGCATTTTTGCTTAAATATGAAGATCCGTTCATACTAACTCCACCAAAGCTCGATCACCTTGGAGACAGTCAAGAGGGGCGTCTGAGGTCCAAATTTCGTGAAGATCGTATGTACTGTTTGGCAGTTACGGCCGATTTTCTGATTTTTTATTGCGCGATTTCGTTAGGTCGTCGCCGATAACTGAAATTCGGTACATACAAATTCCTATAAATCTTGATCACCTTCGAGAGGGTCCCTTGGGTCGTCGTCGGTCCAAATTTTGTGAAGTTTGTATGCACGGTTCGGTTTCTATAGTGAACTTTCGATTCGTATCGTCAAAATTACTTTTCCGTACTTTTGCCGAAAAACGAATTTCCGTTCATTCGAATTCAACCAAAGCTCAAACATCTTCGAGAGGGTCGAGAGGCACGTCCGAGGTAAAAATTTCGTGAAGATCGTATGAATGGTTCGGAAGTTATGGTCGATCTTCCGTTTTCTTTCGCGAAAAACGGACCTTTATTAGGGAAAAAATGTCACTTCCGTCAGGGATAATTCAAAAAACGTTGTATTTTCTCGTAGGGCGTTCTCTGTGGAATATTGGGTCCGAATTTGGTGATGTTTCTATGCAAGGTTCGGTTTCTATAGGGAAGTTTCGAATACTCACGTCGAAATTACTTTTCCGTACTTTAGCCGAAATGCGATTTTCCGTCCATTTGAATTCGACCACATCTAGAACATCTTCGATAGGGTCCAGGGGGGCGTCGGGGGTCCAAATTTGGTGAAGATCGTATGAACGGTTCGGAAGTTATGGTCGATTTTCCGATTTTTTTTTTGCGAAAGACGGCCGCTTTTTCGCGAAAAATGGCACTTTCGTCGGGGAAAGTTAGAGAAACGTTGTACCCTTTTTTAGGGCGTCCAAAGGGGAATATTTTGGTGCAAATTGGATGAGGATCGTATGAACGGTTCGGAAGTTATGGTCTATTTTCGAGATGTCTTTTCGCGAAAGTCGGATGTTTGTTCGCGAAAAAATGGAAACTTCCGTCAGGGAAAATTCATCAAACTTTACGTCGACTCGTAGGTCGACCCCGGGGGAATATCAGGTCCAAATTTGGCGAAGTTTTTATGTTAATTTCGGAAGTTATGGTCGTCTTTCCGTCATATTTTGCGAAAGACGGACGTTCGTTCACGAAAAAATGGAACTTCCGTCAGGGAAAATTCGCGAAACGTTATATCGACTCGTAGGCCGACCTAGGGGGAATATCGGGTGCAAATTTAGAGAAGTTTGTATGTTAATTTCGGAAGTTATGGTTGATTTTCCGAAGCATCGGTTTTTCAAAATGGCACTTCCGTCAGGGAAAATTCCGGAAACGCCATAGCGAATCGTAGATCGTCCTCGGGGGAACATAGGGTCCAAATTTGGTGAAGTTTGTATTTTACTTTCGGAAGTTATGGTCGTTTTTCCGATTTTTTTGCGAAAGACGGCCGCTTGTTCGCAAAAAATGGCACTTTCGTCAGGGAAAGTTCGGGAAACGTTCTACCCCCCCTTTAGAGCGTCCAAAGGGGAACAGTTTGGTGCAAATTGGATGAGGATTGTATCAACGGTTCGGAAGTTATGGTCTATTTTCGAGATGTCTTTTCGCGAAAGTCGGACGTTTGTTCGCGAAAAAATGACACTTCCGTCAGGGAAAATTCCCGAAGCTTTACGTCGACTCGTAGGTCCAACCCGGGGGAATATCGGGTCCAAATTTGGCGAAGTTTGTATGTTAATTTCGGAAGTTATGGTCGTCTTTCCGACATCTTTTGCGAAAGTCGGACGTTTGTTCGCGAAAAAATGGCACTTCCGTCAGGGAAAATACACGAAACTTTATATCGACTCGCAGGGCGACCACGGGGTAATATCGGGTCCAAATTTGGCGAAGTTTGTATGCACGGTTCGGTTTCTATAGCGAACTTTCGATTCGTATCGTAAAAATTACTTTTACGTACTTTTGCCGAAATGCGAATTTCCGTCCATTCGAATTCGACCAAAGCTCGAACATCTTGATAGGGTCGAGAGGGGCGTCCGAGGTCAAAATTTTGTGAAGATCGTATGAACGTTTCGGAAGTTATAGTCGATCTTCCGATTTCCGTTGCGAAAAACGGACGTTCGTTCGCGAAAAAATTGCACTTTCGTCAGGGATTATTCCACAAACTTTATATCTTCTCGTAGGGCGTCTTCGGGGGAATATCCGGTCAAAAATTGATGAAGTTTCTATGCACGGTTCGGTTTCTATAGGGAACTTTCGATTCGTATCGTCGAAATTACTTTTCCGTACTTTTGCCGAAAGGGGAACTTCAGTCCATTCGAATTCGACCAAAGCTAAAAGACCTCGTAGAGGGTCGAGAGGCGCGTACGAGGTAAAAATTTCGTGAAGATGGTATGAACGGTTCGGAAGTTATTGCGAACTTTCCGATTTCTTTTGCGAAAAATTTCCGTTTGTTTGCAAAAAAATAGCACTTCCGTCAGGGAAAATTCCCGAAACTTTCCGTCGACTGGTAGATCGTCCCCGGGGGAATATCGGGTCCAAATTTGACGAAGTTTTTGTTAATTTCGGAAGTTATGGTCGTCTTTCCGTCATATTTTGCGAAAGACTGATGTTCGTCCGCAAAAAATGGTACTTCCGTCAGGGAAAATTCGCGAAACGTTATATCGACTCGTAGGCCGACCCAGGGGGAATATCGGGTCCAAATTTGGAGAAGTTTGTATTTTAATTTCAGAAGTTATGGTCGATTTTCCGAAGCATCGGTTTTTCAAAATGGCCCTTCCGTCGGGGAAAATTCCGGAAACGCCGTAGCGACTCGTCCTCCGGGGAACATCGGGTAAAAATTTGGCGAACTTTGTATGTTTATATCGGAAGTTATGGTCGTCTTTCCGTCATATTTTGCGAAAGACGGACGTTTGTTCGCGAAAAAATGGTACTTCCGTCAGGGAAAAGTCACGAAACTTTATATCGACTCGCAGGGCGACCCCGGGGGAATATCGGGTCCAAATTTGGCGAAGTTTGTATGCACGGTTCGGTTTCTATAGGGAACTTTCGATTCGTATCGCGGAAATTACTTTTCCGTACTTTTGCCGAAATGGGAACTTCCGTCCATTCGAATTCGACCAAAGCTAAAACACCTTCGAGAGGGTCGAGAGGCGCGTCCGAGGTCCAAATTTCGTGAAGATCGTATGAACGTTTCGGAAGATATGGTCGATCTTCCGATTTCTTTTGCGAAATACGGACGTTCGTTCGCGAAAAAATGGCACTTCCGACGGGGATAATTCCAGAAACTTTATATCGACTGGTAGGGCGTCCTAGGGGGAATATCCTGTCCAAATTTGGTGAAGTTTGTATGTTAATTTCAGAAGTTATGGTCGATTTTCAGGCTGCCGTCGCGCCTCTTCGTCAGATCGTCGAATATAACTGAAATTCGATTCATAGAAATTCCCGCAAAGATCCGTCGCCACGTAGAGCGTACTACTCGGACTCCGGGGTGCAATTTCGACGAGCCTGACGTCGTTACTTTAGAAGTTATGGCCTACTTTCGGAAGCATCGGCTTTTCAAAATGGCACTTCCGCTTGGAGAAATTCCAGAAACGCCGTACCGACTCGTAGAGTGTCCTCGGGGGTCAAAATGTGGGGAAGTTTGTATGTTAATTTCAGAAGTTATCGAGAATTTTCCGAAGTTTTTGTTAGAATGAGGGAAGTTTTTTAGTGAAAAAAGGAACTTCCGTTGGGGAAAATTCCAGAAATGTTGGATCGACTCGTAGGGCGTCCAAGGGGGAATATCTGGTCGAAATTCGGTGAAGTTTGTATGTTTACTTGAGAAGTTATGGTTGGTTTTGTAAACGAAAAAAATGGCGGAAATACGTGTTTCTCGACGAGAGGAGTTGAAAAGACGAAAAAAAATTTTTTCGAAAAAAATATGTCTAAAACGGTCGGAAATGACATAGCCGACAAAAAAACGGAAAAAAGGAAAAAAAAAATTTTTCGACCGAAAATACGCGTTTCACGTCGAGAGGAGTCGAAAGAACGATAAAAAAAATTTCGAAAAAAATGGTCAAAAATGACCTTGAGAACGAAAAGAAAAATTTCTTTAAAAAATTTTTTTTCATAAAAAAAAGTCCTCGGAAAAATCAAAGTCCACAAAATAATCAAAGTCTTCGAAATAATCAGTCCTCAAAATGATCAAAGTCCCTTTGGAAACACGAGACGAGATTGAAGACACGATTATGCAATGATTTTTAAAACAATTTATTGGAGTGGTCGGGGAGATGCTTCTCCGTCCAACGCTGATGAGCGACTGACTCACAAAAACGGTCTGCCTTGCGCAGATTGAATCAAAACAACATGTAGCGACGCACCATGCCGCCTACCTTGAAAGCTTTAAGAGCTTTCAAAATTACAACTAAACATGAAGATGTCTGAAAGAAAAAAGAACAGAATTATTAACTAACAAAACAATAATGAATTGAAATACAAAACATGTAAATGAGAGTTGATGAAATTATCTTGTTAAAGTTTGCATAGTTTTGCCACAGCTCGTGACAACATGCCATCTGCAGTTTTTAATGTTACAACTCGAACTTTCCCACCATGTCCAGGATGCACAGAGGTAACTCTACCGAGTTTCCATTTCGTGGGAGGTAGTTTGTCATCTAGTACAATGAGGACAAGATCACCACAAGTTAAGTTCTCTTTTGATTGCTTCCATTTGGATCGTTGCTGCAGTTGAAGAACGTATTCTTTCTTCCATCGATTCCAAAAATGTTGGACGAGGTTTTGTATTAACTGCCATCTGGAAAGCCTGTTCATCTTTGTTGTACTGTAGTCTTGCTCGGGTATAGCTGTTAGAGGTCCACCAACTATAAAGTGTCCAGGAGTTAATACTGTTAAATCGTTGGGATCCTTGGACACTGGGGATAACGGTCGTGAGTTCAGACAAGCTTCGATTTGTGTGAATACTGTATAAAGTTCCTCGAAGGTCAGTGTTACGTTGGAGACAATTTTTCTGAGATGTTGCTTCATACATTTTATGTTAGATTCCCAAAGTCCTCCCATGTGAGGAGCACTTGGCGGATTACAGTGCCATTCGATGCTGTTTTCACTTAAATAATGTAACACTTTATCATTATGTTTATACGATCTGAGAAGTAATGTGAGTTCAGCTTTTAATTTACGATTGGCCCCAATGAAGTTAGAGCCACAATCACTATACATGTGTGAGCACTTTCCTCGACGACTGACAAATCTCTTGAGGGCTGCGATGAAACTATCAGTCGTCACGTCACTGACGAGTTCCAGATGAATTGCCTTTGTTGCAAAACATATGAACAGAGCTAAATACGCTTTTGAACTTTTTGCTCTAGTTGATTTTGAAATTTTTACAGAAAAAGGTCCGCAGTAGTCAACACCACAATGTGTGAATGGTCGGGATGGGTTTACGCGTGAAGCCGGTAAATCACCCATTTGTTGTGTTAGGTGTTGAGCTTGATGCCGCTTGCAAACTACACAATTGGCAATGATTCCACGAATAGCTGACCTGGCTGAAACAATCCAAAATTGCTGTGTCAAACATGCTTGCGTTAATTGAGCACCAGCATGTAAATTTTTCAAATGAATGTCTTGTAAAATCAATTTTGTTACAAGATGTCCCTTAGGCAGGAAAATAGGACCCTTTTGTGATTCTGGAACATTTGCATGTCTTAACCTGCCGCCCACCTTTAACAATCCCTCGTGTAACACTGGATTTAGAGACAATATTTTGCTCTTCGCCGCAAGTGGTTTAGATTTTTGTAAAGCCTCTAATTCCGCACTAAAACTTTCTGCTTGAGTCTTTCTGACCCACAACATTAAGGCATGGTTAAGTTCCGAGGCAGTGAGAAATCCAAGATTTCTTTCATTTAACAGTAATTTACAGTTTTTACTGAACCGACAACAATATGCCGTCACTCGTTTTAGCTTTGTTAAAGAAGAATAGTTTTTCAGAAGATCAAAATCATTGGGTTCTTTCATTGTTTGAGTCACTAGACTTGTTATTCGTTTTTCTTCCCGTTTGAGTTCTATTTCATTATCTTCAGTACATGTGTGTTCGTGAGAAATGCATTCAATTTTATTAAGAAATGGTGTTCCGTTCCACCATAGATCATGATTTCTAAGTTCGCTTGGACTTATACCGCGAGAGGCGCAATCTGCTGGGTTTTCCAAACTTGGTACATAATGCCAGATTGCATTTGGCACGAATTCGTTAATTTGTGCAACACGATTGGCTACGAATGTTTTCCACCTATTAGCAAGCTAACCACGCGAGAACGATTGTGGAATCACACCAGCAGCACTTTTTATCGAATGAAAGGCTTGTGCCAGAAATTAACACTGACATCAATTTGGCTAACAAATGAGCTCCGCATAATTCCAATCTAGGTAACGTTAATTTTTTTAATGGAACTACCCTTGATTTAGATGCTATTAAATTTACCCTTACATTTCCGCAACTATCTATTGTTCGCAAATAGATTACGGCAGCGTACGCTTTTTCAGACGCATCTGAGAATCCATGTAATTCATATTTCACTGCGCCATTGATTGAAACATATCGCGGAATTTCTACAAGTTCTAACTCGTTTAAATTGTTTTTGAAGTTGTTCCAACTAGTTTCTAAAGGTGACGGTAAAGTTTCATCCCAATCTAACTTTTCTTTCCATAACATTTGGATCAGAATTTTGCCAACTATCGTTACTGGTGTAAGCCATCCCAAAGGATCGAATAATTGTGAGAGCATTGATAAAACAGTTCGTTTACAATTGTATGCATATTTACCATTAATTGACACCTTGAACAAAAATACATCTTTCCTAGGGTCCCACTGTATGCCTAATGTTTTAATTGTATTGTCGGATTGAACCTGATATTGATTTAGGTCTAACAAATCATTGCTCAAATTTTGTAACACTTGTGGTTCATTCGAAGACCACTTTCTTAGTTCAAAACCACCCCTCTTTAATAATGCATTAATTTCTACTTGTAACTGAATAGCCTGTTCAATGGTGTCTGCGCCTGAAAGCAGATCGTCTACATAAAAATCCTTGTTAACCGCCGTTGCCGCTAACTGAAAATCATGCCCTTCATCGTGTACTAATTGTTGAAGGCATTTGGTGGCTAGGAACGGTGCAGATGCAGTTCCGTATGTTACTGTAAGCAGCCGGTACGTACTTATTGGTTCCGAGGGAGAATTTCTCCAAAGTATTCGCTGAAAGTTTGTATCGCTCGGAGAAACTTTTACCTGCCTGTACATTTTTACAATGTCTGCCTTTAGGGCGATTTTCCTTTCCCTGAATCTCAATATGAGATTAAAAAGATCATCCTGAATGGTTGGTCCAATTAACAAATTATCATTTAATGAGACATCGTTCGTAGTTTTTGCAGACGCGTCAAATACCACGCGAAATTTTAGATCCGATTCATTTTTTATGCAATGATGAGGTATGAAATACATAGATTCGACGGTAGCATTTAACTCGTTTTCAGGAACTATTTCCATGTGACCTAATGTTAAGTAATCACTCATAAATTTAGAATAACTCTGCATTAAGATTGGATGCCGTGCAATTTTACGTTCAATTTGTTGCAAGCGTTTAATTGCCACTTCCCTTGACTCCCCAAGAGGTTTAGCTGTTTTCTTAAATGGTAGGTTTACAATGTAACGGCCAGAATTATCTCTGGAATGTGTAATCTGAAAATGTTTATCGCACTGGATTTCTTCCTTAGTCCACTTACTAGCATTAGGAATTTCTTCCACTTGCCAGAATTTCTGCAAGGAAGAGTCGATATCAGAACTACTATGATGTACATGAACAACACGTTGCTTCGATTTACAAGGTGTGGCTTTCCCAAAGATAACCCACCCAAAAATTGTTTCATGTGCTACAATTGATTCGTGAGGTGCTTTGATACAATTACCGACAAAAATATCTGAACAACAATCCGCACCAAGAAGTATATCTATGCTGCCCGATAAGTGATAATTAGGATCAGCTAATTTTACTGAATTAAAACAATCCAATGTATTTGTATCCACAGAACTTTGCGGTAGTTCACCTGTAACCTTTTTTAAAATATGTAATTCGCATTGTACCGATTTTTTGCTGTAGCATGAAACTAAACTTACAATTACACTGCCGTTAGTAGTTCCCGTTTCTTTTCCGGACACACCAGAAATGCGTAACTTAACAGATTTTCTACTCAATTTCAATTTTTGAGCACAATTTTCGCTTATAAATGAAGACTGTGATGCACTGTCAATTAAAACTCGACAATTTTGATAATTACCGCTAGCATCGATAACATTGACTATGGCCGTAGGTAAAATAATTTGACTATTTTCACGTTGAGCGCAATGCGTTGATATCACCGGATCAACTTCTGGTTCCGATCTACCGTTGACCATTATGTTAGGATTTTTATTGATGTGTAATAGCGTATAATGTCTTAAATTGCATATTTTACATCCACTACTAGCACAGGCTGAAGCGCGATGACCCATTCGTAAACAATTGCTACATAATTTATTCTTCGCAATAAAATCTTTTTTGTTGTTAAATGAAAGTTGAATAAAATCATCACATTTATATATAGGATGTTGCCCTTTACAGCAAAAACATGCAAGAGAAAAAGTTAAATGCGCTGACACGTTGTTATTTTTACTGAAAGATTTACTTTTGTTTTCATTAAACGAAACTCGTTTGTTTACATTAATCGACGCCAACGCGGAAGCGCGTTGTTGGAGAAAAACTTTGAATTCAGCAAATGTTCGTAATGAACGATCTTTATGTGACAGATGCCACTCCTTTAAAGTCTCAGAGTCTAGTTTCTTCCGCAAGAAATATACCAGAATAGTATCCCACTGTTGAATTGGCTGATTCAATACTTCTAAAATGTCTAAGCATTGATTCGTTTCGTCTAACATTCTACGCAAACTTTGTGCATTTTCGATTTGTAATGCTGGCTGCGAAAACAATTTATCTAGTGTCGAAAAGATTATTTCACCTACATTTTCGAAACGTTCACATGTCAATTTCCACGCTTTAGTATAGTTAGCATCCGAAATTTGAATATTCTGAATTATTGTCGATGCTTCCCCTTTTAACGATAATTTTAAGTATTGCAATTTTTGAACATTACTCAGGAAAGAATTATCATGAACGGTTGACACAAATATATCCCGAAAAGAAATCCAATCTGTAAAATTACCTGCAAATGAGGGCAAATCTAATCGCGGTAATTTAATATTGCAATGTACATTATTTCTACTACTACTATCGATTTCAACCGATTTATTTTCTTCTTTAAACATATGCGCTATGTTTATTTTTAACGTATCTATTTTTTCTGCGATTGTATTAAACTCATTTTCGTTCTCTTGAATGCATTTCTCCTTACATGTACAGCCTGTCAAAAAAATAGTCGAGCCACGGTACCCATCTGAAATTTTTCGAGATGTGTTTTTAATTTTTTTTTCAAAAGGAAAGGTTTGTATAATTCAAATACACTCAAGAGCCAAAACATTATGACGACCCCTACACATTTTTTTCAATGAATTCGCCTACGTGATCAGGTGGAAGTGGCTGCTGCTGAAGAATCATTCTTTCACTAACTTCTGTGTGGCTGCGGATTTAAGCGATAGTGGACAGTTAGACGACACGCAAAACCGGAGCCAGCCCCAAAACAATGCCGAGGTCAATGACCCCGGCAGATATTTTTTCTTTTCACCGGCGTCAGTTTGTTCGTGGCCAGATGTGTTCCCGGGTCGAGTGACAAAGCAGCTGTTGGCTTGGAGGCCCCGGCAGATGTTTTTCTCTTCGCCGGCTTCAGTTTGTTCGTGGGAACCGGGTCGAGTGACAAAGCGGATGGTGGCTTGGAGGTCAATGATCCCCGGCAGATGTTTCTTTTCCCCAGGACGTGGTTTCAGTTTGGAACGGCAGATGTTGCTGTATTCATATATAATAGCCTATAGCTCGTAGCCCCCCCATAAATATCATTTTCAGAATGATCCTAGTCGCGGTTATTTTAAGAATCGGGAATTCACGCAGAGTGGTTTGGTACAAACCACATCTCTCCACGACAATTAGGGACCAAGTTATGACGGTCCGAATTTGTGCTGAAGTTCGCGGGTTCGGGACGGTTAATTTTACATTCGTCCGAACCCCATCATGTAGTACCTCTACGGAACGCTCTCGACGAATGCTATCGAACTGCCATATTTTTGCTTAATTATCAGGGGGCCATAAGCCTACCTTATAATTATACCTTATTATTATACACTCATGGACAAAAAAATTAGCGCACCAAGAAGGAATCGTCAAACTGAAACGAAACTTTACATACGTAATGACTACTTTGATATAAGTAAATGATAAGAAAATCAAAGAAAAAGGATAATTTATTTCAGAGAAAAAGGCAAAAGAACGGAGGAGTTAATACTCCGTTGGACCCCCTCTAGCGCGAATGCACGATGCGATACGATATTGAGTCATACAAGTTCTGTATGATGTCTTGAGACATTTCGTTCCATATTTTCTGTAACCTTGCCTCTAGTTCGTTCAAACTCGTGGGATGCCCAACTCATCGTCCCAAATGATCCCAGATATGCTCGATTGGAGAAAAATCTGGGGATCGGGCAGGCCAAGGAAGGGTAGTAACAGTGCGGAGACAGTCTTGTGACACCCTTGCCGTATGAGGCCGAGCATTGTCTTGTTGAAAAATGGCTCCTGGGAGCCGTTGCATGAGTGGCAACACATGTGGTTGCAGGATTTCATGAACATACCGCTGGGCTGTCATGGTGCAACGGAACAATACTAGGGGTGACCGTGTATTGTAGGCAATGGCACCCCATACCATCACACCAGCTGTGGGAGCGATGTGTCGCTGTACAGCAAAGGCAGGATTGAAGCGTTCACCACGGGCTCTCCACACACGAACACGATTGTCATCACTGCCGAGATTGAATCTGGATTCGTCGCTAAAGACGACCTGGTTCCATTCCGCTGCAGTCCAGTTTCCTCGTGCGCGGCAAAACTCCAAACGGAGGCATCGATGGGTGGGCGTCAAGGGCAGCACACGCAATGGGCGCCGCGATATCAACTGTCCTTCAGCCAGGCGCCTTCGTATGGTTCGAGGAGACACAGAGGCCCCTAGTGAAGGTGCTACCTGTGTCTGGATGGCGGCCGATGAAGCAGTAGGCTGTACGCGTGCATTTCTTACGATGTGGCGGTCTTCTCGACGACTGGTCTGTCGAGGGCGTCCTGAGCCTGGTCTTCGTGTACATGACATCTCTCGGGTCCACTGGTCCCAACACCTCCTCACAACACAAACAGAGCGGCTTAATTGACGAGCTACGCGCCTAGCTGACCACCCAGCTTCCATCATCCCGTCGATTCTCCCCCTCTCAAACTGCGACAACAGCTTATATTGTCTTCGAACACGGCGTAATGGCATGTCTATCTCAGCTCTTCCTTTGTAAATGATTCAGCACACTCAAACAAGCTTTGGTTACCTGTTTTATACTCCACAGAGTACGATGTTCAACGCCCTCTACCGGCTATACGTAATGAGCAATCACGCTGCATTTCTAATCATTTGCATATCTCCCCGACATGTACCTTCATTGCAAGTTTCGTTACGATCCCGGAATTATTTCTTGGTGCGCTAATTTTTTTGTCCATGAGTGTATATACTTTCATCCCGGGCAAAATCTTTTTCACGCGATGATAAAAACTATACACGACCTTGAAAAGAAAAATATATATATATATATTTTTTATATATATTTTATATATATATATATATATATATATATATATATATATATATATTTTTTTTTTCTCCAACGTTATAGATATTTTGTATCCGGATATATTTTTATCTGATCTGTTTCGAAACACGGCAGGATCCCTTTGAAAGTGCAACCGTATCGCGGTTGTGCATATCGAGAACCAGCTCAGGCTCGAGTGATGATGTTTGGCAGATGTTTTTTTCTTTTCGCCGGCGTCAGTTTGTTCGTGGGAACCGGGTAGAGTGACAAAACGGCCGTTGGCTTGGAGGTCAATAACCCCGGCAGATGTTTTTCTTTTAGCCTTGTTCAGTTTCTTCGTGGCCAGATGTGTTCCCAGGTCGAGTGACAAAGGGGCCGTTGGCTTGGAGGTCAATGACCCGGCAGATGTTTTTTCTTTTCGCCGGCTTCAGTTTGTTCGTGGGAACCGGGTCGAGTGACAAAGCGACCGTCCTTGTCAGGGACTTGGTCGTGGCTTGGGACGTCCGTGGCTTGGAGGTCCCGGCAGATGTTTTTTCTTCAGTGG
This sequence comes from Dolomedes plantarius, assembly GCA_907164885.2. Lineage (NCBI taxonomy): Eukaryota > Metazoa > Arthropoda > Arachnida > Araneae > Dolomedidae > Dolomedes > Dolomedes plantarius. The sequence goes on from OU015498.1 coordinate 137,523,928, forward strand.
CACCGTGTTGATGATAGCTCGTAGCCCCCCCCTCGAAATTATCATTTTCAGAGTGCTACTAGTCGCGGTCATTTTAAGAATCGGGAAGTCCCGCAGAGTCGTTTGGTTTAAACAGCATCTATCTACTACAATTAGGGACCGAGTTACGACGGTCCGAATTTGTGCTGAAGTTCGCGGGTTTTAAAGGGAAAATTTTACATTCGTCCGAACCCCATCATGTAGTACCTCTACGGAACGGTCTCGACGAATGCTATCGAACTGTCATATTTTTGCTTAATTATGAGGTGGTCATAAGCCTACCTTAAAATTTCAATTTTAGTTCTATTTGGTCGAGGTGATTTTATGAATCGGGAAGTCCCGCAGAGTCGTTTGGTACAAACCGCATCTCTCTACGACAATTAGGGACCCAGTTATGACGGTCTGAATTTGTGCTGAAGTTCGCGGGTTTTAGAGGGAAAATTTTACATTCGTCCGAACCGCATCATGTAATACCTCTACGGAACGGTCTCGATGAATGCTGTCGAACTGTCATATTTTTGCTTAATTATGAGGTGGTCATAAGCCTACCTTAAAATTTCAATTTTAAGGTCTATTTGGTCGAGGTGATTTTATGAATCGGGAAGTCCCACAGAGTCGTTTGGTACAAATCGCATCTCTCTATAACAATTAGGGACAGAGTTATGACGGTCCGAATTTGTGCTGAAGTTCGCGGGTTTTAGAGGGAAAATTTTACATTCGTCCGAACCCCATCATGTAATACCTCTATGGAACGGTCTCGACGAATGCTATCGAACTGTCATATTTTTGCTTAATTATGAGGGGGTGCCATAAGCCTACCTTAATATTATATATACTTTCATCCCGGGCTAAATCTTTTTCACTCGATGATAAAAATTATATACAACCTTGTAAAAAAAAATTTAAAGGTTATAGATAGTTTGTATCCGGATATATTTTTCTCCGACCTGTTCCGCCACACGGCAGGATCCCTTTCAAAGTGCAACCGTATCGCGGTGATTCATATCGAGAAGCAGCTGAGGCACCGGCAGATGTTTTTTTTCCAGCGTCAGTTTGTTCATGGCCAGATGTGTTCCCGAGTGGAGTGACAAAGCGGTCGTTGGCTCGGCAGATGTTTTTTCGTTTCGCCTTGTTCAGTTTGTTCGTGGGAACCGGATCGAGTGACAAAGAGGACGTTGGCTTGGAGGCCCCCGGCAGATGTTATTTTCTGTCAGCCTTGTTCAGTTTGTTCGTGGGAACCGGGTCGAAGGACAAAGAGGCCGTTGGCTTGGAGGCCCCGGCAGATGTTCGTGGGAACCGGGTCGAAGGACGAAGAGGCCGTTGGCTTGGAGGTCCCGGCAGATGTTTTTTCTTCAGTGGGAACCGGGTTGATAATATCGAGTGACAAAGCGGCCGTTGGTTTCGAGGTCAATGACCCCCGGCAGATGTTTCTTTTCATCAGGACGGGGTTTCAGTTTGGAACGGCAGATGTTGCTGCATTCATATATATGATAGCCTATAGCTCGTAGCCCCCCTAAAATATCATTTTCAGAATGATCCTAGTCGCGGATATTTTAAGAATCGGGAAGTCACGCAGAGTCGTTTGGTACAAACCGCATCTATCCACGACAATTAGGGACCGAGTTATGACGGTCCGAATTTGTGCTGAAGTTCGCGGGTTTTAGAGGGAAAATTTTACATTCGTCCGAACCCCATCATGTAGTACCTCTATGGAACGGTCTCGGCGAATGCTATCGAACTGTCATATTTTTGCTTAATTATGAGGAGGTCATAAGCCTAACCTAAAATTTCAATTTTAAGGTCTATTTGGTCGAGGTGATTTTATGAATCGGGAAGTCCAGCAGAGTCGTTTGGTACAAACCGCATCTCTCTACGACAATTAGAGACCGAGTTATGCCGGTCCGAATTTGTGCTGAAGTTCGCGGGTTCGGGACGGTTAATTTTACATTCGTCCGAACCCCATCATGTAGTACCTCTACGGAACGGTCTCGACGAATGCTATCGAACTGTCATATTTTTGCTTAATTATGAGGGGGTGCCATAAGCCTACCTTAAAATTATACCTTAATATTATAGAAGGCCCCGCAGATTCTTTTTATCATTTCGGCGGCTTCAGTTTGTTCGTGGTCAGATGTGTTCCCGGGTCGAGTGACAAAGCGGCCGCTGGCATGGCAGATATTTTTTCGTTTCGCTTTGTTCAGTTTGTTCGTGGGAACCGGATCGAGTGACAAAGAGACCGTTGGCCCGGCAGATGTTTTTTTCTTTCAGCCTTGTTTAGTTTGTTCGTGGGAACCGGATCGAGTGACAAAGAGGCCGTTGGCCCGGCAGATGTTTTTTTCTTTCAGCCGTGTTCAGTTTGTTCGTGGGAACCGGGTCGAGGGACAAAGCGGCCGTTTGTTCGGCAGATGTTTTTTTCGTTTCGCCTTGTTCAGTTCGTTCGTGGGAACCGGGTCGAGTGACAAAGCGGCCGTTGGTTTGGAGGTCAATGACCCCCAGCAGATGTTTCTTTTCATCAGGACGTGGTTTCAGTTTGGAACGGCAGATGTTGCTGCATTCATATATATGATAGCCTATAGCTCGTAGCCCCCCTAAAATATCATTTTCAGAATGATCCTAGTCGTGGCTATTTTATGAATCGGGAACTCCCGCAGAGTCGTTTGGTACAAACCGCATCTCTCTACGACAGTTAGAGACCGAGTTATGACGGTCCGAACTTGTGCTGAAGTTCGCGGGTTTTAGAGGGAAAATTTTACATTCGTCTGAACCCCATCATGTAGTACCTCTATGGAACGGTCTCGGCGAATGCTGTCGAACTGTCATATTTTTACTTAATTATGAGGGGGTCATAAGCCTACCTTAAAATTTCAATTTTAGCTGTATTTGGTCGAGGTGATTTTATGAATCGGGAAGTCCCGCAGAGTCGTTTGGTACAAACTGCATCTCTCTACGACAATTAGAGACCGAGTTATGACGGTCCGAATTTGTGCTGAAGTTCGCGGGTTCGGGACGGTTAATCTTACTTTCGTCCGAACCCCATCATGTAGTACCTCTATGGAACGGTCTCGACGAATGCTATCGAACTGTCATATTTTTGCTTAATTATGAGGGGGTGCCATAAGCCTACCTTAAAATTATACCTTAATATTATATATACTTTCATCCCGGGCTAAATCTTTTTAACGCGATGCTGAAAACTATGTACGACCTTGAAAAAAAAAAAAAAAAAAAAAAAAATCAAGTTTATAGATATTTTGTATTCGGACGCTAGATATATTTTCTCTGACCCGTTTCGCCACACGGCAGGATCCCTTTCAAAGGGCAACCGTGTCGCGGTTATTCATATCGAGAAGCAGCTGAAGCCCCGGCAGATGTTTTTTCTTTTAGCCTTGTTCAGTTTGTTCGTGGGAACCGGGTCGAGTGACAAAGCGGCCGTTGGCTTGGAGGCCCCGAAAGATGTTTTTTTTCTTTTCGCCGGTGTCAGTTTGTTCGTGGGAAACGGGTCGAGTGACAAAGCGGCCGTTGGCTTGGAGGTGAATGACCCCCGGCAGATGTTACAGGATGGGGTCGGCGACTTTTTTTAAACCGTTGGAATCAATTTATATGAAACATTAATTCTTTCTGAGTATTTTAAGACAATTCGCTTGAAAAAAAATCATCCCATAATTTTATGGACGCCAAGACTTCTTATCTTATACATAGTCAATCTCCTATATAGTCTCAAGCAAGATTTATTCAGAGTCAAAATCATACTCTTATGGTACAAATATCATTGAAGCAGTTCTGTCAGTAACAGAACTGCATACGTCATTTGGACGCCAAGACATCTTATCTTATACATAGTCAATCTCCTACGTCTCAAACAAGATTGAGACAGAGTCGACGCTTATGGTACAAATATCATTGTAGGAGTTCTGTTATACTCAGTAATCAGTTCTCTTTGTCTACAAAAGGACCGACCGTTGCATGACGATTCATCTTTTAGTGTACGGCCTGAAAGATTTTTGAAAAAATTCTTAGATTTTTTAAAAATTAAATTTTTAAGCTGCTGTTTTAGGCTCCATGCCATGATTGAAACTTATAGCGGAGGGACAAACTGAAAAAACAACAACCTTTGCACAGCCCGGGTTTATTTTTAAGCGACGCAAGCAGAATGACGAAAAAATTTTTTGCCGGGGAAATCTCTCAGCCGGAAACTCTGAAAAGGTTCCCAAAATTGGCTCGACATCTAAACCCGCTTTGTGATGAAATCTTGTGATGCTTTCTATGCGGGCATCGAAACCCGATGTATTATAAAATCCTATCGTGCTTTCTAAGGGAGGGCAATGACCCAGTGATACCTTTTCGTTATAAAACCTCCCATTTTCTATTGGGTATCGAAAATTATAACACTTCGTGAGGTCAATGACCCCGATAGGGGGGCCCCTGAACATGTGTCCCCGATAATTTCTAGGGGGTCAAAATTATCGTCTGCGGCTTGAAAGTTTTGTTTTTATTCAAAATGGCGTTTTTAACAAAGCACTGGTTCGAAGGCTACATTTATGCTCTTTCCAAAGAGAAATATGCATACTCCATTATCCAAAAACGATGTGAGAGTCATCGTTTTGTGATATCTAAAGCGTCGATAGGTACTATCGTATTCATAACTTACGTAATTATGGGATGATTTTTTTTCAAGCGAATTGTCTTAAAATACTCAGAAAGAATTAATGTTTCATATAAATTGATTCCAACGGTTTAAAAAAAGTCGCCGACCCCATCCTGTAACATCTGCCGGGGGTCATTCACCTCCAAGCCAACGGCCGCTTTGTCACTCGACCCGTTTCCCACGAACAAACTGACACCGGCGAAAAGAAAAAAACATCTTTCGGGGCCTCCAAGCCAACGGCCGCTTTGTCACTCGACCCGGTTCCCACGAACAAACTGAACAAGGCTAAAAGAAAAAACATCTGCCGGGGCTTCAGCTGCTTCTCGATATGAATAACCGCGACACGGTTGCCCTTTGAAAGGGATCCTGCCGTGTGGCGAAACGGGTCAGAGAAAATATATCTAGCGTCCGAATACAAAATATCTATAAACTTGATTTTTTTTTTTTTTTTTTCGTGTGTTTTTTCAAGGTCGTACATAGTTTTCAGCATCGCGTTAAAAAGATTTAGCCCGGGATGAAAGTATATATAATATTAAGGTATAATTTTAAGGTAGGCTTATGGCACCCCCTCATAATTAAGCAAAAATATGACAGTTCGACAGCATTCGCCGAGACCGTTCCATAGAGGTACAACATGATGGGGTTCAGACGAATGTAAAATTTTCCCTCTAAAACCCGCGAACTTCAGCACAAGTTCGGACCGTCATAACTCGGTCTCTAACTGTCGTAGAGAGATGCGGTTTGTACCAACGACTCTGCGGAAGTTCCCGATTCATAAAATAGCCACGACTAGGATCATTCTGAAAATGATATTTTAGGTGGGGCTACGAGCTATAGGCTATCATATATATGAATGCAGCAACATCTGCCGTTCCAAACTGAAACCACGTCCTGATGAAAAGAAACATCTGCTGGGGGTCATTGACCTCCAAACCAACGGCCGCTTTGTCACTCGACCCGGGAACACATCTGATCACGAACAAACTGAAGCCGCCGAAATGATAAAAAAAATCTGCGGGGCCTTCTATAACATTAAGGTATAATTTTAAGGTAGGCTTATGGCACCCCCTCATAATTAAGCAAAAATATGACAGTTCGATAGCATTCGTCGAGACCGTTCCGTAGAGGTACTACATGATGGGGTTCGGACGAATGTAAAATTAACCGTCCCGAACCCGCGAACTTCAGCACAAATTCGGACCGTCATAACTCGGTCTCTAATTGTCGTAGAGAGATGCGGTTTGTACCAAACGACTCTGCGGGACTTCCCGATTCATAAAATCACCTCGACCAAATACAGCTAAAATTGAAATTTTAAGGTAGGCTTATGACCCCTTCATAATTAAGCAAAAATATGACAGTTCGACAGCATTCGCCGAGACCGTTCCATAGAGGTACTACATAATGGGGTTCAGACGAATGTAAAATTTTCCCTCTAAAACGCGCGAACTTCAGCACAAGTTCGGACCGTCATAACTCGGTCTCTAACTGTCGTAGAAAGATGCGGTTTGTACCAACGACTCTGCGGAAGTTCCCGATTCATAAAATAGCCACGACTAGGATCATTCTGAGAATGATATTTTAGGGGGGGCTACGAGCTATAGGCTATCATATATATGAATGCAGCAACATCTGCCGTTCCAAACTGAAACCACGTCCTGATGAAAAGAAACATCTGCTGGGGGTCATTGACCTCCAAACCAACGGCCGCTTTGTCACTCGACCCGGTTCCCACGAACGAACTGAACAAGGCGAAACGAAAAAAACATCTGCCGAGCCAACGGCCGCTTTGTCCCTCGACCCGGTTCCCACGAACAAACTGAACGCGGCTGAAAGAAAAAAACATCTGCCGGGCCAACGGCCTCTTTGTCACTCGATCCGGTTCCCACGAACAAACTGAACAAGGCTGAAAGAAAAAAACATCTGCCGGGCCAACGGCCTCTTTGTCACTCGATCCGGTTCCCACGAACAAACTGAACAAGGCGAAACGAAAAATCATCTGCCATGCCAACGGCCGCTTTGTCACTCGACCCGGGAACACATCTGACCACGAACAAACTGAAGCCGCCAAAATGATAAAAAAAATCTGCGGGGCCTTCTATAATATTAAGGTATAATTTTAAGGTAGGCTTATGGCACCCCCTCATAATTAAGCAAAAATATGACAGTTCGATAGCATTCGTCGAGACCGTTCCGTAGAGATACTACATGATGGGGTTCGGACGAATGTAAAATTAACCGTCCCGAACCCGCGAACTTCAGCACAAATTCGGACCGGCATAACTCGGTCTCTAATTGTCGTAGAGAGATGCGGTTTGTACCAAATGACTCTGCTGGACTTCCCGATTCATAAAATCACCTCGACCAAATAGACCTTAAAATTGAAATTTTAGGTTAGGCTTATGACCTCCTCATAATTAAGCAAAAATATGACAGTTCGATAGCATTCGTCGAGACCGTTCCATAGAGGTACTACATGATGGGGTTCGGACGAAAGTAAAATTAGCCGTCCCGAACCCGCGAACTTCAGCAGAAATTCGGACCGTCATAACTCGGTCTCTAATTGTCGTAGAGAGATGCGGTTTGTGCCAAACGACTCTGCGGGACTTCCCGATTCATAAAATCACCTCGACCAAATACAGCTAAAATTGAAATTTTAAGGTAGGCTTATGACCCCCTCATAATTAAGCAAAAATATGACAGTTCGACAGCATTCGCCGAGACCGTTCCATAGAGGTACTACATAATGGGGTTCAGACGAATGTAAAATTTTCCCTCTAAAACCCGCGAACTTCAGCACAAGTTCGGACCGTCATAACTCGGTCTCTAACTGTCGTAGAGAGATGCGGTTTGTACCAACGACTCTGCGGAAGTTCCCGATTCATAAAATAGCCACGACTAGGATCATTCTGAAAATGATATTTTAGGTGGGGCTACGAGCTATAGGCTATCATATATATGAATGCAGCAACATCTGCCGTTCCAAACTGAAACCACGTCCTGATGAAAAGAAACATCTGCTGGGGGTCATTGACCTCCAAACCAACGGCCGCTTTGTCACTCGACCCGGGAACACATCTGACCACGAACAAACTGAAGCCGCCGAAATGATAAAAAAAATCTGCGGGGCCTTCTATAACATTAAGGTATAATTTTAAGGTAGGCTTATGACACCCCCTCATAATTAAGCAAAAATATGACAGTTCGATAGCATTCGTCGAGACCGTTCCGTAGAGGTACTACATGATGGGGTTCGGACGAATGTAAAATTAACCGTCCCGAACCCGCGAACTTCAGCACAAATTCGGACCGTCATAACTCGGTCTCTAATTGTCGTAGAGAGATGCGGTTTGTACCAAACGACTCTGCGGGACTTCCCGATTCATAAAATCACCTCGACCAAATACAGCTAAAATTGAAATTTTAAGGTAGGCTTATGACCCCTTCATAATTAAGCAAAAATATGACAGTTCGACAGCATTCGCCGAGACCGTTCCATAGAGGTACTACATAATGGGGTTCAGACGAATGTAAAATTTTCCCTCTAAAACGCGCGAACTTCAGCACAAGTTCGGAGCGTCATAACTCGGTCTCTAACTGTCGTAGAAAGATGCGGTTTGTACCAACGACTCTGCGGAAGTTCCCGATTCATAAAATAGCCACGACTAGGATCATTCTGAGAATGATATTTTAGGGGGGGCTACGAGCTATAGGCTATCATATATATGAATGCAGCAACATCTGCCGTTCCAAACTGAAACCACGTCCTGATGAAAAGAAACATCTGCTGGGGGTCATTGACCTCCAAACCAACGGCCACTTTGTCACTCGACCCGGTTCCCACGAACGAACTGAACAAGGCGAAACGAAAAAAACATCTGCCGAGCCAACGGCCGCTTTGTCCCTCGACCCGGTTCCCACGAACAAACTGAACGCGGCTGAAAGAAAAAAACATCTGCCGGGCCAACGGCCTCTTTGTCACTCGATCCGGTTCCCACGAACAAACTGAACAAGGCTGAAAGAAAAAAACATCTGCCGGGCCAACGGCCTCTTTGTCACTCGATCCGGTTCCCACGAACAAACTGAACAAGGCGAAACGAAAAATCATCTGCCATGCCAACGGCCGCTTTGTCACTCGACCCGGGAACACATCTGACCACGAACAAACTGAAGCCGCCAAAGTGATAAAAAAAATCTGCGGGGCCTTCTATAATATTAAGGTATAATTTTAAGGTAGGCTTATGGCACCCAATCATAATTAAGCAAAAATATGACAGTTCGATAGCATTCGTCGAGACCGTTCCGTAGAGATACTACATGATGGGGTTCGGACGAATGTAAAATTAACCGTCCCGAACCCGCGAACTTCAGCACAAATTCGGACCGGCATAACTCGGTCTCTAATTGTCGTAGAGTGATGCGGTTTGTACCAAATGACTCTGCTGGACTTCCCGATTCATAAAATCACCTCGACCAAATAGACCTTAAAATTGAAATTTTAGGTTAGGCTTATGACCTCCTCATAATTAAGCAAAAATATGACAGTTCGATAGCATTCGCCGAGACCGTTCCATAGAGGTACTACATGATGGGGTTCGGACGAATGTAAAATTTTCCCTCTAAAACCCGCGAACTTCAGCACAAATTCGGACCGTCATAACTCGGTCCCTAATTGTCGTGGATAGATGCGGTTTGTACCAAACGACTCTGCGTGACTTCCCGATTCTTAAAATATCCGCGACTAGGATCATTCTGAAAATGACATTTTAGGGGGGCTACGAGCTATAGGCTATCATATATATGAATGCAGCAACATCTGCCGTTCCAAACTGAAACCACGTCGTGATGAAAAGAAACATCTGCCGGGGTCATTGACCTCCAAACCAACGGCCGCTTTGTCACTCGATATTATCAACCCGGTTCCCACTGAAGAAAAAACATCTGCCGGGGCCTCCAAGCCAACGGCCTCTTCGTCCTTCGACCCGGTTCCCACGAACATCTGCCGGGGCCTCCAAGCCAACGGCCTCTTTGTCCTTCGACCCGGTTCCCGCTGGCGAAAAGAAAAAAAACATCTGCCGGTGCCTCAGCTGCTTCTCGATATGAATCACCGCGATACGGTTGCACTTTGAAAGGGATCCTGCCGTGTGGCGGAACAGGTCGGAGAAAAATATATCCGGATACAAACTATCTATAACCTTTAAATTTTTTTTACAAGGTTGTATATAATTTTTATCATCGAGTGAAAAAGATTTAGCCCGGGATGAAAGTATATATAATATTAAGGTAGGCTTATGGCACCCCCTCATAATTAAGCAAAAATATGACAGTTCGATAGCATTCGTCGAGACCGTTCCATAGAGGTATTACATGATGGGGTTCGGACGAATGTAAAATTTTCCCTCTAAAACCCGCGAACTTCAGCACAAATTCGGACCGTCATAACTGGGTCCCTAATTGTCATAGAGAGATGCGATTTGTACCAAACGACTCTGTGGGACTTCCCGATTCATAAAATCACCTCGACCAAATAGACCTTAAAATTGAAATTTTAAGGTAGGCTTATGACCACCTCATAATTAAGCAAAAATATGACAGTTCGACAGCATTCATCGAGACCGTTCCGTAGAGGTATTACATGATGCGGTTCGGACGAATGTAAAATTTTCCCTCTAAAACCCGCGAATTTCAGCACAAATTCAGACCGTCATAACTGGGTCCCTAATTGTCGTAGAGAGATGCGGTTTGTACCAAACGACTCTGCGGGACTTCCCGATTCATAAAATCACCTCGACCAAATAGAATTAAAATTGAAATTTTAAGGTAGGCTTATGACCACCTCATAATTAAGCAAAAATATGACAGTTCGATAGCATTCGTCGAGACCGTTCCGTAGAGGTACTACATGATGGGGTTCGGACGAATGTAAAATTTTCCCTTTATAACCCGCGAACTTCAGCACAAATTCGGACCGTCGTAACTCGGTCCCTAATTGTAGTAGATAGATGCTGTTTGTACCAAACGACTCTGCGGGACTTCCCGATTCTTAAAATGACCGCGACTAGTAGCACTCTGAAAATGATAATTTCGAGGGGGGGGGGCTATGAGCTATCATCAACACGGTGCCACTGAAGAAAAAACATCTGCCGGGACCTCCAAGCCAACGGCCGCTTTGTCACTCGACCCGGTTCCCACGAACAAACTGAAGCCGGCGAAAAGAAAAAACATCTGCCGGGTCATTGACCTCCAAGCCAACGGCCCCTTTGTCACTCGACCTGGGAACACATCTGGCCACGAACAAATTGAACAAGGCTAAAAGAAAAACATCTGCCGGGGTTATTGACCTCCAAGCCAACGGCCGTTTTGTCACTCTACCCGGTTCCCACGAACAAACTGACGCCAGCGAAAAGAAAAAAACATCTGCCAAACATCACCACTCGAGCCTGAGCTGGTTCTCGATATGAATAACCGCGATACGGTTGCACTTTCAAAGGGATCCTGCCGTGTGGCGAAACAGATCAGATAAAAATATATCCGGATACAAAATATCTATAACCTTGGAAATATATATATATATATATATATATATATATATATATATATATATATATATATATATATATATATAAAATATATATAAAATATATATTTAATTTTTTTTTTTTTTTTTTTTTTCAAGGTCGTCTATAGTTTTTATCATCGCGTGAAAAAGATTTAGCCCGGGATGAAAGTATATACACTCATGGACAAAAAAATTAAAATAGTGCCGGTTCGGAAAATTTATTAGCGGAATCAAAAATATAGTATTAAAAAACAAAATTTTAAATATTTCAAGAATTTAACATATCCACAAGATATAAATATAAATGGAAATATTATTGGAATAATCTTCTGATTTAACCTTCCACAGGCACGCTAATTTTCTATACAGTTCAGTGAACGGTATTTAAAATTCGGGATTAAAGAATAATTTTTCAACTTCCATTTTGTTCGAAAACAAGCGGTAAACTAATAGAAACTAAAGCCGGCGAACCTTCAGGCGTCTGTTATCTAGCGTACAGTACCCCACTCACGGAGACTTTTGGCGCCAGGAATTCGGTCTGGACTGATATTCCAGACACCACATTTTTATCATCTGACGTCTCACCAAGACACCCCACTGACGGAGACTTTTGGTACCGCAGATACCTTAAGTCCGTCGTCCCAGATGACGGAAGTGTTGAATTGTGACGGAAGTGACAGAATTGTTTTTAAAAGTAATTAATATTCTAAAAATTGCAATAATCAAAACTCTAAATTTTAATAAAATAAATAATAATTTAATTTTTTAAGCGATAAAAGAAATTTATACTGGTCCTCTTATGCCAGAAATAGGTTGCAATGAGCAACATAACATTAATTTAATTCAAAATGTTGTCAACTTTTTTCTAATTCCGCGCATACATTTTATATGCAAACAAGAAAATAAAAATTCTCAACTCTGTGCTAAAGTTAAAAAATTAAGAAAACAGTCAAAATTATAAATCACATTTATTATTAAATTTAAGCTTTTATTTTATATTACTTTTTAATTGAATATCAATAAATAATGTTATAAATATCTGTAAAACCTGTCATGTATAATTTTTTGTTCAAATTTATCTATAGTAAATTATATATCAAGCATTAATTTTTTATTTTATAATAATGTATTAGTAGTGTATGTTGTTAGTTTCAATTCTTTATAATTATGAAATACTTTTCTTATATTCAACATATTTTGTGGTTATGGCAAATTAAGATACACGTCTGAGCTAAAGCCTTCATTATTTTTTAAATTGTTCACAGAAATAAAATATTTCCACTATGAAAACTTCATAAAACTGGTGAATATGCTGAAACCTTAATATAGAATTTAATTACTGTTAAGGGGGTGCATCAGTAGACCTCGCAGATCGTACGTTTCAATGTTAATGAATTGCGAAATAAAACTTTGCATACCGGGTTCCCTAATGAATATTTTTGAATTCTGTTTTCGGAATCTGAAAGTCAGGGCCTGACTTTGACCCAATGGGGCCCTGGGCAAAGACGACTTTGGGGGCCCCATCAAAGGACAAATCGGGGGGGGGGGAACACGTACCCTTGTGATGTAGGTAAAATACACTTAATAATTAAGATGATAGCATATAATTAATACATAACGCGCGTGGTAATGTCTGTTTTAAATATATTTGCATTGTTGAAACTCTGTAAGCCTCTACTCAACTCGTTCCAACTAGCGGCGATCCAATTTTTAATTGCTTGATTATTACTGAAGATTATTAGAAAAAGGTGCGCAATTTTTTTGATAATGGGAGGTAGCATGAGAGTATATTCAAATATTGGATCACGGCTAGCACTAATATTTGATTCCTTAACTTTACTAATAATTTATAATTAAATAACTAAATATGACTGTAACATTTATGTGCATTATATTCTTTTACTTGTTAAAGTGACTGGTATATTGTTTTTTATTAGTTTTTTTGGTGGCTGTATGTATTCAACATAGTTAATTATTAATTTTAGAGTGTTTTATTTTTGTTTTTTCAATTAATAGTAAATTTTGGATTATGAACCCAAACCCTTGTGTAAGTTGGGCTGGTAGGCAATGTAACGAGATCTCCTCCATTTTCACAGTATTTTCACAGCACATACCCAGGACTACACCGGATAAGGGGATTAACAGAAGTATCCATTTCAAGAAACAACCCCTTTTTGCAGCTGGCCAAGAGATAAGCGAAACAACCGTTTTGATGAGGGGTAGGCGCATGGATACGCCTGAGATCGCCAAACGCCGAGTTAGTCCCAGAGTTTAGAAAAAAAAAATAAATCCTGATTTGATGCAAGATCAAGGTTTGAAGATAAAATACTATACTGCCTATCAAATTATAATTCAAGCCCCTCAAATTCTGTTGGTCCGAATTTCCCTGTTAAAATCAAGGAGCGAAGACACACTCATTTTCACCCACGAGTAGCCATACAAAGGGGTGAGAGGGTCATGGAATGGAGATTTTTGGAGAGGGGAGTGAGTTTTTTTCGGCGGGCTCTCTCTCTCGACCGGGGACTTTGAAAAGTGGGGAGCCTTCAACTCGACTAGCCGAGAGATGCAAGATGGATCTGGAGATGATTCGATTTTAGCCCGAGCGTGCCCTAGATGTCTGAGGAAGAGAAGAAAGACCTGCTGGCCCATTCCGTTTTAAATTCTGCTATTGAAGACGGTACCGTCCCCCTTTTTTTTATTTATTCGCTGCAGCATTAATGTTGTTTTTCCTTAAATTTTTTTTATTTTAATTAACTTAATTATCAATGATTTAAAAGTTTTGGTTACCAGCCACTTACGCGAACTTGTTTAAATTAAATTATATTGTGAAAGGTGATGTTGATGAAAATTAGAGGAGAGTAAATCCTCAGAGTGTAAGCTGCCTATAGCCAGTGTAAAATATATGGTCGAATGACGTTCAAATAAATTATGTTAATTTTAGGTATAAATTTTGTCATGTCGTTCAGTTGCCTCGTAATTTTCTTCGTTCCTTTTAGGTAATTTTTATTTCAGCTTTCTTTTCAGTGAACTATTTTCAAGTAAATTTAAATTAATTTTCATGATTCAGCCCTCTACAGCAGGGGCATCAGCAGCGAACCAGACATTGTATTTTAATGGGTTATTGCTTATCACAACCCGCATCCTTAAAAGGTACTAACCACGACGCAAGTGAATTAATAGGTTTCATGTAACTTTTTTTTTAAACACCTCTAAGAGTGTATGTAAGCTTAACAATCTTAATAAATTATTTTAATTTAACTCTCCCCGTTATAACGTTTAAAAAAAACATAACACCCTCCAGGAGCAGATTTCCACATGAACATGTGAGACACTCACCCAATCTCCCCATAAATTAGGACCAGAAATTCAAAAGAAATTTCGATCAAGTCAAAAATTTGAAAATAATAATAATAAGTGCTAGTTAATTTACTTTTTAATGTTAATAAATAAATTCATGAAATTTTCTTTTGAAATTCAAAATAGATGACAGTCTGGAGTTATTACAAGCCTCCCCGCCAAAAAAAAATATAATAAAATAAGCCAGAAAAGCTTACAGATGTAAGTATGCTTTCACTATAGTGGGTGCAACCTGCCCCAAGATTTTTTCTGTATCTGCCACTGTCCCCCACCAAAGTCAAAGTCAAGCTCATAGCCAGATTTTTTTTTCCAAAACTGATGGTAGAGGGTGCAAAGTGTAGACTGGAAGAGAGGCGGTTTTAAATATAAAAACAGAAAGCAGAAGTAAAATTTCACTACACAAAAATGATAAAAAAAATATTGGAAAGATCCAAATACAGGTAACGGGTAACCCTCCTACAACACGGTAGATAGGTTCCTAGAAACCGTTGTGTGAAACCGTTTTATATGAGACCCAGAGACAGTTAAAAAAGAGGGCTTATGTTCTGAAAACTTATTAAAAACAAATATCTTTTTTAAATTCCATATAAGCAACTTAATTCTTATTAAAAATATAAATGTATGTATAACACAAAACGAAAAGAAACAAAAAATATTATTTTCATTTAATGGGATATTAATTTAATAAATTTCTTCCTCATCACTGCTCAATACAGGCAAACAAGAACGTTTTTTCGATTGAACGATATCACCTTCACTTTCAGAACCTTTTTCTTCTTTTAGATGTTTTGCACTTTCTATCCTCTAAAAATATCTGTAATTTTGGTTTGTTTGCTGGCTCTTACAAGGTCATTGCAGATTCACGATATGGAGATAGACAATTTTGCAGCTCCCTTTTGAATTTTCGGCTTCTTTCAGCGAAAGGGTCTGCATTCAGGAAAAATGATTCAAGATTTTCAGATAAGCTTAAGCCTACTTGTAATTTTACAGAGTTATAAATGAATAAACTATAATTTGTTTATAAATTTTCATGTAAAGCCACTATAGTTCATTATTCCTTCCCGTCATTATTTTAAGGTAATTTAGTTTTTAAATGTGTTAAACAAAAATCATGTTATCTAGTGCTGTAATTTTTTTTTATCGCGTTAGAGCAAAACCATGTTACAGGTTTCAGTGTTATACGAGCGTTCCCGCAATTTATCATATCGTGTTAGAACGAAACCATGTTGTAAGATGCCGTGCTATAGGAGGGCAACCTGTACTGGACTTTTTCCTCTTTTCACATCACATCGAATCACACATTTTTTTGTGTGTGGAGAGCAGTATCTATAATCCTATACTCTCAATACAGACTTGATTTTGCAACTGAATTTGAAAAAACATCTATAAACAAACTTTGGAAGTGATGATAACAATCAAATGATCTGTATTTGAATCCTTCTCAGCCTTCATGTTGCTAAAAAATAATCTAATATTGTTAAAAGTAATGGAAATATCTTTTGCAAGAGTAGTCAAATAATTTCAAAACTTTTATAATTAGGTCAAAATCTTTGACTGTTTCCATCATTATACTCTCAACCACATTAATGTGGATATAAATTTTTGATAAAACTATACTTACTTTTTTTAAAATTACGCCCGGTGATGACTCTAAAACACACCACTACCTCGACACTGGGGAGGAGGGAAAGTTGAGCACGTCTCTGGTAAAGAACTTAAAAACCAGGATTGTCCATGCCCTTGGAAGGACATAGGGATGCGACATCGATGTCGATGTTTTAAACATCGATTTATTGAAGCCGATGTTTTTTTAACATCGATGTTTTGTGCTCGATGTTTTATGTTGTCTCGATGTTTTTTTTAATGAAAAAGTACCGTAATTAAAAAAAATTACCACGTAGCATAATTTTCACACTCAGCAAATGTATGTCTGAATTCTGAAAAGGACGAATACAAAAGGGGGAATGATTCCTTAGCAAACAGACAAATGACAATTAACAACCAATGAACCAATCAGGGCGCTTGGAATGTTCCTGACACTCCAGAACCTTCCATGGGGTTTTATTTTACAAATAGTATATACACGAGTGCATCCATTTAAGTTTTTGTTTTGTTCTGGTTTTATATAAGTTGACGTTAATATTATTAGTAAGATGCCTCCCAAAAGTACCGTTTGGAAATATTTTTACAAAACCTCTGACAAATTGGCGAAATGCAATATTTGCTTTAAGTCCCTCAAAATTTCTGACAATACCACGAATTTATCTAGACATTTGAAGGAAAAACATGGCGGTCTTTACAACGAGAATTTTGAGTCATCAAAGTAGCCGAAAGCAACCAATTTTTTATCATTTGTGTCTGCACAATCAGAGAGTAAAATTAAATCATCCCCTCCCCCCACGACTAACGGAAGTAACATTAATGTTAGAGGTTACTAAACCAGTTTTAAAAAATGGATGTTCTAAAACATCGATGTTTAAAAATATCGATGGTTTTTGGGCGATGTTTTATTAGCATCGGTGTTTTAATATTGAATATCGATGTTTCAAAACATCGATGTTTTGTTATCGATGTCGCATCACTAGAAGGACAGTTTTTAAAAACCTTCATGGGAGTCTCCAAATAAAGCTATGAGACTGCAAGAAAATAGCAAAGGCTGTAGCAGATTTAGTATTAACCAGGATGCACCACGAGGAGGCCTGCTACACTACAGCCCCCCCCCCAAAAAAAAAAGGAGATAGATGAAACAATATAACTCATAACTATCTAAATATATATTTTCTGACGCATTTTTAAATTTACAAAAATCATGTATAACATCATCAAACTCCAGTTTCACTGTTATTTCAGATTCAATATGTAATAAAGCAAGTGATGAAAGTTTTTCTTGCAGAAGACTGTTTCGAACTGCCGATTTTATCCTCTTCAAAACAGAAAACGATCTTTCTCCTGAACAGTTTGTCACGGGTATAGTTAAAAAAATCCTTAAAGCAGTTTCAACATTTGGAAATGTTTCTTCAAATTTCTTAGCTTTGTTTAACATATGCAACAAAGTATCATTTTCTTGTATTACTGATGAAAATTGTAGCAATTCATCAGAAAAAGTGTCTGCTAAGTCAGATGCATAGCATTTTTCTAAAAAGGCTGATTCTTCGAGTAGATTTGAAGAGCATTTTAAATTGATTAATCAAGCAAATTTTTGAGTTACTATTTCATATACCTCTCTCCGTTCATAAAGATGCGAAATTAGAGAGTCACACAAAGCATAGTGGCACATAGATATATATTGTTTTCGTGCTGTTAATTGCACTTCAGGTGCATTAAGTGCACAAAGATCTTTACTCAGTGGTGTTTTCTTTTTTCGAAAGTTTTCATAATTGTGATTTTCACCACATAGTTCCTCTGCTAATTTTTCATATACAATAAAATTGTCATGGACAATTTGTGTAAAATCAATCAATGATTTATATAAAGGGCCTACTTCAGATAAATTGAGATTTACTTTTTGAAGCTCAATACTTGTTTGATTTAGCCGTTGTAACACAGTATCCCATACGATTATATTCAATTCTGTTTCAAATTTTTTTCATTTTTTTTACATAAAGCTGCAGCTTCTGATTTCGTAGAAGCATTTTCTTCCTGACGAGTGGATAACATGTCCAGAACATGTATTAAACTTCTGTAATTTTTCTTCAAAGACTTGACTGCTGAAGCATCGGCACTCCATCGTGAAGGGCAGCAGCTTTTTATTGAAAAGTTTCCATCATCATTTTCTATTTGTTCTTTCAGTTTCTGCCAACGATGTGTGGAAACTGAAAAGAAATTATAAATATTCTGTACCAAGGAAAAAAAAAACCTTAGAACGGTACTAGAGGACTGTACTGCATTGGCACCGACTAAATTTAAAGAATGTGCTGAACAGGGTACAAACTCAGCCAGTGGATTTATAGCTTTTATTCGGACTTGAAGCCCAGAATACTTTCCTGACATATTCGCAGCATTGTCATAAGTTTGACCACGACAGTCTTGAATGTCAATACCCAGTTCTTTAAGATTTATTAGCACTGTTTCAGCTAAAGCTTCTGATCTATGGCTATGGATTGGAAAAAATTTCAAAAAAGTTCCACTGGTTTCCCATCAATCACATACCATAAAATAAAGCATAACTGATCAATATGGGTAATATCTGGTGTTGAATCGACAATTATTGAAAAGTACTTGGATGTGAAAACTTCACAAACAATATGCTTTAATAACCTTTTTGACATTATTGTTATAAACTCATTAATAACAGTTGATGATAAATAACTCACTTTTCTTGATTCCAGATTTCCATATTTTTCAAGATGGCTAGATAAAAATGAATCAAATTGAGCTATAAGCTCCATACATCCTAAGAAATTACCATTTAACTTAGAACCAATTGTTTCGTTGCTTCCAAAAAATGGCAAACCACGCTGTGATAAAAACTTTACAACAGCAACAACTCTTTTTAGAACAGCTTTCCAGTAATTTGACTCTTCATTACGCTGATCCATCAATGATGAGTCAATTCTATAAGCTACATCCATGCGTTGTGACATCTGAAGAACAGCTTGTCTATGATGAATGGAGTTCTCATGCTCAGAGAGTCTTGTAGACGCATGCTTCCAGTCATTAAAGCCAGTTATTAACTGATTTGAAGAACCGTTTTTCATCATCAATTTGCACACCCAACAATATAAATTTTTTGTTGATGCTGACAAAACCAACCACTTTCGGAGAACTTTTTCAGAGTTTTGTTTCATGCGGTAAAAATGTCCTTCTGTCAATTTTCTTTTAACATTGCCAAATTGCTTCTCAGCCTCTGACAGAATGTGTAAATTTTGATTTGGAGGCTTAGAAAGAAAGAAGTCAATCATTTTTTTTATCTATTTTCAACCATAGTGCAGGATCTCCTCCATAACAAATATGATATACTTCAATATTTCTGTCATTCTGCACAAAAATTTCAGATGTGGGATTATCACAGGGGACAGAGCCATCCTGGGAAACATTAGAATGAATGTTGCTGTCACCGTTATCCTTCAATAACGATGAGGATGATGCACAATTACTTTCAAAATACTTTGAAATAGATCCAGCCAATTTTTTTGCTGTTCTTCTCTTTGTTTTCTAAGTTTTCATTTAACAGATCCACATAAATAATTCCTACAAGACATTCTGAAATTTCTGAATCTCTACAAAAACGCTAGAAAATTTACTGCATCTAACATTAATTGAATTGAATTGAGTTGAAGATTTGTGAGACTTGTGCTACAGTCAAGCGGCCGGCTTTGTCTCTACATAGCGACCCGAAAAGGAAAAAGATGGACGGGCAGACACTAGACCAACTTGCACGGAGAAACTTTGAAACATAAGCTTCGAACATGGGAGAAGGAAAGCGGCGAGAAGCCCCACCCGGGACCACAAAAAACAAACCACGGGGTCTAACATTAACTAAAATCACATGGTAATCTTCAAGATAAAACATTGCCAGATTCTTCTAATCCATGTTTTTCACCAGTATGAAAAACCATGGAGATAACACTACACTCAAAGTCCACTGCTGTAAAAGTTAACCAATCAGACAGAAATATTCAAATTCAGTGGGTGGTGTTTCAAATTGCATATTTGATTGGGAAAAAAGGGAAGTTTAGATGTGACCAAACCTCTGATGACGTGGCATACGCAACTATTAATGACGTCATTGAGACAGAAATTACGGAAACCGTTTTTAATTTGAGTACGTATAAGAAATTTTCAAAAATATGTACAACTTAATACTAAATTAGGGGGCCCCAAAATTTTGGGGGCCCTGGGCAAGTGCCCCACTTGCCCATGCGGAAATCTGGGCCTGGTCGCCAGTCTATTTATAGCTACGTGTTCCCACGCCGCACAATAGTCACAACAATGCAAAAAATTGCCTTATTTTATTTATTTTTACGTATTTGCAGTTGAATAAAAATAATAAATTTTTTACTAATTATTGTTTACTTATGTTAAAAACTAGTTAATTAACAACAAATACAAAAGTCTCGACCATGTAGGATTTTTATTAAATGAGATATTTGATTAAAAGCGAAAAGTTGGGGGATGTAAAGTTAATGTCAAAATTGTTTCGCGAACCCCCTGGGGTCCGAGGACGACAGTTTAAGAACCTATGTGCTAAAGCATAGTGTACACTGAAGTCATAATAATCAATAATAATTGCAGTAAGTAAGTTGTTTTAATTATAATTATTAGGAATAAACTTATTCCACTTTCAATAAAAATATTTTTGCGATAACATTTTATAGCCAAAATTCTTTTGTTTACTTTATGAAAAAATTGTATTCCATTGAATGTATGATTATAAATATGAAGAGAAGGTGTCTATATCTTACTAAAATTACCGTTAACCACTTTTTTTTAAAAGTGGACTTATACCTCTTTCAAAAATAACAGCTCATATATATATATATATATATATATATATGTGTGTGTGTGTGTGTGTGTGTGTACTGTGAAACTCCTCTAAGGCGGCCAGTGGTACCGCTCGAACATTATTCGCCCCGAATTCAGAACGAATACACGCGGTTGATTCTGGAAAATTGTAGTGTGCAGTAGCAGTGTACGCATCGTAAAATTTATAAAAAGACAAACACTGTTTGAGACTCTCTTGCCTACTTCAGGATAAAATTCCTTCAAGTTTTCCTTCAAGATTTGCTACAGACCGTTGACCTATTGTGTCACGGCTATATGTATGTATGCATGCGTGCGTGTGTGTGTGTGTTTAGTTAATTTAAAAACCTAAAGATTTTCAGCTATCTTCTTCATGTGTTTTTAAATGTAATTTTCCTTAAAATATATTTTGTTTATCTGTAGAATTCAAATACATTAAAATAAGCTTAGTGGTATAATATTTTCGTTATTATTGGGCAATTATCCGTAAACATTTTAAATTTGTGTTGTGAAAACATAGCAATCACTTAACCTTTAAATATCGAAAGAAAAGTTCTTGGGAGAAAAAAAAATCTGTGTGAATAATTTTAGAAATTTTACAACCTATTATGAGATGAGAGCTGCCTTACTTAGCCCTTTTTCAAAACTAACAGTAGTAATCTTGCTTTGAAAGTTGAAAGAACTCATACGACTGCAATCCACGGCTCGTCTATGTCACGTTCTAATTATCTCTTCCCCCCGTAGTTTTCCAACTACCCCTATTCTCAAATTCTTACAACAGTTCTTTCCCACTCTAGCATGTGTTGACATGGTACAAAACATCCATCACGTTCGCCCGTGGTCAGGGATGTCTTCTGATTGGAAGAATGCTCGTGGATGGTAACCGCCCCTCTCCTGAGAAAACTGGAGTATGTTTTCACTGCAAAAAAGGTTTCCCCTTGGTGAGGTTCCCCTTAAGTAGTCGGAATCGAGACTCATCACTCCATGCTACTCGTTTCCAATCCTCTACACTCCAGTCTCTGTGCCCAGGCAAGACGTGCAGCCCGATGATGAGTATAGAGCAATGGTACTCTCGTAGGTCGACGGCTCCCGAAACCCATACGGTGAAGCGAGCGTTGCACAGTCCGTTTACTGACTGTACGACTGGCACCGTCATTAATCTGGGTGGTAATTTGAGCTAATGTTTGGCTTCGCTGGCTACGTACAATACGCCTGAACCGTCTCTCACCACGCAATGTCAAGGCTAATTGTCCTTTGCAGTTTGCCCGATCGCTAGTTTTTTTTTCCACCATCCATGTATTCTTGGTATACTCTTTACACTGTCAACCTTGAAAATCCTAGCTGTCTGACGATTTCGGAAATTGAATGTCCCATGAGTCGCGCACCTACGATTTGTTCGCGATCGAAGGCGTCTAAATCAGGCAGTTTACCCATACTGGCAATTCCAACAACTAATTCAGATCAACCACAGTACGCGCTATATATGCAGTTACCACAGCGCCCTCAGTTGCGCATACATGATGCGCAGCGCTACACAATTTGCATAGGCTTTGCTATCCCTAATTAAGTGGCACTTCAGTGTAGTTACAACAGTCGCCGATACATAGTTCATGGAAAAAAATTTATGGTATAGAAGTAACTTTAATCGTTCATATTAATACAAGAGTTTTTGAATGTTACAAAATATATTCTATTAAATATTTTGTGTTGGCGGGTATTGTATATTTTAATTTACTTTTGATCGTTATATTTCCATTTATATTAATGCATTATTCGTGATTTGCTTGCTTTAATTTTCTCTCATATTTTCAGCACTGTATTTAGATTGTACGTTTTGTGAATTCATATTTATATTCTACGTTTAAGGGAACTGAGACGTCCTATACCTTCAAAAAAACTATTTTTCAATTTTCATCTAAAAAAATAAAGTATCTATTTCCGATTCCAAAAATATATACTATGCGTAGGTTTGAAATGCCAAAAGCTGGTAAATTAACTTTTTTAAAATGTAAACAAAGAACACCGCGCCCTTTTTAAAGAGACACTGTTTAAAGGGATGCTAAAAAACATTTTCAATTCACCTTCGTCGATCCATACTTCGTCGATCCATACAGCCTCGTCAATAACTGGGAAACCTGTTAAAAAATTAAGTTATATATCTATAGTGCCCGGTATAAAGGGTTTAAGTAAAAAAACAGTGATTTAAATATACCAACTTATTGGCTTTTATACCAATCGCAGAATAAAAATTTCGACTTGAGTCTTTTGTACGAAGTAATGTAGTTTTGTATGCAAAATTGATAGACTTAAGCCTTTTATACAAATCAAAAGATTTTTTATCAATACTAACAAATATCTAAAAATCAGTTTTTTTTACTTAAGCCCTTTATACCGGGCACCATATTGTGGCGTCACGGTAAAAGTTTAAGGCGATTCTCTCAGGCGTTGCTAAAAATTATCCATAACAAAGCAGAGTCCTAATTTAAAAGCGAAGGCCAATTTTTTAAAACAAGAACTTAACGAGGAAATTTATTTACAAACAGAAAAACTTAACATTTAAGGTTTCAACATATTCAATTTAACTCCATGTAGATTTACAACGTACGGTGCCTATAAAACACACGTCCGTACAGGCCGCGTTCTAACTAGCGTCTCCCCCTCAGACAGGGGATCGGCAATCGCTGGTGACAGTCCCTTCGTAACTTTATTGCATTCCAGAATCGTTAGGACGACAGCTTTACTGGCTGCATCTGTGGGAAAAAGTTTTTTAATCCCCCACGTGTTCAAAGCCGGTGGAAACAGGCAACACTTTTCCTTGAAAAACACGCAGCTGTGTTTCAAGCTCTCTGTGGGGTCTTTGGCAAAATAAGACCATACATCCATACATCCACCGTACGCTACAATATATATATATATATATATATATATATATATATATATATATATATATATATATATATATCCTTCATAAGGATAATAATTTTAAAAATTAGAAAAGAAATAAATGAATGTTTGATTAATAATACCAAAAGTTAATAGAATTGGACGCCAGATGAGAAAAAATTCAGATTTATGGATAAAATATTTGAGAAAAGTTCCTTTTTTAAAAATGAAACATATTTTTTTATTAGTACAGATATACTGAAGTAGATATTAGTGAAATAGTCCTGAAAACCTTAATAATACAGGTCTTTGGACAATAACATTTCTTATATCTACATAGATTTATTCAAATTTTTGGCATGAGAGTGAAAAATTCAAGATTTAGGGATTTTTATTACCATGTTTTTATTAACTTGCTTTCTTGTTTGTTTGTGTGTGTGTTTGTCCAGTACAAATCTTGCAATCCATTTTTAACTAACTTCTCGACTAGCTAGACATTTGAAACTTTTAGAATAGCTCAGAACACAATGACAATGCATTTTTTAAATACTTTTAGCCATCTTTACGCAAAATTAAATTGATTTTCATTTATTTTCAGTACATTTTGTTTTGTAGACTGGTGCAGCCATCTATCGGCCGGAACGGGAACGAAAATTTAAATGCAAGTTAACTTCCAATTAACTTCATTTTCTTTCAAGTTGATGGGATAATTCATCAAAAAATTTTTTAAAAAGTACTTATTAATACATAGAATTGTCACGTTTATATAATTCAACAGAAAATTTAAAAACATGGTATATGAAAAGTTCTTTTTATCTTGTAATTATTTTAAATTTTCACATTTCTCACTTAGAATTGCGAGGAAATACATACCATTTGTGAAAAACGAATAAAACTGAAGTGGAAAAATTGAATGAATCAAAAGTTTTTTCTTGTAGGAAATAGTCCCGAAATACCTTAATAATTCAGATCTTTGGAAAGTAGAATTTCTTATTTCTACATAAATTTATTCAAAAGTTAGGAACGTAAGTAGAGAACGAAGGGGGCTAAAAAGAAAAGCAAAATGAAAGCATACAATATTAAAAATCTACAGAATATCCAGTACAAAATTTGCATTTAGTCCACCAAATGTAAAAACTGCATTCAGGATGAACTCTAAATAATCTGACAACAAATATCTCACCTTGAGGAATAAATATTAGATGCTCATCATTTGTTAATCACAGATGTAGACATATATATGCTGTTATTTATCCTTAATTGCTGAAATGACATTTTTGGGGGAACTTAAAGCTTTCATTTTGCCCCATAAAACCATTTTTCGAGGTTTGACGCCTTTGCAGAAATTTCTTTTTTGTCAAGTCAAGACAGTCTTATGAGGCGTGAGATGGTCTGGTGTGACACGGCGGAAATATACCACACTTCGTTACAGAAACAACTTACTTCGTTAACAGTTAGTGGCTTCTCCAGGCGCCTGTGTATTTTTAGCTTATGTGTCATTTTTCTTATAGGAAATTTTGCTATGTGCTTTAGTAAGTCCCACTGATTTTGATTATGTTTATAAAATATAATTTTTATACCTAACATAGATTATGGATCGCTGGTTGAAATCTGAAACTACTACTGTACACCGAAAGAGCTGCTTTGTCGTACCACCCTCTTTTGATTGTTCTGCATTTCCTCCTTAAGGTCAATACTCCTTAAGGTCAATACCCCCTACTTTCCGCCTTAGGCCCCGGCTGCATATAAGCAAACTGTACTTGGATAGAAACCTGGCGGATAATGCGCGCTTGCCATTGGCTGCTGTTGTCCCGCCTCTATTCAAAGCGCCTTAATGCGATCAAAACAAACGCCATCTTGACAAAATGGATTTGTTATTGAGACGTATGGATGTTAAAAATGAAGACTTCCCTGTTCAGTTTCAGAATGTTATTGTTGAAATTTCTGATACAATAATAATAAGAAGTAACTTAAAGTCCATAACGGACAAAAATAATTGGATAAATAATTGGATAAATAATTGCATAAATAATCTTTAAACGGACATAAAAATTTTATTCCAAGTTGAATAAAATCAGTTCTGAGGGCCAGTGGGAAGAATTCCTTCATACTGCTTGTAACAGAATTTCTCTTCGGCAGAGCTGGTGCGTCAATCCATGTTCAACCAACATCTATTGCCAGGAGATCTTTAAAAAATACAAGAGGTTCGAAACGTTTGCTATCTGGCCGTCCAGCTTCAGGTGTATCAGTAAAAAGAAAAAGAAGCCATTCCTTATGTACTAATATAAAGCTTAATCAACCAAATGCAAAAATGCATGGGCATGGACATTAGCTCACGTTGTTTATTTTTTTTTACATTCACTGAAGAAAAAATATACTATGTAGCATTCTGAATTTTCATGTAATTAATAATTCTTGCATTAATAAAACAAATGCTAATAAAGTTAAAACCTAGTGTGAGTGTGGTTATAAAAAAAAACCTCAAAAGGGAAAAATTAAATTATTTTTTTTTTGTTTTAATTTTTTTTCCTTTCAATAAAAAAAAATGTGACTTGCAAGATATTTTTGTTTTTTCAAAACAACCAACAAAATGTAAATTTAAATAAAACATCAAATAAAGTAGTGTAAAAAATGACAGAAAACTAACTTGGTTCATACACCATGAAATAATAATTTAAAGTTAAAAATGTGACATGCAAGATATTTTTGTTTATTCAAAACAACCAACAAAATGCAAAATTAAATAAAACATTAAATAAACTGGTGTTAAAAATAACAGAAATTTAACTTGGTTTATACAACATTAAATAATTTTAAATTATTGTAATTTTATAGTGCATTAAATGGAAAATAAACCAATTTTCCATTATAAAAAACAGCATATTAAGCATTTTTCAGCATTCTAGCAGCTGTTTTAGAAGAACACGAATATTCTTTCCATATTTCCTTTCGAATTGATCGATAACAGCGATGAGTTGGTATAAAGTTTAAAGGAGTTCTTACAATTTTACTTTGTAACTTTTATTACTTTCCCTATCTTCATACAGATGGCATTACCGTTTTCACACATAAGCATATTTTCACAGCTTTATTTTCGATTGCTGTGATTTCTTGGCAATTTTTAAGCTTTTTTTTTCGCCTATTTCAAAATTTATTTTAAATTTGTACGCATTTTAACTTGTGTTAATCGTATTTTCACCGTGGCTTTATGTCAAATGCGTTGTACTTATCGTCAAATTTCGTGTTTTTCACATACAGCCTTTTATCGGCTACGAAACTAATGGTATTTCCTATATTAAGTATTTTAGCATAGAGCATAACAGTATATTATTAAAAATTGATAAGTGAAATCATCATGAGCGCATATACTCCTTAAAAGCGATACATCTTCGGCTTTGGTCGAAAGGAGAACGCCTTTCAGGAATTGGAATGAATGACAGGACGATTCGACCAATGATAAGCGCGCATTATCCTCCAGGTTTCTATCCAAGTACAGTTTGCTTATATGCGCTACGATACAAGCGGCGCGTCAGAGCGGCACAGCGACGATGGCTACGATAACAGCGGCAGTGCGGCAGAGCGGCGGCGGCTACGAGCAAAAATAAAAGTCTGGGTGGAATTTTCCGTCAATTTCTAACATGCCGTCATCCCGTGAACTAGCTAAGCTCCTCATTTTGAGTGAAAAAAGCTCTTTTTGGAAGCGCAAGTTATTAAAAGGCAAGAGGAATCATAGAGTTCATCCTATTAATAGGAGACGAAATGTTTTAGGAGAATACCATCATCTGTTTCACGAATTAAGAAATGATGAAAAAAGATTTTATGAATATACAAGAATGTCCATCAGAACATTCGACTTCATACTCCATAAATTAGCCCCTCGCTTGTCGAAGAAAAGGCCAGGCCTTCCACTGCAAGTTTCACTCGAAGAGAGACTTGTTGTAACTCTCAGGTATGACAAAATTTGTTCTCGGTACATTGATACTTATTGGGGTATCAATGGATCGTCAAACAATTACCAATTAACTTCATCCTCTTTCTCTGTGCCCTCTCCAGGTTATCAAGTCAGGCAAAAGACGTTGGTTTTTGATAAATGCAATAATAAGCTATGTAAAACTTGTCCCCTAGCACATAATTCACAAATACAAGTAAATTCAAAAACAAAAAAACAAAATTTCTGCAAAACTTTTAATTGCATATACAAAATCACTTGTAGTTGTTGTCATATGGAATATATAGGACAAACATCTAATCCACTACATATTAGAATAAATTTACACCGTTCTAATATAAAAAAATATAATACACTAAATAGTCAACCACTTAACATTGAATTTGATCACTTCAAAAAACATAATTTTGAAAATATTGTTATATCCATTCTTGATATAATTAAATCACCCTCTGAAAGGTTATATTATGAAAATATTTATATGCAAAAACATAAAACTCTCTTTCCATATGGCCTTAATCAAATTTACAAACAAAAAAATATAGTTAAATTTAATTTTACTGATGTGTCAGCTCAACCTATTTACCCTAATCTAATCGAAGATACTCAGTCCTCAAAAGGAACTAAAAGAGGTAAAAGTTATAATAAAAGTAAAACTTTTGATTGTAACTTATATACAAATGCCTTAATAAGTTTTCAGGAAAGGTTTATAATTGATTATCAATATAAAAAATTAAAAGCTTGGATTTTTTCTATCGTTAAAAAACATATCATTAAGCTATATCAACTATTTTTAAGTATGAAAATAAAGAATTATCATTATCAGCATCTGGTTTATGATTTAATATTAACAAGGGCAAAACATTTAAAACTAAACTTATATAAAAAACAAAATTCAGCTAATAACACATATTGTGTACTAAATTTTACTAACCATAAACTAAATAATATAAACTTCAATAGTATATTTGATAAACTTCATGATATGTTTCCTATAAAAGAAATAAAATTAAAACGTGCCTTTAAATATACTCTGCCTATGGGTAGACGTATATTTAACTATAATCAGGTATCCAAAAATTTTTCTGAGTCAATAAATTTAACTTGTGTTTGTCATCTGCCCATTTACAATAGTTATATAGATACGACACATGGTCATGTAATAACAGGCAATTTGGATATTGTGGAAGATGTTGCACTGCGAGAGTTGATGAATTTGGGAACTAAGTTTAGAATACCTAGTACTACTAATAATAAGAAAATAATTAGTTTCTTAAATGCTGATTTAGATAAATTTATTTACAAAATAGCAATTAATTACTCTCTACCTACAGAAGCATTCAACCCATGGAAAATTAATTTACTAAAACTAGTACAAGCTAAATTACCCAATAAAAGTAATAACATTAATTATTCATATAAACACTTTGAAGCTGATATTACAAAATTACAAGATGACTTTATAGTCACTTATGTAGATAAAGCAGCCAACAACTATGCTATAATTTGTAAAAAATATTTTGCCATATGTTTAAAAAAACAGCTAGAAAATAGTGATCTTTTTCAGCCATTAAAAGAAACTACTAGCATTATTATTAAGAAAATCATAGCAAAATATAAATTA